>OZ030010.1:54999257-55599257 GCA_964023405.1 Apodemus agrarius
CAAGAGCTGGTTCTTCGAGAAAATCAACAAGATAGATAAGCCCTTAGCTAGACTAACCAAAGGGCACAGAGATAGTATCCAAATTAACAAAATTAAAAATGAAAAGGGGGATATAACAACAGAAACAGAGGAAATTCAAAAGATCATCAGATCCTACTACAAAGGCCTATACTCAAAACAACTGGAGAATCTGGAGGAAATGGACAATTTCCTAGACAGATACCAAATACCAAAATTAAATCAGCATCAAGTAGACCAGCTAAACAGTCCCATAACCCTTAAAGAAATAGAAGGGGTTATAGAAAGCCTCCCAACCAAAAAAAGTACGGGACCAGATGGTTTTAGTGCAGAATTCTACCAGACCTTCAAAGAAGACTTAACACCAATACTCTTCAAACTATTCCACAAAATAGAGACAGAAGGGACACTGCCCAACTCATTCTTCGAAACCACAATTACGCTGATACCTAAACCACAAAAAGATCCAACAAAGAAAGAGAACTACAGGCCAATTTCTCTTATGAATATAGATGCAAAAATACTAAATAAAATCCTTGCCAACCGAATCCAAGAGCATATCAAAACGATCATTCACCATGATCAAGTAGGCTTCATTCCAGGAATGCAGGGATGGTTCAATATACGGAAATCCATCAATGTAATCCACTACATAAACAAACTAAAAGAAAAAAACCACATGGTCATCTCATTAGATGCTGAAAAAGCATTTGACAAAATTCAGCATCCTTTCATGCTAAAAGTCTTGGAAAGAGCAGGAATTCAAGGCCCATACCTAAACATAGTAAAAGCAATCTACAGCAAACCAGTAGCCAACATCAAAATAAATGGAGAGAAACTTGAAGCAATTCCACTAAAATCAGGGACTAGACAAGGCTGTCCTCTCTCTCCATATCTTTTCAATATAGTACTTGAAGTTCTAGCTAGAGCAATCAGACAACATAAGGAAGTCAAAGGGATACAAATTGGAAAGGAAGAAGTCAAAGTATCATTATTTGCAGATGATATGATAGTCTACTTAAGCGATCCAAAAAACTCCACCAGAGAACTTCTACAGCTGATAAACAACTTCAGCAACGTGGCTGGTTATAAAATTAACTCAAGCAAATCAGTAGCCTTCTTGTACTCAAAGGACAAGCAGGCTGAGAAAGAAGTTAGGGAAATAACACCCTTCACAATAGCCACAAACAACATAAAGTACCTTGGCGTAACTCTAACCAAACAAGTGAAAGATCTGTATGACAGGAACTTCAAGTCCCTGAAGAAAGAAATCGAAGAAGACCTCAGGAGATGGAAAAATATTTCTTGCTCCTGGATTGGCAGGATCAATATAGTAAAAATGGCCATCTTGCCAAAAGCAATCTACAGATTCAATGCAATCCCCATCAAAATCCCAAATCAATTCTTCATAGATCTAGAAAGAGCAATTCTCAAATTCATCTGGAGCAACAAAAAACCCAGGATAGCTAAAACTATTCTCAACAATAAAAGGACTTCTGGGGGAATCAATATCCCTGACCTCAAGCAGTACTACAGAGCAATTGTGTTAAAAACTGCATGGTATTGGTACAGCAACAGGCAGGTAGATCAATGGAATAGGATTGAAGACCCAGAAATTAACCCACAGACTTATGGTCACTTGATCTTTGATAAAGGAGCCACAACCATCCGGTGGAAAAAAGATAGCCTTTTCAACAAATGGTGCTGGTTCAACTGGAGGTCAACATGCAGAAGAATGCGAATTGACCCACTCTTATCTCCTTGTACTAAGATCAACTCCAAGTGGATCAAGGACCTCCACATAAAACCAGACACACTGAAACTATTAGAAAAGAAACTTGGGAAGACCCTGGAGGACTTGGGCACAGGGGAAAAGTTCCTGAACAGAACACCAATAGCTTATGCTCTAAGATCAAGAATCGACAAATGGGACCTCATAAAATTACAAAGTTTCTGCAAAGCAAAGGACACTGTCAGAAGGACAAAACGGCAACCAACAAAGTGGGAAAAGATCTTCACCAACCCCACATCCGACAGAGGGCTAATATCCAATATATACAAAGAACTCAAGAAGTTAGACCGCAAAGAACCAAATAACCCTATCAAAAAATGGGGCACAGAGCTAAACAAAGAATTCTCACCAGAAGAAATTCGGATGGCCGAGAAACACCTTAAAAGATGTTCAACATCATTAGTCATCAGGGAAATGCAAATCAAAACAACCCTGAGATTCCACCTCACACCAGTCAGAATGGCTAAGATTAAAAACTCAAGAGACAACAAGTGCTGGCGAGGATGTGGAGAAAGAGGAACACTCCTCCACTGTTGGTGGGATTGCAAAATGGTAAAACCGCTCTGGAAATCAGTTTGGCGGTTCCTCAGAAAATTGGGCATGTTACTTCCAGAGGACCCTGGCATACCACTCCTGGGCATATACCCAGAGGATTCCCCTGCATGCAATAAGGACACATGCTCCACTATGTTTATAGCAGCCTTGTTTATAATAGCCAGAAATTGGAAGCAGCCCAAATATCCCTCAAAGGAGGAATGGATACAGAAAATGTGGTATATTTATACAATGGAATACTACACAGCAATTAAAAATAATGAATTCATGCAATTTGTAGGTAAATGGTTAGACCTGGAAAATATCATCCTGAGTGAATTAACCCAATCACAAAAGAATGCACCTGAAATGCAATCACTGATAAGTGGATATTAATGAGCCCAGAAGCCCTAAATACTCAAGACACAAATAGCAAGTCAAATGATTCCCAAGAAGAAGAAAGGAGAGGACCCTGGGCCTGTAAAGATTGCTTCCAGTTTAGTAAAGAAACCGAGGGGGGAGGGGGAATTATTGGGGAACAGATGGGGGGGAGAGGAACTATGGGAACTATGGTGGGTGGGAACTGGGAAAGGGGAAAGCCTTTGGAATGTAAACATAGAATATAGAAAATAAAATTAAAAAAAAAAAAAAAAAAAAAGATGCTGTAATCTACAGTAGTAGATGGCTAGTCTTACAGAATGAGCCTGCTGATGTTTTAAGGTGATTTCAATGATCTCTTAACTAGAATGGCACTTGTGTTGTCTAGTTTGATGTTAACTTGACACAACAGAAGTCGTTTGGGATGAAAGAACTTCAAATGAGAAAATGTCCTTATGAGATTGTCCTGTGGGTAAGCCTATGGTTCATTTTTTGATTGATAATTGATGGAGGAAGGCCCAGGTCACCATGGTTGGTGTCATCCCCTGAGCAGTCTGTTCTGAGTTGTACATGAAAGCAGACTGAGCAAGCCACGAGGAGCAATCCAGTAAGCAGCAGTCTCCCTGGCCTCTGCATCAGCTCCTGCCTCCAGGTTCCTGCCCTACTTCTGTTCCTGCCCAGCATTCCCTCAGCGATGAACTGAAGTATAAGAAACAATAAACCCTTTCCTCCCAAATTTTTTTCTCACAATATGACAGCAATAGAAACTCAAACTAAGACAGCATTTAGCTATGATTTCTGATGGCTGTAGTAATGTTTACAGTTTTAAAAATCAATATCACATAAGCATTTGAAAGCACTTCTGCTCCTGTTCTGACAGATATCCATCACCATATAAAGAGGCTTAAATCCATCATCTTTATGGATTTAAAGCTTTATATATGTGGGGTTTTTATTCAAAAAGAATGTGTTTTATTATGATCAGCAAAGTACAAGTAAAATAAGCCACACTTCACTTGCTACCCTAAATATGAATACACAAATGAAGAATCAAACAGTACGCAGAGCTTCGTTTCCTTAGAAAATAGGAAGAGTTCTGTGAAGTTTAGGAAACCTCTTCTCACTCAAAATCACTAGTTCTTCCTGCATAGTCTTTTTTCATGTGTGTGTACACACTTTAATTGAAAATAGAATTCGTCTCTCATACAATATATCCTGACCACAGCTTTCCATCTCTCCACCCCTCCCAACTCCCCATCCTACCTCCTTACCTACCTCCCCCTAGATCCATTCCCTCTCCATTCCTCTTCAGAAGAGAGGAGGACTCTAAGACAGGGCAGCCAACCAGAACAAACCAAGATACAGTATGATAAGACAAAAGCCCTCCTATGGAGGTTCGACAAGGCAACCCAAGAGGAGACAAAGAGTCCCAAGAGCAGGCAAAACAGTCAGAGATTGATCCATTCCCTTATGAAATGGAAGTTTTAATGTAATCTAGCAGTAATCTAAATGAGAAGGTATAGTCTGTGGATGATCATAGAAAGTATGAGCCATTTTATGGGAACACTGTAGGAAAAGGAAAAGCAAGCATTTTCTTTTTATTTTATTTATTTTTTTTATTTTCCACATATATTGTAACTTTATTTGTACATATAAATCCTTTAGCAGTGCAACCCAAGGCAAAGATCTTCCCACTCTTTTTTATTTTAAACTCCAGATTTAATCCCCTGCCAGTCCACCCTTCAACTGTTCCCCATCCCATATCTACTCCCTGCCCCTATGTCTCCATGAGGATGTCCCCACCCCCCACCCCACCTGACCTCTAAACTCCCTGGGGCCTCCAGTCTCTTGAGGGTTAGGTGCATCATCTCTGAATGAACACAGACCCAGCAGTCCTCTACTGTATGTGTGTTGGGTACCTCAAATCAGCTGGAGTATGCTGCCTGGTTGGTGGTCCAGTGTTTGAGATATCTCAGTTCAGATTAATTGAGACTGCTGGTCCTCCTACAGGGTAGTCCTCCTTCTCGGCTTCTTCCATCCTTCCCTAATTGAACCACAGGGGTCAGCAGCTTCTGTCCATTGGTTGGGTGCAAATATCTGCATCTGACTCTTTCAGCTGCTTGTTGGGTTTTTTGGAGGGCAGACATGATAGGTCCCTTTTTGTGAGCAATTCATAGCTTCAGTAATAGTGTCTGGCCTTGGGGCCTGTCCAAAGTACTGAATTTGGTTCTGGTTCTGCAAATTCTGGGCTTGAATCTTAAGTCCATGTTAGGGGCATTAATCTTGACAAATTTTCTAAATTCTCATGCATACTATCAATGGTAATAGTACCAACTTTGTGTGCTTCTATGAGGGTGCTTCCCACCCATCCACCCACTCCCACTCCCACTCCGCAGCCCTAGCATTCCCCTACACTGGGGCATCGAGCCTACACAGAACCAAGGGCCTCCCCTCTCACTGATGCCAAATAAAGCCATCCTCTGTTACATATGCAGTTGGAGCCATGGGTCCCTTCATGGGTACTCTTTGGTTGGTGGTTTAGTCCCTGGGAGCTCTGCGGGGTCTGGCTGGTTGATAATGTTGTTCTTCCTATGGGGTTGAAAACCCCTCAGCTCCTTCAGTCCTGAGCTGCATGTTAAAGGTTACTTTTTGTTGTCCTGTTCTTTGTTTCCTTGTTCTAGGGCATATAAGAAACTGATCCTCCAAGATCCTGACACTATGGACAAAGACATTTCAGCTGCTATGCCTTCACTACCATGATAGTTATATTCTCTAAACTGTTAACCAAAATCAGTGCTTCATCCCTTAAACTGCTTCTAGAAGATACTCTGTCACAGCAATAGTAAAGTTTGTAAGAGAAAGAAGTCTCTCTTGCTAAAACATTAACTATGGTAGCAGGAAAAACATGCCCCTAAAATGTTAGAATACCTTTGATAATGGTTTCTGTCTTGTAAATTTAAAAATGCAGCAATTTATCATGTAAAATATTGTCAAAAGTCATAGATCTAGTCATTGTTAAAACCTGAAATCAAATCCATGATGAAAGAGTAACCAAAGCCTACATTCTTTGTACCATATTCTGCTAGGTTTGGTGGGAGGGGCAGGAAAGCAAGGAATTGGGACATAAAAACAAAGCAGAAGAGTCACTGTTAAAGGGAGGGTTGGCATAGAGCTGACCCTGTTAGTGGTAGAGATTCCATTTAGTCTCAATGACTAACACAATCATCGTTCATACTGTATATGCCACAGTATCTGAACCAATGACAAAGGAGTCAGTCTCATCATTTTTAACCACTCTAAATGCTACCACGTGTTCCTGGAAACCTAGATGCTATTGTTTGGGGGGGGGAATTAACATAACTTATAAGTATTTACTGTTAGAAGGTAAAACATTATAGTAAATAAAAACATAGCCTTTGCATATATGTATATTAAGGGTAAATGGTCTATGTAGAGAACATCTGAAAATTAACTTAATAATAACTCTTCTCAAAATTTTTAACCTAGAATTGTTCCTGTTTAAAAGAAATACAGAGACAAAGAGTAGAGAAGAGACTGAAGAAAAGGCCATCCAGAGACTGCCCCACCTGGGGATCCATCCATCTGCAGACACCAAATACAGACACTATTGTGGATGCCAAGTGCTTGCTGACAGGAGCCTGATATGGCTGTCTCCTGAGAGGCTCTGCCAGAGCCTGACAAATACAGAGGTGGAAGCTTGTATCCAACCATTGAACTGAGCACAGGGTCTCCAATGGAGGAGCTAGAGAAAGGAGTGAAGGAGCTAAAGGGGTTTGTAACCCCATAGGAAGAACAACAATATGAATCAACTAGTACCATCCAGAGCTCCCAGGGACTAAACTACCAACCAAAGAGTACACAAGGAGGGACCCATGGCTTCAGCTTTTCATATGTAGCAGAGGGTGGTCTTGTTGGACATCAATGAGAGGAGAGGCCCTTGGTCCTGAGAAGGCTCGATGCCCCAGTGTAAGGAAATGTGAGGGTGGTGAGGCAGGAGAGGGTAGGTGGGTGGGGAGCACTATCACAGAAGCAGGGGCAGGGGGGATGGGAAAGAGGGTTTCCAGAGGAGAAGCTGGAAAAGGGGATAACGTTTGAAATGTAAATAAAATAACCAATATTTTTTAAATGTATGTAATGCATAGACCATACATATTAGCTATCTTGGAGACATAGTACTGATTCATCCCTGGTTTTCACTTCTTTGGCTCAAGGACACTGGCTTCCCAGCTTTCATAGAGTAGGACATAGGGACATGAATAGCTCCAACCAATGTTCTATAAACAGCAGTATCAGGAGTAACTTAGGTAAATAGGGAAAAACCTGCATCACCTCCAATTTCTTCCTCTGCTCTGATAATCTGGGAACATATTTAATTTGTCTTTTGACAAAAATAGACTTTGGCCAGGCTTGGATCTTTTAAAAGTTATGTGGTATAGGGATCTTTCTTGTCCTGTACTGGAAATAAACACCGAGTGATAAATAAAATGTTGTTACCTTGAGTTATTGAGATCTAACATTTTCCATGTGACCCTGGTATAGCCAATTCCATTTTGCCTTGTGTAGATATTATCCATTCTTAATATATATTACATTAGTTTATGCTTGCTATCTATGATTGTATTATTTTTATATATTTTGTTTTATTTATTTTTATAACAGGGACAATATAAATTAATAGATTTGGAGAACAAGTCGTTTTTAAAAATATGTCCTTTTAAATCTTTAAACTGTATGTCATCAAGTTCTTTGTGTTTATTGTTTGGATTTTTTTACTTTTAAATTTTATTTTATGTGTGTGGGTGTTTTGCCATTATGTCATTGTACCATGTGTTGGCTTGGTAACCAGATAAGCTATAAGAAGACATCATATCTCCTGAAACTTAAGTTCAGATGGTGAACCATCATGTTGGTGCTACTAGCAAGTGCTTCTAAGTGCTGAACATCTTCTGAGCCCTGGCATCCATTTCTTGATTTGTTTTGGGGGTTCATTATAAATTCTAGATTATAATCCTCTGATAGCTAGGACAGATATTGGTCCCATTCTATAGACTGTTTCTTTACTACATTAACTATTTTCTTTGCTACACAGGAGCTTTTTAATTTCACAAGGTCCTGTTTGCCAATTGCCCATTTCCTGGGAAACTGAAGTCTTATGAGAAAGTCCTTGTCTATGCCTATATAATTGACTTTTCATTTGAACAGTTTCAGAGATTAACATTTTATACATGTCTTTGATTCATTTGCAGTTGGATTTGGGGGAGTGTAAGACAGTAATCATTTCATTCTTTTACATAGACTACCCTGTTTTCCCAGCACAATTTATTGAAGTGGCTGTTTTTTTTTCCAATGAATATTTTGAAGTCTGTCTTACGGTAACTACTGCTGTGATAATGCATTATGACCAAAAGCATGTTGGGAAGGAAAAGGGTTATTTGGCTTATACTTCTACATCACTAGCCATTATTAAAAAGAAGTCAGGAGAGGAACTCAAGCAGGGCATAAACCTGAAATAAGGAGCTGATACAGAGGCCATGGAGGGGTGCTGCTTACTGGATTGCTTCTCATGGCTTGCTCATCCTGCTTTTAAAATAATAATAATAACAATAATAACAACAACAATAGTAATGATAATATACCCAGTTGCACTAAGACTAGGTACCTCTTGGAAGTCAGAATCTCCAGCCCCAGGGGTAGAACCACCCACAAATGACTGAGCCCTCCTAAATCAATCACTAATTAATAAAGCCTATAGGCTTCCTTAGAGCCCCACCATATGGAAACACTTTCTCAATTGAGGCTCCCTTCTCTCTGTTGACTTTGGCTTGTTTCAAGTTGATGTAAAACTAGCTAGTACAGCTGACCCCTTCTCAACTTGACACACAAATATTTCACTGTGAAGCCACAACCTTTTCTTTCCTTTTCAACTCAAGATTATACATTAATAAAGGCATCACAGTATAAAATATTTTATAAACTTCAAATGTCTCATAGCCTTATACATCCAAACACTTTAAAATTTGTCTTTTTAAAAATATCCAAAGATGAGAGTAGGGGGAAGCACCCTAATAGAAGCAGGGGGAGAGGAGGGAATAGGGGATTTGTGGATGGGAAACCAGGAAGGAGGATAGCATTTGAAATGTAAATAAATAAAATAATCAATACAAAATAAAAAAAATCTCGCCTTTCAAATGGATGGAACTTGAGAATATCATCCTGAGTGAGGTAGCCCAGTCCCAAAAGGACATAAATAGTATGTACTCATAAGTGGGTATTAGCCATAAAATACAGGATACCCATGCTACACTCCACAGACCCAAAGAAGCTAAACAAGAAGGAAGGCCCAAGTGAGGATGCTTGAATCTCACTAGAAAGGGGGAATAAAATAGTCATAAGAGGCAAATGAAGGGAGGGAACTGGGTAGGAAAGGGGATGGGGAGGGGAATGGGGGATTCAGGATCAGGTGTGGGGAGGGGACAGGAGAGATGGCCACATGGCCATGAGACTGAATGAAAATCTACAACTAACTAAAAGGGTTGAGGAGGTGTGGGCATCTCTAGGACAAGGCAGAGACGTAGGATAAGGGAGGCACTCAAGAATCAATGGAAGTGACCTACACATGTAACTCACAGCATTGGGGATATGGAACCTGAAGAGGCCACCCTCTATTACTAGGCAGAAACCCCAGTGGAGCAATGGGAACACCAACCCCCATCCCCACAAAACTTTTGACTCAAAATTTATTCTGTCTATAAGAAATGCAGGGGTAGGAGATAGAGCAGACACTGAGGGAATGACCAACTAATAACAGGCCCAACTTGAGACCCATCCAATGGGCAAGCACCAATCCCTGACACTATTAATGTTATTCTGTCATGCTTGCAGACAGGAGACTGGCATGACTGTCCTCTGAGAAGCTCTACTCAGTAGCTGACTCAGACAGATGCAGACACCCACAGCCAAACAGTGATGGAGCTTGGGGACTGTTATAGAAGAATAGGAGGAAGGATTGTGGGCCTGAATGGGATAGGAAGTCCTCAGGAAGACCAACACAGTCAACTAACCTGAACCCTTGGGAATCTCAGAGACTGAACTACCAACCAAAAGAGTGTAGAGGGGCTGGATCTAGGCCTCCTGCACATATGCACAACTGGAGCAGGAACTATCACAAAAGCTGTTGCCTGTGCATAGGATATGTTCTTCTAGCTGGCTGCCTTGCCTAGCTTCAGTAGGAGAGGAAGCACCTAGCTGAGCAGAGACGTGATATGTCAGGGTAGGAAGATGCCCAGTGGGCCCCCACCTGCTCAGAGCAGAAGGAGAGGGGGGTTGGGGAAAGTAGTGTGTGTGTGTGTGTGGGGGGGTAACCAAGAGAAGAACAATGAGTGGGATGTAAAGTGAAGAAGTGGAAGGAAAGAAAAAAGGAAAGAAAGAAAGAAAGAAAGAAAGAAAGAAAGAAAGAAAGAGAGAGAGAGAGAAATAATGAGAGAAAGAAAAAGAAATCCAGCCTTTTAAAATCCAAATTTTCTGTAAAATTCCAAAATCTCTTTTTCAAATGTTTAAGGTCTTTCAACTGTAGGTTCCTGTAAATTAAAAATAAATTAAGTACTTGCTTACTTCACAAAGAATCAGGGCAAAGTCACAATCAGAACAAAGCAAAACTGAACAATTGTGTAGATAATACAATCTCCAATATCTGGAATTCACTCAGTCTTCTGAGGACTCTTCATGGTGCCAAGCCCCAACTCCTTTGCATGGCCCCTTCACTCCTGGGCCATCAACTACAACTGAGGCTGCACCTTCACCCATGGCCTTCCATGGCCTCTCACAGTGCTGAGCCTCAGCTGCTCTCCATGAACACTTCATGCCTTCAAACCAGTACCACCTGGGTGACTCTCACACAATACCAAATTTGGCTACCAGCACAAGGAACAACTACCACATCTTGGCGATCCTTTGGGCTTTTATATACATTCATAAAACCATATATACACAGAAATATATATACAAGTAGGATTAAACCTGCCTAGAGAAACAAAAGGCTTAACTGGAAGGTAAATGGATTGAGAAAGGAAATGTAAGGCGTCTGAGGGAGAGAGAGGAAATATATATTCAACAGAAAATAAATGCATATAAGAAAACTTAAAAATAAACAAAATATCATAGATCTCTTCAATTCCATACAACTAAGAATTCTGGAAATGGGCACTAAAATCAAAGGCTATAAAAGGGTTCAGGGGCTCTTTTAAACATTTATTTAGAATTTTTGTGTTTATAAAATCTGAAAAAAAAAACAAAATTGAGGGTAACTTTAATCCAGCTTATTTCCAAAATTTAAAATGTTATATTATCATAAAACATTCAAACAAACCAAAACTATATATCAAAACTTTTCACCTAAAACATGTATAAGAAGGTAAATTATTTTAAAATCAAGAAACTTAAACAAAGACCTTTTAAGAAAGGAATGGTTAGCCAAGTTAATCTCCACTCTGTTTTCATTTGATAAAAGAGAAGTCACACAACCACCTGCCAAGGATTCCAACGGGCTTCAATCATGGATTGAAGTAGAGTGAACTGCTGTGTCTGAGAAACAGCAAAATAAAAACCAGAGAAAATACCATCATCTAAGCACTTGAGATATTTCTGTATGTGTTTGCAACATAAACATAGTAAAAACAAAACAAAACAACAACAACAACAAAAAAAACGAAAACACTGAACCAGGAGGCATAATTGACAAAAATGAGGATAAATGATGAAGTAAATATATGTAAATCCATGGTAATTAATTTCCTCATGGGGTCCAGTGAGATGGCTCATCAGGTAAAGGTACTTGCTGTGGAGCCTATGGGCCTGAGTTCAATTCTCAGAACCCACATGATGGGAGAGACCTGATATTTACATGCTGTACTCTGATATTCACAGACATCCATCCCGGCATGTGTGCCACATTCACAGGTGTGAAAAATAATGCCATGAAATTAAAAGACAACACAGAGAATGTTTACATAATAACAAAAAGTAACCAATACCTAATATATATTCTCACAATAAAATGCTCAAAAGTTAAATGCTTTGGTTTAATAATCACATGTACATTGAAGATAATTAGAGGTTTGGAATACTAATAACATAAAAACAAAATAAAGACACTAAAAGGAAAAGCTCTAAGGAGTCTGAAGACAAGGCTTGGTAGTTAAGAGCCCAGGTTGTTTTTACAGAGGAGCCAGGTTTGTTTCCCAACACCTCTATGGTAGCTCACAATCATCTGTAACTACAGGAGGATCTGATGGACTCCATGGATATTATGGGTATTATATGCATGTGGTATATAGACAGGTATGCAGGCAAACCATTCAAACACATAAAATGAAATAAAAATTGTTATAGAAGTATTTTAACGTGGAAAATGTAAATTGTGGCAAATTCTAAAATTGAGATACTGATTTTTAAAAAATGTCAAAGAGTCTACTCTTAAGATATAAAACTAAATTTATTTTCAAGGCAGCATCAGAAGAGCTACAGTGAGTGATGTATTATGGTAGGTGATGAATTATACAATCAAGAGTATGGTAAAGGAACAGACAAGTAAACAAACAACATTCTTTGCAATACTGTAGAGTCTGACATGTGGTGACAAGCAACAAGATGCAAATAAATTACATTATCTTTTTTTATTTTGTGTAATATTCTCAAATGCCAGGATTATACAACATATGGTTGTATTATATCTGTACTAAACTGAAGAATATCATATGCTTGCAAGTGGAGAGTTGGTTCAATGGTTAAAAGCACTTTTTGCTTTTGTAGAGAACTCAGGTTCAGTTCCTAGCTCAAAATCATCTGCAACTTCATTTCCAGGGGCTCAAATGCCCCTTTTTTTGTCATGGGCACCAGGTACACATGTGGTACATAGACATGTATGCAAACACCTAGACACATACAAAAAAGACAAATTTAAAAGAATACTTCATTCTTAAAAATAAATCTCCAAACACTGAATGGCTTACTCAAAGTGAATTCTCTCTGAATTTAATGTATTATGTTCCTGATCAGGTGGGTCTTCTTCCAGTACAGACTGAGGGGTCTAATCCCTAACCATTTAGTTGCTCTGCACCTGGCTACCTGATGAACAGAGGTGAAGAACATATGGGAACAATTTGGAAAAAGTAGGGATTCAGACCTGAGAATATAGCCCAGAACTAACAAAATGGCTTCATCCATATGCAAATATGTTAAAATAAACATACGTGCTGATATATAACAAATATACATATAGATGTAGACTTAAATTTTTTCATTTTTAAATACTAAATATGGATCTGAAATATGTCCCCAAATATTGAGCAAAATTATAGTTTAGTAAAAGTTGAAAAAAATGTTAAGCAAAATAAATAGTAGATAACAACTTTTTGAATACAGAAGATTTAATTGCCATATTCACCACACATAAAACATAATATAGAATATGAGTAAATATATTTTCATCATTTCTCAGAGGTAAAATTGATCTCTATTCTTTACACTGAACCTAAAACCTACATTGTAAACCAGACTTTATAAGTCTATTCCTAAGCACATAAGAGAAGAATTGGAAATAAATAAGGAAATCCAGATAACTTGTAACTAAAATCAAAATAGCATCACACCTCTAATTAGCAACATTGGAAACATAAAGAACATGTGAGAAATATTAAAAGGGGGAAGGAGAGAAAAATTTGAATCTATTATTGTGCATATCACCAACGAGAGAAAACATTTTCATACATACAGGAACTCAGCAACATTACCATACATGAGCACACTTCTGAAAAGAGCTATGAAAAAACATATTCCAGTCAAAGGGAAAATACTACAAGGAGGAAGGTATGAGGCATAAGAACTAAAGGTAAACAAAATGACAAAATCCGGAACTCCTTTTTTTTTTTTTTTGAACTCCTTAAAACTAAGGATTTATTATAAAATGTTCTGCTTACTAAATCTATAACTAAAATACTGTGAAACAGTATTTTCCATACATGACAGACACATTGGATACATGAAGTTACAGTAGTTGTGAGTCCATGCTCAGACCTATGCACGAGAGCTAAGCCAGCAAAAATGCCAGTATGGATAAGGAAGGGGGTGCATGAACTACCACACCTAGTTGAGGAGTTCTTGACAATTGATGGCTGCTGGAGTCAGGTATCTTCAAGGATGCAGGCCCAGAGAGGCTACCCTTGATCCTGTAGCTGGCCCTACACTGTAAACATACAGGTGGTGCTAAGTGGACTCTGTATTTTAGAAAAAGAACATACAAAGTTGGGACAATAGAGGTTTGGGGAGGTAATAGGGGAGAAAATGGAGGGAAGAGAATTAGGAATGGTTTGTTCAAAATATATGTATATATGAAATTCTCAAATGATAAACATGAAAAAAACATTAAATATATCCAATAATTGAAGAACTAAAATTTCAATTAGAAGAGGTGACAATAACACGTGTATGATGAATTTTAAAAATTACTTCTGGAAAGTTACAGTCACAGATTTAATAGAAAATTATTACAAGTTAAATATATGTATTAAATATGTAACAAGGATTTGTACACTCAAAAAATTAGAATATTTGAAAATTACAATGGAATAATAATTGTAACATGGACAAAGAAGATATAACTGAAAAAAAATCTTCACAATCGAACAAAAGCCAAAAGAGAAAAAAAGAAAGTTTATGAAGCACATAACAAAATAAGGGAGGAGGCTGGCATGGATACACTAATAGTAATGTGAGTCAACGTGCAGAGTCTCCAACTGAGAGACTTTCACACTAAAGTTAAAGAAAACGGTGAACCTTTTCCTATAGATATAAAGACTGCAGTATTTCTCTTGCTTATTTGTTTCATTTAGTGCAATCTTTTAAGGGAATCCATGTTGTGGGAAATAGCAGGAACATAGTTTCTACAGCAGAATAATATGCTATATTATATATATATAACACAATATATACATATATACATATATCCATTCAGTGCTCTATAGACAATTAAATGTGTTGCATATGTTAGCTAAGTATAGCAACTAACTATAGGGAATATTAGACATGTTACTGTAACAATTTTAGTCTTTATGTTTTGCAAAAGAAAATTAAGGGGAAATAACTTTGGAAAGTTAAAATAAAATAATACAAAAATATATTCAAAATGAATACAATTAACTTATATACCAAGTAAAAGACTACAAAAGATAGAGATAAATATTTTTTACTTTTAAATACTAAATTCAAACTGTCAACCAGGAATCTGAAATATGCCCTAGTAGGACAGCTACCTAGAAAATAATATAGTCACATGTCGTTACTGATGAAAAATAAAGTTAATGTTTATAAAACTACATAGATAGCTTAATAAAATCTTAGTAATAGTTGAGGATGAACTTAATGTAGCTTTAACAAGTATCATTCAGTCAAGAGCACAAAATCAAAAATGTTTGATAAAAGAAAGTATAATCAGTAAGTTTGACTCTTCAAATGTTTGCACACTTCTTTTCAAGCCACATCCTGTTTCTCATGCATATATGGGTATTGACAAAATGGGACTCTGCTCAACCACAAAAGAAATCAAAAGAGAAATAGCTGTCAGACAACAAAAATAAATTACTAGCCTTGTGACCAAAATTAATATGATCATGAATGTAATAATAAATTATGAAATAAATAATTCTTTTTAAAAAAGACTACCCTAAAACTGTAAACTTCAGTGTTTACAAAAGTGACTAAAGTATACTGGGCTCTTCCAGACCCTTCTCACAACCATGACTTTAAGTCTATTGATGTCTAGAAGTTAACTCCAAATATGAACTGCATTGCAATCTGCATGGTATGCTTTGTACATTTATTTAAAGACTTTACATTGAACAACTACAGAAAGGAATTTCACCTTTATGATAAACAACCAGTATGTTAAAGCTTGTTATTATATACAGTAGTATGTTTAAAACAATGAGAAATTAGGGGTAGTTCATGAATCTTATCCTCTTTGCATGAGAATGACTATTCTATATAGTTCTTCAGAGTCATGGAAGGTCACTTCTATTTGCAATTCACTATAAAAGATCCTTTTTACTATTCTTCCTTTTTATTTTTTAGTATATGTGCTGCTGAAGTAAGCATAATGACATTACAGATGGTTATAAGCCACCACATGGTTGCTGGGATTTGAACTCAGGACCTCTGGAAGAGCAGTCGGGTGCTCTTAACCACTGAGTCATCTCTCCAGGACTCCTTTACTATTTTTTATTTTTCACCCTTCATAACCCCCTTTCCCCCCATAAGGATATTACCATAAGGATAATAAATGTTAACAAAAAAACCAAGAAAATTACAAACAAAAAACAAAGGAGAAAAGCTAAAATCACCGTCACAAATTAACAGACAATGCTAAATTGCGAAAATATCTTTAAATTTCTAAGAAAACCCTAAAAATTACTTCTGTGTGAAAAAAAATCTACAATCAAATTAGCAACTTGGTAGAATCATGTCATGTCAAAATTGTTCCAAAAGTGGCAAAAAGATTAAAACTACTATGATAGCCAATACAAATGTGTCTCCCCAATGTCCATGAGCTAGATGCACAATACCATGACACTGAGGTGATGGAGCCTTTAAGAGGCAGTTTATTTATGCAAGCACAAAATATAGAACTCACAAGGCTTGGTTTATTTCTAAACAAGTGGACTATAAAGGGGCAATCTGTCTCTTGTTTCCTTTCTTCATCATTTACTATATGAAATGTCATGCTGTAAAGTGCAAGCAGTACCCTTAGTAACATGCTCTAGGTATTTTCAGGCACGAGAACAAAGCCAAATCAACTACTTAGTCCATACATGGTTCCTCAATTTTGCCCTGGCTGGCCTTGGACTCTCTATTCTCCTGGCTCAGATTCCCATGAGCTGAAAAATCTGGGCATGCACTACAGCACCCAGTTTTGTAGTAAGTCTTTTTTTGTTCAGCTATGTTGAAGCTCAAAATCAGAATCTTGTGCACTTTAAGCAAGCACACTGCTACAGAGCTCCACACTTACTCCTAGTTAGTTGTCAAATGTATTCAAAGCAAAGTGCTTTCTCTTGTCCCCCATTAAAAATTCAATAAAGGCAAGAAATCAGTTCCTTGGAATCTTATGTAGACACATATAGCGCACAAAGAAACACCCCAACTTCAAAAAAAAATGAAACATAGAAGTGCTGAACTATATTTACAGTTAATCCCCCAGCATTCCTCCAGTATTCTCCTAGCCCGACTTCCCAATATGAAGTGAACTAAGTTAAGATAGAAAAACCAAACAAGTAATTGCCCTTGGTGCCATATGTTAGCACCATGCAACCTTGGGGGTTTGCAGCCCCATAGGAGGAACAACAATATGAACCACCCAGTACCCCCAGAACTCCCAGGGACTAAACCACCAACCAAAGAGTACACACGGAGGGACCCATGGCTCCAGATGCATATGTAGCAGAGGATGGCCTTGTCATGAGAAGAGAGGCCCTTGGTCCTGTGAAGGCTAGATGCCCCAGTGTAGGGGGATGTCAGAGCAGGGAGGCAGGGGTGGGTGGGTGGGTAGGGGGGCACCCTCATAGAAGCAGGGGGAGGGTATGTGATAGGAGATTTCCAGGGAAGAAACCAGGAAAGGGGATAACATTTGAAATGTAAATAAAGAAAATACCACAATCACTGATAAGTGGATATTAATGAGCCCAGAAGCTCTGAATACTCAAGGCACAATTAGCAAGTCAAAAGCTTCCCAAGAAGAAGGAAGGAGAGGACACTGGTCCTGAAAAGACTGGATCCAGTTTTGTAGGAGAGTACCAGGACAGAGAAATGGTGGAGGGGGTGTGATTGGGGAATGGGGGGAACTTATGGGACATATGGTGATTGGGGAACTGGGAAAGGGGAAAGCCTTTGGAATGTAAACAAAGAATATAGAAAAAAAAAAGAAAATACCGAATTAAAAAAAAGATTCAGAAGCAAAAAAAAAAAAAACCCAAACCCTCGGGGGGGGGGGGGGCGGCATTCATTTGTTGTGTTCATTTGTCCTAAAGACTCTACTAGGAAGTAGAGCCATTTATCCTTCCTGTGATACAAGAAACTCCCCTTAAGGGCAGACCATCCCACACAAAGTTTCTATTGTTGTTTTGTGCCCATTTGATCTTAGCCTTTTGGGCAGGATTTAAAAGAAGCTCAAATAAGATGTCTCTACAGCTGACCCACTTATAATCCAATCACTTTCTTTTGAACGTCCTAAACTCCAAGAAAATGCCTTCTGTTGCGGTATAAGAGTAACCAATTCCACCTAAAGCTGTTCAGATTTATACTCCTTAGGTTTATGTTAGACCACAGCCCACTCTGTCCCTACACATCAGGAAACACAAATCATACCCTGACTGTTTCTGTCAAATGTCAAAAGTTGTCTCACCTATGGGAGGATAAAAAAAAAAGAATCTCTTTATGTCTTTTCCTTGGTGACATAAATTCACAGCATGCCTCAAGAAAAACAAAATACCAATCCTTTTACAATCACCACTTAAGTTTAGAATTAAAGCAGAAATACCAGACTTCAGAAATCAATCATTTGGAATTAATATTAGTGTGCTGTTATACAGAAATACACTTTTATATAGAAATATATTTTCTATATATGCACAACTCAGACACAATCTTAATTTGTAGAACAAAAGAAGAGTTGGTCAAGTTGAATACTTTTTTATTATTTCCAACAGAAATGTATGTTATAAAAAAATAGCATTCCACCTCATTTTTGGCTTTAGGTGGCTCTATAATTGTTTTAAAAAAATCGCATTGCAAGAAAGCTTTGAGGGCTGTTATCCAGTCTTTCAATCTCACACATTGTACTTTATTGAGCAGGGTTCCTATTGCTGTGATGGAACACCATGACCAAACACAGTGTGAGGAAGGAAGGTTTATTTCTCTTACATTTCCATATCACAGTTTATTGTCAAAGGAAGTCAGGACAGAAACCTGCAGGTAAGACCTGATATAAAGGTTATGGAGGAGTGCTACTAACTGGTTTGTTCCTCATAGCTTGCTCAATCTAGGACTACAAGATCAGGGGTTTCCACACCCACAGTGGACTGGACCCTGCCCATCAATGACTAATGAAGAAAATGCCTTATAGGTTTGCCTACCTACTTGTAGTAAGATTTTATGGAGATAGTTTCTCAATTGGGGTTCCCTCCTCTGAGATGACTCTAGCTTGTGTCAAGCTGACATAAAATTACCCAGCCGAATTGACTGTGCTTGACACACAAATACAATACTGTTAAGCCATAGTGTTTTCTTTTTGTTCATTCCCCAAACCTCATTAATTTCACAATATATTACAAATCAAAAAGTCCTATAATATTTATAAATTCAAACATTTTAAAATTCAGTCACCTTACAAATCCCAAATCTCTTTCAAAGTTCAAAGCCCCTCAACTATGGGCTCCTATAAAGTAAAAAAAAAAATTTTTTTTATTTTAATAGGGAAGAAACAGGGCACAATAACAATAACATCTAAGTAAATCCAAACCCCAATAGTGCCTGTGATTCACTTATCATTTATGGGCTCCATGGGTTCCTCCAAGGGGCCTAGGCCATTTCTCTGGCTCCACCCTCTGCAACCCACACAGATTGTCTCCTAGACTCACACCAGTTCCACTCCATAGACACTGTTGTTATTGATAGTCATCTCATGGTACTAGCATCTCCAAAATGCTGGGGTCATTTGCTGCAATTGGACTATACTTTAACCAATGGCCTGACTTCATGAAGCTAAGCCTCAGTTCTCTTCATGGCCCCTTCAATCCTGGGGCTTCAGCTGCAACAGAGCCTGTACCTTCAACAATGGCCTCTTCTAGACCGTCACAATGCCAAACCTCAGCTGTTCTGCATGACCCCTCCATGCCTTCAAAACTGGTACCACCTGAGAGATGCTTATATATACCCAAGTTTGGCAGTCAACACAAGGTAAAATGTTGGTTGCCTGTAAACACATCTTGACCCTGAACAAAGCACTTCCCAGATTTTACTTCATTAATGGTGGCCTCCTTTTAATCACTACTTTTTAAATCTAGTTAATCAGCATAAATTGTCCCAATAAAACCAGTTTTACTTCAGTTACTTCATAACTGGTCTCTTGTTAATCACCTCTGATTCTTCATCCCCAGCTGACTAGAACAATGTATTCTTAGTTCAAAATATCAAACATCCCCGATAGAATCTTTGGTTCCCTCTGAAATCTTGCCCCCATTCTTTATACAGCTATCAACATTATCCTCTAATCTTCCAAGTTTTCACAACTCCCACACCTTTGAACACTCAATGACTTCTGCAGATGAAAATTCCAAAGCCCTTCCATAATTCTCCCCAAAACAAAATGTCAGATCTATGGCAATGCCCCATGACCCTAGTACCAATTTCTGTCTTACAAATGTTTCTATTGTTGTAATAGAATACCATCTCACTTATATTTCAGTTATGTTATTCATTTATGTAGATCTTTATGTCATAGTATTTTAAATTGTGATGTCAGTTTTTCTTGCAACATGTAACAATATAGAGAGGCCAAAAGGATATGCCTTAATGTTAAAGAGAACAACACATAGGGTGAGAAATAGACTAATTGTGTATGCATTAATTCATTAGCAAATTTTCTAATTTTATGGTAATCTTCCATTTTCTCTAAATCTTCAAGGAAAGTTAAGATTCCCTATACCTAGGCACTCTGAGCATATATATTTCCAATAGACATATAATAGTATAACAAGCCATCCTTCTGTAATTAGTATTCTTCTACATGGATACTAATGGGTTAACTAATTTGTGTCAATTCTGGGTCAGTTTTGACAAATTTCTTCCTCCATGATGGATGCTATTTTCTTTTGTTTTGGCATTCGTATGGTTCTACAGGATTTCAGGAGATCACATTCAGACATCAGTTTTTACTTTGATGGGTGCTTGGTAGTTTGTATTGCTAAAATATTTGTCTTTATTCTGAGATTCCATTAAACTACCAGAAATCTTTTGTTCTTTGTTGTTGTTGTTGTTGTTGTTGTTGTTGTTCTTTTTTTTTAATCGACATGCAAAAATAGCAGAGCAGTGTCTACTGCTAATAGAAGAACTCTGTGGACTTTCAAATGCTTTCTCATTCCTAAACACCTCCAGTCTAACTAGTAGGATTAAGCACCATTGTCAAACCTGTATGCATTCTGGCTACTTTTGTTATTTTAGATTTTTCTTTCCCATGCTTTTACTGCTTTGCCAGCACATGCTACAGATCAGCAATGATGTTGAATATGAAGAGCTCCCCTTCTGGTGCTCTTCTATGCCACTAGCTTTAGTCACTTTTGTCATTTGGGACTCTACTTTTTCTCCTCTAGTTAATGACTTCACTGAACTAATCTGGATTTTCTCTCCCCTCCTCAATACACCAGCATCATAGCCAAGAAATTTCCTATGGTTATAAACTTTCTTCTGTCTCATGGCTTTGTTCTTAGGGATTTCTGCCCTTCATTTCCTGATGTCAAGTGTTTCATTCATAATTTTGCTTCTTTTTTTATTTTTTCAGGCAGAAAAGCAAATATTCTCTTGTTGTTCCCCTACTTCTTTAGCAGTGACATTCTTCTGTACATTTAAAAAAGAAGAAGAAGAAAGAAGATATAAGGCTACCCATGTGTGTACACTTATCCATGTACAGATGTGCAGATGCATTTTAAACCTCATCCCATGTGGGACTTTACATCAGATTGGCAGAGCTTTTCCAGTGTAGTCACTCATTCTAGTTAAATTGCCTGCTAAAGATTCTACTAGGGCTTCAACCATAATATGTTGTTCAGAAGCCAATCAGTCCCTTTTCTTTCAGTGAACTTGAAAACTGCTTTTTGCAAAGCTCCAAAGAGGAGCACTTGAAACTCTGTGAGTTCGAAAGAAACTTCTGTGGGATATACTGCAGGCAGGTCCCATGGCAGCACTAAGCTCACACACACACACACACACACACACACAAGCGTTGTAACTCATCCTTTAAAAGACTCCAAGCAAGTCTCTAAAAGAGATGGAAGCTTAACTCCTATACTCCTTTGCTCAAGACTTCCTAGTGTCACTGACTTCTAACATTCGTAAAAATATTTTTTCTGAGGGCTGCATTTTCAGATGAAATATTAAGTGCCCCTTCTTTCTATCTGTTCTTCATCTGTGTTTCTCAAAGTAGTGAATTAATTTGCATATTTTCAATAGTCTATTCATTTTATATTAAAGGCTATTTCTTCTATCTGATATACTTTCTTGATGAATAATTTTAAATAATATTTTAACATATGAAAGGGAGATTAAACACTGATTAAGATCATAATGCATGTAGAATATTTTTTTACTTTCTATTAATGAAGGAACAAATGTTAAAATTTCCCATGTGGAATAGATCAATTCACCTCCAATAGTAGGGACTTCATCAGCTCCTAGTTTTCCCATCATTCTTGGCTTGATATAAAAGCTTTTAACTTTCTATTGCATTTGAAAAAGTTTTACTTCACCTTCATCCATCCTATACCCTTCAGGTCTTTAGTTTATTTACCCACCTCTGGAGTGCCTTTAAATCTGTGTGGTGTCTTTACAGGGAAAGTGGTAGTAACCATTGAAGAGTTTATTTTATTTGGCTTGCCTTTTTCCTAATCCATTAATAATTGCCTAGTGGGCCCATAAAACTGAAAGCTGAGAAAGTGAATAGCACAATCTTATTTGTTCTGTCCATAGAGAAATAAGTGCACTTGTAAGATTTAATCCTAGAATCCTTTAAGAAACTGGCCCAAATGTCATTGACTTCCAACTGAGAAGTCAATTCTTTCAATTTAGGGAGATAATGCACCATTTTTCATGAGACAAATCTTTTTCACTTTGGGGTTTTTAACAGTATTATCACTAAATATCAATTTAAAGTGCACTTAATGTCACAGTCTATGGATCAAACAAGAATCCATTCATCTCAAATTTAAGTTATTTAAGCTTTTAGATGGTGAAAGTGTGTGTATGAAAGAGAGAAAGACAGGCAGAAGAGGGAGGGATGACATGAGATTAGTTACATAGGAAACATAGTGGTTATAAGATGATGCCTTTTTCTTTTAAGTGTAAATGGATCAATAGATGGATGGCCAATTGGGGGGGGGGGGAAAGCACAAATTATCTCAGTACAAAAGGAAATAAACAGGAAAGATCGAATAGATTTACATCAAGCCAGAAGTGTGGCAAGCATCTGCAATCTTTGTTATTGATTGAAATGGCAAAGTTTCAGCTTTATGAAAACAAAAAGTTATGTGGCCAAGAACTAAATCTGAGAAACTCAATCTATTGAATAAAACACATGAATTTTGTAAACAATTAAAGATAGAATTCCTTAAGATCTGGCCAGGTGTCAAAATAAGTTTGAAATTAAAGGAATAGGTAATCTAACAGAGCCTAGGATCACATGTTGGGCTCCTGTAAGAGACAGAAAGAAGATAATGAGGAATCTTGTGAAGAATGAGTGATGCTTAATTGCCCACCAAATTTTGGTGAGAAACCAGCGAAGAGAATATTATGTTATGATGAGATTTAAATTACAGACACTCATTTACCTGAATTGTGCTGAAAGAAACTGAGAAAAATGCACACCATATAAACCTAACCTATAAGTCAGAGATCTGAGTTAGAAAACTACTTTTTATTGAAGTAGAATATCCTTAGGGTTTAAAATGTTTTAGACGAGCCAATATGTTCAATAGTAGTGAATCTAAAAGAACAGCTGCTGCTGAGGAAGTAAGGAACTTTCTACCCTCAAAACACAGTGCTATATAAATAGCTTTATTAATATAGGCTTTGGTAAAATATAAAATGTAAAATGATCCAGTTCTCTCTCCCTTCCATTACAGAACTGATGTGCTATCTCTAGGTGTTGTCTGTCTGGATAATGGCAAGGGAGATTGGGACCTGATCAATTTTTCCATCCAATGATGACAGTTATAGTGTTTTTAAAATATATATAACCAAGATGTCAAGATGTTCCTGGTAGTCCTGTTCAAGAGATTGAGACAGGAGAATTGGTTGAGTTCAGGGCTTCAAGAATAGCCTAGAAAACACAGCAAAACTTTTTCTAAAGAATAAAAGCATGTAAATAATGTTAGAAGCTAGGGCCTAGCTAGGTGAAATTAGTTCACAAGGTCATTAAGTATGCCTTCAGAATCATTAGAAACTAAGCTAGCAAACCCCAGGAAAAAAATCATCAAATGCAATTTTTAACTCTAGAATGGTTTTGTACTGTAACTCATAATCATTGAAATGGTCTGCCTCCAAGTTGTCCATTTAATCATACCAGTTACATATTTCACAAATTAAATGATAATCACTCCAAAGCACCAAAAGAACAAGATGATACAAAGGAAATTAATTTCACAGTGTATATAGATAGATAGTTGTGTATAAAGCAGACAGGAGATATATACTTTAGTTACTTTAAGATTGTAGTTTTAATCACAAAGGTTTGAAGTGGAAGTTTGATTTCTAAATTCATTTAAATTTACTATCTGAAATTTCATTTTTAAAATATTATTTTATTTTTATTTTTATGTACATTGATGATTTGCTTGCATATATGCCTGTATGAGGGTGTCAAATTCCATGGAACTGAAGTTTCATACAGTTGTGAGCTGTCATGCAGGTACTGAGAATTGAACTCAGGTTCTCCTGGAGAGTAGCCAGTGCTCATAACCATTGGACCATTTATCTAGCCACATCTGAAATTTCTTATGCAAAGAATTGCATAGTCAGAGTCATGGCTTCTCATATTAAAAAGCTTGTGCTTCTGTATGATTTTTTGAGGGACATTTTTTTCTTAGTTCCTGGTTAAAATGTACACAAGAGGATGACAAACTATCACCATAGCACAGATATTTGTTTCAAGAACTTGAGCAAAATTCACATGCATCCAAATAATCCACAGAATAAATGTAATTACATGAAAACCTGATCTAGGTTGCCACCATAAATGAAATATACAGTCATTGTATCTGCAGTACTATGATAGAAAAAGAAATAAACAGAGACATTTTAAAAATCTATTATGTATATACTGGAAAACATAGCCCAGCTAATATAAAATTATTCTTTTTTCAATATAAAATTGAGGGAAATTTTTCCTTCTGAATATCATCTTTCCTCTTTGTTATGTATAAACACTGTCATAAACTGCAAAATTTGAAAGAGAGTGCTTTCCTCTTAGAGGGAGCACAGTTAAAGTGAAATGTTGATAGTGTAGAGAAGCCAAAAATATTTCTGTGACAATTACAAGACACAGTATAATGCATAATCTACCCCAAAAATACATACTACTGGATATTCCACTAGAATAATAAGCAATTATAGAGGTAAGTCTCCCAGTTAAGAGAGCATATCTCTTTAGCATGCCTAGCACTTGGGTACGTATTTGAATCGTTATTGTAAACATCTTTTCTTACACAAAAAATAGGGCTTTCTAATAGCAAAGTTTAAAATGTAGCACTTTGAGTTTACCAAAGAATTAATTAAATCTTTGCATCTTGCATAAGAGAACATATATTCCATTAGAATGTTCATATGCAACTTTTAAAGCAATTATGAGACAAATCAGTGATAGAGTACATGCATGCCATTTGAAAAGACCTTGTTATAATTCCCAGAAACACTAAATAAGTACATAAATAATTAATAGCACTTGTGGTCTGGAATTGCATAGTTTCTACAGGGTTAAATGTTATTCATATGAGCAATAATAGCTACGGTTTCTTCACTTATTTCTATCTGCCAAACACATGGCAAAGTGCTTGACTCTTTCACATACTTTTCCAAACATACTTGAAGAAAAGTCAGAGGTTTTGAAAGACAGAGTTTCTTTGCCCAAAATGATAGTTAATGAGGTGAAGGGCTGAAATTGAAACAAGTCTTTAATTAGCCCTGCTTTCTCTTCCATCCAAATATCAATATAGACCTACAGATTTTTTTTCATTTCTTGTAACATGAGGTTAGACGGGACATAGTAAGGATAACTCAAGTCAGGACTTTTTCTTCTGTCTCTTGTACATTTATGAGTTTATGATAGAAATGTTATATCTGTAGAATCAAGAATCAAGCAGTATTTGACCCATGTTTTTGGCACATTTCTCATAATATAATGCCCTCATATGTCATAACACATGCTATCACGAATAACAAAATGGGACCCTGCAAGTTTGTTTTAAACAATGGAATACTACTCAGTACATACAAGTCAGTACAAATGGATATAGAAAATGTGGTTCATTTACACAATGGAATACTATTCAGCTATTAAGAATGAGGACATCATGAGTTTTTCAGGTAAATGGTTGAAATTAGAAAATATCATCCTGAGTGAGGTAACTCAGACCCAAAAGGACATTTGTGGTATGTGCTCACTAATACGTGGATATTAGCCAAAAAGTGCAGAATACCCATGACACAACCCACAGAACTCAAGAAGGTTAACAAGTGAGGATTCCTCAATCCCACCTGGGAGAGAGAAGAAAGAGTCATGGGGAGCAGAGGAAGGGAGGGACCTGGTGGGAAAGGGGACAGGGAAGGGAAGGGGAAACATGATCAGGTATTGAGGGGGGGAATAGGAGTGAAGCCCTGAGATCCAGCAGAATGAATGGAAACAGGCAACCTCAGGAGGTAGGAGGTGGGGGACCCTCTAGATTGTACCAGAGACCCAGGATGTAAGAGACTCTCAGGACTCAAAGGAAGGGACCTTGGATGAAGTGCTCTACAGTGGGGAGGGGGAACTTGCAGAGTCAATCTCTAGTGGAGGGACAGGACATCAAGTGGAGGGATAGGGTTGCCATCCCACAGTCAAAATCTTTGACCTAGAATTTTTTCTGTCTGAAAGAACTTCAGGGACAAAAATGCAGAAGAGCATGAGGGAAAGGAGGTTCAGCGACAGGCCCAATTGGGATCCAGCTAAATGGGAGGCCAGGGGTCCTGACACTGTTACTGATGCTGTGGTGTGCTTACAGACAGGGTCCTAGCATGGTTGCCCTCTGAGAGGCCCAATAAGCAGCTGAAAGACCCCTGTGGCTGAATTAGGGAAAAGCTGGAAGAAACTGAGGAGGAGGGCGGGAGGCCTTATGGGAACATCAGCAGTCTCAACTAACCTGCACCCTCTGAGATCTCTCAGGCACTGAGCCACCAACCAGACAGCATATACCAGCTGATATGAGGCCCCGGACACATATACAACAGAGGACTGCCTGGTCTGGTCTCAGTAAGAGAAGATGCATCTGTAAGATTGGATCCAGTTTTGTAGACCCAGAACAGAGAAATCATGGGGGGTGGGGGATGATTGGGGAATATTTGGGGGGGGGGAGAGGAACTATGGGAACTATGGTGGGTGGGAACTGGGAAAGGGGAAAGCTTTTAGAATGTAAACATAGAATATAGAAAATAAAAATTTAAAAAAAAAGGAAGAAAAAATGTTAAAATCAAAAAAAAAAAAAAAGAGAGAGAGAGAGAAGATGCATCTAACTCTTAAGAGACCCAAGGCCCCAGGAAGAGAGGAGGTGTGGTGGAGTTTGGGTTGGGAGGGTGGGGATATCCTCTTGGAGACTAGAGACTGGAGACTTGGGATGGGGTGGGGATGAGGCATGCGATGGGAAGCAGTAGGGGAGGGTGCAGAGGGGAGGTTGACCAGGAAGGGTATGCAGTCTGGACTGTAAAAAAGGGATTAAAGAATACAAATAAAAAACATAAAAAAGAACTTCCGTAACACAGGCTTCCAATGATTCAGGAATTTTGTTAAAGATGGATAAATATGCAAGAACATCCTTGATGGCTATCCATCTCTAAACTGCACCTGAATAAATGAGGTTGTCTTGTTTTTTTTTTAATTTTTTAAAATTTTCTATATTCTTTGTTTACATTCCAAAGGCTTTCCCCTTTCCCAGGTCCCCCCTCACCATATGTCCCATAAGTCCTCTTCCCCCCGCCTATCCCCCAATCACCCCCCACACACATACACACACCATTTCTCTATTCTGATACTCTCCTACAAAACTGGATCCAGTCTTTTCAGGACCAGGGTCCTCTTCTTCCTTCTTCTTGGGAATCATTTGATTTGCTAATTGTGCCTTGAGTATTCAGAGCTTCTGGGCTCATTAATATCCACTTATCAGTGATTGCATTTCATGTGTATTCTGTTGTGATTGGGTTAGCTCACTCAGGATGATATTTTCCAGATCCAACCATTTGCCTAAAAATTGCATGAATTCATTATTTTTAATTGCTGAGTAGTATTCCATTGTATAATATACCACATTTTCTGTATCCATTCCTCCGTTGAGGGACATCTGGGCTCCTTCCAACTTCTGACTATATAATAAATAAGGCTGCTATGAACATAGTGGAACATATGTCTTTATTGCATGCTGGGGAATCCTCTGGGTATATGCCCAGGAGTGGTATGACACAGTCCTCTGGAAGTGTCATGCCCAATTTTCTGAGAAACCGCCAGACTGATTTCCAGAGTGGTTGTACCATCTTGCAATCCCACCAACAGTGGAAGAGTGATCCTCTATCTCCACATCCTTGCCAGCACCTGTTGTCCCTTGAGTTTTTCTTTTTTTTTTCTTTTTTTTTTTTCTCGAGACAGGGTTTCTCTGTGTAGCCCTGGCTGTCCTGGAACTCACTCTGTAGATCAGGCTGGCCTCGAACTCAGAAATCCGTCCACCTCTGCCTCCCAAGAGCTGGGATTACAGGCATGCGCCACCACCACCCAACTGTCTCTTGAGTTTTTAATCTTAGCCATTCTGACTGGTGTGAGGTGGAATCTCAGGGTTGTTTCGATTTGCATTTCCCTGATGACTAATAATGTTGAACATCTCTTAAGGTGCTTCTCAGCCATCCGAATTTCTTATCTCCTTGTACTAAGATCAACTCCAAGTGGATCAAGGACCTCCACATAAAACCAGACACACTGAAACTATTAGAAAAGAAACTGGGGAAGACCCTGGAGGACACGGGCACAGGGGGAAAGTTCCTGAACAGAACACCTATAGCTAATGCTCTAAGATCAAGATTTGACAAATGGGACCTCATAAAAATTACAAAGTTTCTGTAATGCAAAAGGCACTGTCGAAGGACAAAATGGCAACCAACAAATTGGGAAAAGATCTTCACCAACTCCACATCCGACAGAGCGCTAATATCCAATATATACAAAGAACTCAAGAAGGTAGATCCCAAAGAACCAAATAACCCTATTAAAAATGGGGTACAGAGCTAAACAAAGAATTTTCACCAGAAGAAATTCAGATGAAGTTGTCTTGTTATCTGTCTATTGTTATCACAGATACCAAGTAATAACCATATGTGGCTAATCAAAGTAGATTCTTCATATACCTCTGGATCATTTATTCATAAAACAAAAAGTGTCAGTTCAAACATACATTTTGAAGCTTTTACAGAGATGAAGCATGTTAGAATTCTTTTCTTATCATTAAGAAGCTCTGAAAACCTTTCTTTTCCACACCTCTTGCATATTATAAATGAAAAACAGATGTCAGAAAGACCATTCAGTTTTATTTTTCTGCAGATTCACCATTGTGGATTATTAAAAGACCATTGCAACAACAAAAAAGTATGTTACCATTCAAGTCATTTACCAGGTCCCTTAAAAAGGGACTTTATTTTAGTTGCTGAATTGCTAAAACTTAATCCCTTAATCTTCTTCAAAGAACTTGGGACATAATGCTTTACTGAACAAAGGGACAGTTACTGAAAATGTTAGGGAGAGGTTAAAAAAAAAAAAAGCAAGACCACACAGAGGAAAACCAGATGCAATTCTTACATTTAGTCCTGATAGATCATGAAAACTAATGATGTAACTTCCAGAACTGCATGCAAATCAGAGCATTAATCTCTAGCAAAATGGTTTATGTTATAGGAACCCACAAACTGATTTCCTTCAACTGCAGTAAATCAAACATGGTGGGTAGTTTCTGTTTGACTGATGAGTACACATGCCAATGGCAGGAGGGCAGTGACAGATGGAAGAGCAATAAATTTTTTTCTGACACTTCAGAGCCCTTGCTCAATGACACTAAAGGAAGATAGAAGACTTCAGGAGAAAATGCAAGCCTGTCTCTATTAGCTGCAGAGCCATCCTCAAGACAGCAGCTCCAAGGTGATTTGGGGCTCTGTGGTGGAGCTTACACATTTGGTCTTAAATAAATGAATACTCTGAAGGAAGAAAATCAATAGTTCTCTCAGAATAGCATTTGCATTTTCCTTCCAATTATGGTATTCTCCCAATAACTTAGATTTTCTATAATGGCAGTGAGTGATACTGCCACCTTTTATACTTTATGACACAGTGCCCATTTAAATTTTACTAACGCTTTGTTCTTTGTAGTCATCAACAATACCCTCCCCTCTGTTTTTGTCTGTATAAATTTCCATTTATAGTGGGACTTTGAGATATAAATGTTTCAAGCAAATTAGAGCAAGCATGCTACACATCATATTATTATAATTCACGTACAAGAAATGTTGAGATATCTGTTTCCAAAACACTTCTCACTAATTTTTCAGTTTTCTTAGCACTTCCCAAACCTCTTCAAATGTTATGTATGAATTTGGATTCATACCAATTTTGGATTGTAATACCTAATATAATTCCATTTAATAGGAAATTTTCAAATTTTCAAAATATTAATGTTATTTCTAGTTTGACTTATGTTGTCTCTGTTTCCCTCTGAGTCTTTGTTAAAAGACTCACAGAATCTCAAGTGCCAAGTCAGTTGAACTCATGGCTGACCAAGCACATGAGTCAAAATTGATCTTTGGTTCCAGTAGAACCGAATGTAAGTAACTAAAATTATTCAGCTTACATTCTGTGAGTCAGGACTGGAAAGGCAAGTTCCTGATTTTGCCACAAAAGAACCAACCAACCAGAGAGCTGGTCATTTTCAGGGCTACCAGGTAGATCACTCATAGAGATATATGTGACAAGTTGGCAATAAGACACAGCCAAGTTACTCGTTTTAAAATAGAAAAAATCATCATAGCAGATATGAATATAACACAATGTCAAATGTGGTTTAAGTTTCTTTTATCTTTAACAGGAAGCTGTATTTGTTTTCTAAAGAAGGTTCCTAGTCTTCTGAGTGCACATTCACACTCACAAAAGTAAATAAGTAAATTTGTGTTATCCTCTTACTCATTGATACTGGGATGGTAAAGCAGAAAGAAAACCCAGATAGGCAGCTGCCTCTGAGCTCATGTCATGCCCTATAATTAAAATATCCACTAGAAAATGGGTATCACATATGGTCCCCACCATTACAGATATGTCCAGTACAGATATGTGTCACACTATTTCTGTGACTAATGACACATGCTATTTACATTGAGACACAGTTTTTACCACTTATATTACTTGGACTGAGTATGCCAGTGGTGCCTCTCTATCATCAGAGCTCAACCTTTAACTTTTGAAAGAAATGTCCATCATTGACTCCTATTGTCATAGTAAACATAGTTATCACTCCATCACTAGAATTGTGTAGTTACTAGAAAGTAGATCTTGTACACATTGTCATGGCATATGCTAAATTCAAAGCTGTTAATTTCAGCAAGGGAAAACATTACATTCTAGTTGCCTGGTTGATTGGAAGCAAAATGGCAGAACAAAATAGTGATTTAAGGTACATCTTAAGGAGAAAGTTATTTACTCTGAGGCCATGTTAGACAAATGATAGACATAACTGATCCACCAAATATGTAAGTCTTAATGTAAGATCATGAGATATATGAAAACAAGGTAATATGAAATATTCAAATGAACACAATAACTCTCCACCAATAGGCCACAAAAAATGCTATTAATGAAAATTCATGGCCAAAATCTAAGAATAATTATTTTTTAAATTTAATGGAATCCCACACAATACAAAGTTAAACTTAGAAAAATAATGAGAAATTCATCAAAAAGAGAGAAATCTTGAAAAAGAACAAGACATAAACGGAAATGAAGAACTCGGTTATCAAAAATGCAATTCAATAACTCCAGAAAGGCTAGATCAAAGAGAAGAAAAAGCATACCAGTTGGGTGGTGGTTGTGCACACCTTTAATCCCAGCACTTAGAAGGCAGAGGCAGGCGAATTTCTAAGTTGAGGCCAGCCTGGTTTACAGAGTGAGTTCCAGGACAGCCAGGGCTATACAGAGAAACCCTGTCTTGAAACCCCCCCCCAAAAAAAGCATACTAACTTGAAGATGAGTATTTTCAAATATAATATTAAAACACATTTTGTTAAAAGAAAAATAAGACAGAATGTATTATTAAACCATATTAACCTTTTGGGATTTTCCCAAAGTGAAAGACAATTCAAGATACACAGAAAATTTATTCAATGAAGTAACCCATAGAAACATATTTATCTTGGGAAAGATCTAATCATCTAAGTATAGGAAGCATTTAGAAACAAAAATAGACATGACAAGAGGTCATATCATGATATAATCTAGTTGTCAAAAATAGAAGGCAAATAGAGATACAAACACTAAAAATACCAAGTCACAGGTAAGAAAATGCTTATTAAATGAACATGTATCTAAGTAGGGACGTTATGAAACAGAAAGAAATAGAATGACTATTTTAAGGACCAAGAGAAAACAATTGTAACCCCAAAATACTACAGGAGAGTCATTACACTGGACTGGCTTTACAAAATAGCTATAAGGAAAGCCTACATCTAATATCAAATGAAAGAGAATTGCTATTATAAAACAACCCCCATGAAACTAAGAAACCTGTTTAAAATATAGATATACAAACAGACTATCCATATAGTCACCTAACAACAAAAATCATCAACAAATGATGTTCAAAATACACAGAAAATGCTTAACAAAATGATAGGTATGTATGTATCATTTAAAGACTGTAGATGGACTAAATTCTCCGATTTAAAAAATGCAGAGTGGCTAAATGGATTCAGAAAAAAAAGTATATTTCCAAGAAAATCACTTTCCTAGCACAAATACCAAATGCAACTGGATTCTGCATGCACACTAAATTAAAATAGGTATTTTTATATCAGATAAAATAGACTTCAAGACAAAAACAAAACAGAGAAAAGATCTCTATGTTCTGAAGACATGATCAATTAAAAAAAGTTTTAACTTGCATAATGCCACATCTAGTGTGTGTGTGTGTGTGTGTGTGTGTGTGTGTGTGTGTGTATGTATGTATGTGTTAAGGGTTGGGGAAGGGTGCATGCAGGAGAATAACCCCAGGGATTTGAATATCAGAACACCTAAATTTATAAAATATATATTACTAGAGCAAAAATAACAGGAGTCTTTAATATAGTAACAGTAGAAAAATGTGAATATAATAAATACCTCTCATTTAAACTATATCCTAATCCCAATGGACTTAGAGCATATTTAAAGCTAGGAATGGCAGTGAATACTTAAGAGGTTGAGGCAGAAGCATTTTGAGGTCAAAGGCAACTAGCTAGAACTGTATAGAAATGCAAAGGAGGTGGGGAGATAAAGGGTAAGTAATAGATGTGGGGAAAGATACTGAATCACACACACACACACACACACACACACACACACACACACACAGAGAGAGAAAGAGAGAGAGAGAGAGAGAGAGAGAGAGAGAGAGAGAGAGAGAGATTTACCAAACAATTCATTCATTCAACATAGTATTAAAATCCTTAGAGCAACTGGGCAAAGGAAAGAAATAAAATATACACCAATAAAAAGTGAAGATAAATAGTAATTTTAACAGATGATACATTATGCGGATAAAACCCAAAAGATTCCACTAATACTATTAGAACTTACTGAAAAACTTAGAGCTTGTAGGACACAAAATCAAAATTATAGCCAGGTAGTGGTGGGACACACATTTAATCCCAGCACTTAGGAGGCAGAGGCAGGCAGATTTCTGCATTTGAAATCAGCCTGGTCTACAGAGAAAGTTCCAGGACAGCAAGGCATACACAGAGAAATGCTGTACAAAAAAAAATTAATGAAGTTAAGAATAAATTAAATCAAGAAACTGAAAGATCCCTGTAATGAAGAAGGAAACCAAAAATCTGGAAAGTTTTCCTTTATTCATACTTTAATTAATATCATTATATTGTCCATACTGCCCAGACAATTTATAGACTTATATACAATATCATACTATTGACATTATTCATGAAATTATAAAAATTATTATGAAAATTCATATAAAAGTCCCAAAAACAATTTTGAGCAATTCAAAATGGTAGGTGTCATACTACCTGACTTCAAAATATGCTACAACACTGTACTAATCAAAACACTGTGATATTGGCAGACAACAAAACAGAATAAATCCCAAAAATTCACTGTACCCAGAAATACCCTCATTCATTTACAGCTAACTAATCCACACAATCATAGAGAAATGATAGCTGAGTAATATGGATATTCAATTAGATTTAAACTAAATAGTCGTTTCTCATAAAAAATAAACTAAAAATGAATCAGGAAGATCTTAATTTAAGATCAGAAACTATCAAACTATTTTAAGAAACCTATGGTTTTTCTATAGATGTACTTCAAAACAAAATTATGTACAACACATTTTTGATAAGTCACCAAAAAGAATTAAAATACAGACACATGACATTATATCCAACTAATAAACTTCTAAAAGACAAATTTAACAAGTAAATAACGACATATAGAATTGGAAAATAGCTCTGAAAATTATTTGACAATGTTAATATCCAGAATATTTAAGTACTTAAAATATTTAAGAGCAGAAAAATAAATAATTCAATTAAAATTGGCATAAAATATGAAGAGATTCTTATCTGAAGAAAGTAAATGGCCAACAAATTCATGAAAAAATATTTAAGTCCATTAGCTTCCAGATAAATGTAAGTCAAATGTATGAGATATAGTAATAATAATTATAGATGATGAGGTCCTGCTTCTTAGAGGGATTAGAGGAGGAAGGAGGGTTAGGGTGGTGAGCAAAGGGTGGAAATAATGTAAATATAGCATACTCATTTATATAATTCTCAAAAAAGGCATACATTTAAAAAAATCATGAGATACCATCTTCCCTCCATAAAATTGAGTATTAAAAAACTAACAAATCATGGTAAGGATATGGAGAAGAAAGGAATTATATACTTTTGGTAGGAGATTCTTCAGGAAATGAAAAATAAAGACCTACTGGTGACGAAACTAATTCCAAAAAAAAAAAAAAATAAATAAAGCAATAATCCATAGAGATACTTGTATATTACAAAAGTAATTTTTGCATTCCAAGTTTTCCTTTCCCAGCCCCAGTTTCCACAATGATAGCTCTGAGATCAATTAGTTATTACTAAATGCTATGCCATAAGATTTGGCTCATTCCTTGAGTAGCTATTAACTTATTTAACCATTTATTCTACTCTATGTCTGCCACTTGGTAGCCTCTCCTTCAGTCCCACCCTGATTCTTCCTTTTCATCTCCTTAATGTTTCATTCAGTTTCTCTCTGATTTCCTTGACCTGCTGCTTTACATCCACCTCCCTCTTCTGTCTTCTGTCTCATCCCTACTCTTGTCTCCTAGGACCATACCATCAGCATCCCCCACAACAATCTTTAAGTGGACCCTGATTTTCTTTATTTTTGCCTCTTCTGTGCATAGTAGATAATTCTCTTAAACACCAAATCATATTTTCCCCTTTACTTAATACTCCCAAAGTCTTCTCATCACACATAAAATCCTTCTTCATGGTAGCTTCTGTGGCCTGACCTCTGCATACTGGCATTTTTGCAAAGTCCCTTCTCCCCTTCACTCACACAGTTCCAAAGGCTCTGGCTCTTTTGTTCCTGGATCCCAGCCAGCATCCTTCTAATCAGGGCCTTTGCTCTGGCATTTGCTTCTCTTAAGTCAGTCTTTCCTAGATAAAGGGTTTCATACCCCTGCCTTTTTCAGAAAGCACTGTGTTTGAAGTCACCCCTTTGAAAGCCTCTCCCTGTAGGCTTAGCTGTTTTAAAACCTACTTTAATAAGAGTTCTTAAGCACTTCAATCTCCCTTCCAGCCCACCAACCAAAGGTAGGGGAGAAAGGGGCTTAATAGGACAAGGGAAATATGGACCAGTTTAGTAGTAGTTCTTTGGGGGCAATTCCAATCATTGTTGTCAGAATAACAGTAGTCCAATCTAAAATATCAAACACAAATCAGTAACAGCAGTCCAGTCCAGCAAACACCAAACACAAATCAATAGGAGCAGCTAGATCCAAAAAAAGCTGTGAGGGTCCACAAAATTGGTACCAGTTTGTGGAAGCTGCAAGAAACTTCTGGAATACCACAAGAAATCCTTTGGCATGTTTATCACTATGAAGTCATGACAAGTAAAGATCAGTGAAGACCAGCAAAGTTTTACAAGGTGATAGAATAAAATCTGCAACCCCCTGCATGGCAGAATTCTTTGTGTTACCATAAACATATTTATTCTCTATAATATCTTCATCAGAATCACCTAACAAAATGTCACCCATTTAATGATTCTAAAGGTTATTGCACAAAATATGTCACTTAAAGTTGGACTATTTAACATTTAACTATTTAACATTTCCTGTGAAAATGCCTTCCAATGGTATCTCTTTTAGTGGACCACTGTTGTTCAGAGTAGGTAATGAATAGCTTATGCTCTAAGATCAAGAATTGACAAATGGAACCTCAATAAAATTTACAAAGTTTCTGTAAGGCAAAGGACACTGTCAAAAGGACAAAACAGCAACCAACAAATTGGGAAAAGATCTTCACCAACCCTACATCCGACAGAGGGCTAATAATATCAAAGATATACAAAGAACTCAAGAAGGTAGACTCCAGAGGGCCAAATAATCCTATTAAAAAATGGGGTACATAGCCGCATGGTGGTGGAGCATGCCTGTAATCCCAGCACTTGGGAGGCAGAAGCAGGCAGATTTCTGAGTTCGACACCAGCCTGGTATACAGAGTGAGTTCCAGGACAGCCAGGGCTAGAAACCTGTCTCGAACAAAACAGAGAAACCCTGTCTTGAAAAAAAATGGGGTACTGAGCTAAACAAAGAATTTTCACCAGAAGAATTTCGAATGGCTAAGAAGCACTTTAAGAAATGTTCAACATCATTAATCATTAGGGAAATGCAAATTAAAACAACCCTGAGATTCCACCTCACACCAGTCAGAATGGCTAAGATTAAAAACTCAAGAGACAACAGGTGTTGGCAAGGATGTGGAGAAAGAGGAACAGTCCTCCACTGCTGGTGGGATTGCAAGATGGTACAACCACTCTGGAAATCAGTCTGGCAGTTACTCAGAAAATTGGGCATGACACTTCCAGAGGACCCTGTCATACCACTCCTAGGCATATACTCAGAGGATTCCCCTGCATACAATAAGGACACATGCTCCACTATGTTCATAGCAGCCTTATTTATAATAGCCAGAAGCTGGAAAGAACCCAGATGTCCCTCAATGGAGGAATGGATACACAAAATGTGGTATATTTACACAATGGAATACTACTCAGCAATTAAAAACAATGAATTCATGAAATTTTTAGGCAAATGGTTCGAACTGTAAAATGTCATCCTAAGTGAGGTGACCCAATCACAAAAGAATACACATGGAATGCAGTCACTGATAAGTGGATATTAATTAGCCCAGAAGCTCTGAATACTCAAGACACAATTAACATATCAAATGATTCCCAAGAAGAAGGAAGGAGAGGGCCCTGGTCCTGGAAAGGCTTGATGCAGCATTGTAGGGGAGTACCAGGACAGAGAAATTAGGAGGGGGGTGATTGGGGAATGGGTGGAGGGAAGAGGGCTTATGGGACATATGGGGATGGGGGGAACCGGGAAAGGGAAAGGCATTCAGAATGTAAACAATGAATGTAGAAAATAAAACAAAAAGGAAACATTTCCCTGTCCAGCTCATTCAAGAGTATGACAAAAAGGCAATCTTTCAAGTCAAGCATTATAGGTATAATCTCTGTAACAAAGAAGGTAAAAACAAACAAACAAAAAACAAAAACAAAACAAATAAATGAAAACAACAACAACAAAATGCCCAGGCTGTAAAGGTTGTTTGAGGTAAAGGTTGTAAAGGTTAGTTGAATTGCTTTATTAGCTGCTCTTAAATAGTTAACATTCTCCATGTACCTGATTTTATTTTCAACAAACACTGGAAAATTCCATGGGCTATATGTTGAGCCTCCAGATGCTCTTGTAACAGTTGTTAAAGTGCCTGCAATTTTTCTTTTGTTATGGGACTGATTCCTCCCTACTCTCTAGAGCTCCTGGATATCCTGCTTCATGTTGAAGAAGTCTATATTATCCAGGATGCTATGTAATATGACATCAAGGCAACTTTTGAACAGCATGCAGCCAGATAGAAGGCTGAAGAAAGGAGACTACACTATTTCTACCTGTCATTCTGCTCTGGGCAGTTGCTCAGGCAGCAGATTCCTGGACATTGGTCAGCCATGGCTTCATCTTGTGCCAGGTGACCCCATCCTGGTTGTTAGTGATGCCACCTTCCTGATTGCCCATCTATCCCTATGTAGAAATGGCTATTTTTGACAAAGATGTTTTAGAGAATATGTTTAAGGTAACACAAAGAATTCTTCCAAGCTGGAAGTTATAGTATATACTTCTTTGTATCTGGGATGTCAGCCTACCTGACTTTCAACAAATGAGTAAAGAAAGCATTGACTTTTTGTGGCTCATAGACCAATGTAATATAATTCAACTACTCAATGAATGAAACCCTATCACAAAAAAACCTGAGTGGAATGAGAAAATATTCTCAGTCTGTATGTCAGATAGAGACAAATTCCATAATTCTATTATATATGTGTATGTATGTATATATGTGTGTGTGCGTGTGCGTGTGCGTGTGCGTGTGCGTGTGCGTGTGCGTGTGCGTGTGTGTGTGTGTGTGTGTGTGTGTGTGTGTTTAAAGGGAGATAAATGAGCCGGACATAGTAGGACAAGTCTGTAATGGCAGGAAACAGGAGGCAGAGACAGTAGGATTCAGTTCAAGATCAGCTTGGACTACACAGCCAGTTCAGAGTCAATAGTAAACATATTGAGACTTTGTTTTCTATGTGAAAAGTCAAAACATTACAAGTTGTTTAAAATGTATTTACTAGAGGCTAGTAAGATAGAAGGATACTGGGAGGTTAGATACTGGGTATCAAAATAATATTAGGTAGAATTATGAAGTTCTAGTGTTCTAAACAATAGTAGACATTTCTACTTTTCCAGAAACCTGCTATATATAAAATATTAAAAATTAGAAAAGTCAATGGGCCTAGAGAGATGGCTGAGTGGTTAAGCACACTCCTTGCTCTTACAGAGGACCAAGGTTTATTTCCCAGTACCTATACATGGTGGTTCACAACCATCTGTAACTATAGTTCCAGGGAATGTCACCTCTTCTAAACTCTTCAAGTACCAGACATGCACATGGTGCATATGTGTGTGTGTATGTATGTATGTATATATGCATGTATGTATATATATACATATATACCTATATGCAAATAAAAGATATACATTACATTTAAAATCTCATTTTATTAAAATATGGGCTACTAAATCAAATTTATAAAGATTTAAAAGTTTTCTGTGACAGATGAAAGTAAATGCATAACCATTAACTGTATAAAAAGTTTCACTTAACAATTAATTTATCCACCATATGTGAATTAACATTATATGCTAGATCCTGTAACAAGAGCTTAAAATCAAAGTAATAAATGAAAAATACAAATACCTTCTCTTAGTGGTACCCAAATTTAGGAAACTGAAATGTGCTAAGGAACAGAAACATTTATACAGTCATTTCTGATTGGTATGCATAGTATATTCCTTGTCCTCATTGAACTTAGGGCTTGCTAGAAGAAACCTGTTAAATAATGGTGTGAATACTTTATTCATGGTAAGTGTTACAAAGAAGTGCCAATAAATTGGATATTGTAAAATCTTATAAGACAGAGAAAAGATGCAAGGATAGTAGCACACTCTGTAACACAAGCACATGGTAGGCAGAGGCAAGACCACTGCCAACAGAAGTTCCAGGCCAGCCATGACTGCTTAGCAAGAGCCTTATTAAAAACTCAAACAGAAAAAGATGAAGGAAAAATGTCTCTGATGTGAAAAAGGCAGATGGGAGAAAAAGAATGTTTCTGGAAGGCAATATATACAAAAGACTGAGGTAGGAGGGTTTTCTTCAGTGCTGGAGAAAATGAAGACCTGATTGACATAAAGGAAATAAAAGGTAAAATGGCATAATAATGGACTGTGAACTGGGATGAGGAATTTTTGTACCAGAGCCTAGTTGCCAGTTTTCTATTGATCTTACCGTACAAATGCATTTTAAATATAGTTTAATATATTTCAAATTGGCATTAAGAATAAAGAAGCAATGACACGTCAGTTAAGTGCACTTAATTGCTCTTGCAGAGGACCCAGCTTCGGTCCCCAGCACCCATACTGGCCTGATCACAACTTCCTGTAACTCTAGTTCCAGGGTATCTAACATTCTCCCCTTTTATCAATGGGTACCTGAATACATGTAATGCATATAAATACACTCAAGCATGTACATATATATATATATATATATATATATATATATATATATAAAACTTAATCTTGAAAGTGTATTGATTCAAAATAATTATACATACATCTCTTTTGAAAAGTGAGGTGAAATATATGTAAAGCTATCCTTACCAAAATGTTTGAATTACTGATTTTGACCATTGTGATTGTGTACATATGGAAATTGTTTTATTGAAGTAACCATATGAAATAATAAGCATAAAGGAAATGCATGGACGATGTATCAGGAAAATGTATAATTTATAAGAGCAAACTACAGAATTTTCTCTAAAAGGCAGGAAATATAAGATTTAAGCATAAGGAAAGTCATTTTTTGTTTTGTTTTGTTTTCTTTTGTTTTGTTTTGTTTTAAGACACTCATGGCCAAATTTACTGATGAGGAGAGACAGAAGAAAGCAACTTCTATCTGAGTAGCAGGTGACTTTACATCATTCCATTTTCTAGCAAGTCTTGAACATTTAACTGTTACAACATGAATTTGCAGTCATTCACCTCACAAAGTATAAGCAAAGAACACAGTACCATAAATTGATGAGAAAAACTGCATTGTGGGTGTGAACATTTCTTTTTGAGGTTGTTAAACTTCCCATTTCAATTCCATTAGGTCTTGGTATTTCCAGTACTTTTCTTTCATTGACATTTCATCATGATGCCTCCTTTATGAAACATTGATAAATGTGTGGGGTAAATGCATTACCTTTTTGTGTGTGAGAGAACAGCCTATATTTTCAACTATGGATTTGAATTCCAATTTGAGTTTAACATTATTTCCAGGCTTCATTTTTCTACACTCTAAGGCAGAGTTCAGACTTCAAATAGCTGTTAAACACAATATAACACATATTTTAGATCCAGCCTATAAACATTGGGGGTGATTTTGTTCTGACTTTTGTTCTTATCTCTGAAAATTCAGAGAAGAAAACAATAAAAATTAGATCCTTTTAAACATGATGATAATGTAGAAGCTTAAACATTGACACCAGCATATAATAAATTATCTAAATCTAAACTGTGATCTCAGCAGTATGCGTAGAAATTACAAATGAAAGAGAAGTATTTATCACTTCTTGGGTCCAGTACATTGAAATAACCAGAGGATCTAGGGAAAATATTGATGCCTGAATTCTATTAATTATAACATTTTCCTTGAGTAAGATCTGAAAACTGGTACATTTAAAAAAAGCTACCAAAGAAATGCTAATGCTGACAATCACAAGTTCAGCTAGTAGTAATGGCTTAAAGGATATCAAGAAGACATACTTTCCAGAAAAATATCTGCTGCAGTTGCTTAATAAATATGTCAAATTAAATCAATTACATAAAACTTCACAATCCAATTATGTGTTTATATATATACATATTCTATACATATATAATGCATATATATATATATATATATATATATATATATATATATCAAAAAGGAAATTGGGCTAGAGAATTGCAAATTTCCTATCAACCTGGACTATGTAGAAAATTTTATGACATCTTGGGCTACACAGCAAGACATTGATTCAAAAACATGAAAACAAATCAAAAGCTTTAAATTATATCTCACAAAATTGTTATTTTATGCTGAGCAATAATCCAATACTCTAGAAAGGCCAAACATACTACATTTTAAAGCACTATTTTATAAATTGCTGCTTGTAGCTGTCATTCCAACATTCAATTGAAAGTCTCTATTATTTCCATCCACTTCATTAGAGCTGTAGCTGCTCATATATGATGGCAAAGTCAGGTAATAAGCATAGTTAAAAATATGTTTGTCTACATGGAGAGTTTATGTTTGGTTCAGTAAAGACACTTAGAATCTGGCCAAGACTGAGATAGAAAGAACTGAAGTGTATATATTCTACATGTGCCCATCTATTAAAACTGGGCCAATGTCAGGAATTCCTTAAACAAAGCTCACAAATGTCTATAAGTATATGTATAGTAAATACAAGTATATAAAACCAATATTGAAACAACCCTCACAAAAAGAAGCAATGATATACCGTCAAAGAATCCTGGTACCAAATGGAAATGGTACTACTTACTTTTCGTTCAACTCCACTATGCCTCAGCTTATTGTGAAAAAAAATTAGAAAAGTTGCTGAAAAGTGTGGACTAATATTCCACACTTATTTGTAGAGTATTTACTACCATTCAAATAAGATGCAAGGACCAGTAAAATGAAGATGACAAGACAGAGCTTATGCTCAAGGGAACTAGACAATGTTTTGGGTACTTACATGAAAACTATTGCCACAGAGTATGACAATTACTAAAATTGTACTGTGTAATGGATGGACATGCGAGGGAAATCTAGAGATGCCTAGATGAAGAATGAAACTCCTCATAAGGAAGGCCATCTTTAAGATTTCAAATAAATTTTTATAAGAGATATTATCTTAGAGAGCATATTTACATAGAATGAAAAATTATATAGGTGACCTGAAGGAGAAACTGTAGTTCGAAGCAAAGTGGTTGTGGTAGGAAAATATTAAAAAGCATTCATAGATTTTATTATAATATAAGTTATTAGATGGTGTGCCTTGCCCTGAATTTAAATTTTTTTCATGACAAGAGTCAATAAAATATTGTGATCAAGGAACTAAAGTCATGTTTGTTCCAGAAGGATCATTCAATAAAGATTTTGGAGATCAGGTTTGAGATGGGCAAAACTTGAGAGAGAAAAAAGTAACACTGGATTAAATGCATAAGTATATTTGCTAAAATTTCAGTGGGGAACAAGCCTAAGTTAACCTATGGAGTGGAATAAATAGATATGTGAGCGTACTATGTGTGGTGTGAGAGATGAAGGAATATTCTTCATTCTGGGATACAGACAATAGACTGGATGGCAGCTCTGGCTTATAAGTTGTTTATGGAGAATTCACTTGGAAATTGAAAACATCTGGGAAAACACCTGAAATATAACAACCAGTGAATTAAAATTTACCTCATTTTTATACCAAGTAAGACTGGCTAAGCTACCAAATATATGTAAGCAAAACTTGCACTAGAGTAATAACCAGTTCTTCCCTAGGGGTTTCTCACATGTTCTAGGTGCCTTGCCTGCCTTATCCTTCCAAGAGTTAACTCACTCTTGACTTGAACATCATCTTAGTCAAGCATTCTCTCATCATGCTGAATAAAAATAACCAGCTTAGTTTATATTACCACATTCTTATTCACTATCTTCATAAAAACTTCTCAATTTCTAAGTAAATACTTCTTACCAATTTATTTATTATTAGTTTATTTGACATTTTTTGCCAAAGGGGTTGCAACTCACAGGCTGAAAACCACTGGTCTAGATTATAATCTAAAGTCTCTCATGCATAAATGATGAATTAAGTCAGTAGATTCTTATTTTAAAAATTGGTTATTCAAAGAATAGATGTAAAATCTCTGACTTGCACATATTAAAATATGGACATGGTAATCAAAATCTTTAATCCCAGGATTCAAGAGGCAGAGGCAGATAGACATCTATGACCTTAAGGACAGACTGGTCTATTTAGTGAGTTCTCAGCCAGCTAGAGATACATACTGAGACACTGTCCCTGCCAAAATTCATGTTATGTAGGTGTAGAGATAGCTCAGTGGTAATGTGCTTGCCTTGCAAACCTGAGTTTCATTTTCAGAAACTGCACAAAAAATCCAGTCATAGTGATGAGTGATTATTATCCCAAGCACTAGAATGACTGGTGTGGGAAGATACCTGGGTCTCCCTAAGCACCCACTGTAGCCCTCTTGGCCTCCTCTGGGCTAATGAAGGACCTGTTCCCTCCAACTCCCCCCAGAACCCCCTAAAATAATACACTGCCTTTGAAGGTTAACTTTGCCTTAAATGTGCATGCACAAACACACACACACACACACACACACACACACACACACATACACATATACATTGTTCTCATTTTTCTAAATGTTCTCACTCCTTAAAGTCTCAAGATTAAGAAGATAATGGAAATAAAGTTAATAAACTTAAAATAATGCATAAATAATATATTCCTGAGGTGGTTTGAGTATCATATAATGAATATATTGATAATGAGGACTCTAAGAATAATTATGAACAAACAAGGAAATATTAGTCATAACACCCATGAAGAAATCCTATTTCAACTACCATTATAGGCAACCCGTTATGCCATATTGGACAGATGTTAAATAGAACTTAAAGCAAAGTATCATTTAAAGGTGATTTTATAATTTAATAATAAATATAGGAAAATTGTCAATGAGTAAAACATATGGCAGAATATGAAATAAATGAGAGATATTTAAATACACCATTCAAAACTCTAAAGGCCCTTCCTCAAGTGAGCAGAGTAATTTTTTAAATAGAGTGGCAAAAACATCTGGAGGTGGTGGCATGTGCCTATAATCCAAACATTCAAGAGGTGAAGGCAGGGCAATTGCTATCAAAAGATCAGTCATAACTACAGAAAACAATAAATATGCATATTATGTTTTTTGTGGCTTGTTTTCCCTATGGAGCCTAGACTTTTTTAGAACTCCCTAGGTAGTGTAGCTATAGATACAGGTACAGATAGACATAGATATAGTTATATACATAGAAATAGATATTAGGTTCATCACTTTTTCCCTCATATTCTTCCTACAATTTAAGTTATCACTTAAGGAATTAGAAGCAACAGTCAATGATTAGCTCACTTCCCTTAATGATGTAAGAGAAGATAAAATCCATTTAAATAAATCATCCATTTATTGTCATTAAATGACAATAACTAGAAGTTTTGTCAAAGTAAATAGAATATAACAAAAGTGAATCACAGGATATTAAATAAGATTTCAATTACATGGTCATCTTCACCAATAATTTTACATTTTAATTGTTAAAAATGTTCCATGATTTCATTTCATGTTAATGTTTAATACATCAGAAAAAAATAAACCTACAAAAGGAAGTCTAGAGTAAAATGTGATAATCCACACTTCTCCATGAGCTCTTGCAGTTCTCAATTCTGTTAGATTCATGCCTGTATCTGTGATCATCTATGCAGGACTCATATTAGATATTGATTGGCATTATTTTCCTATATTTTGAAGCAATATCAGGTTTTTTTTTTTAGTGTTTAAAATACCCATTCCAAAGATAGGTTCTTCTTAATGGAAAACTGGAAAGTCTTTCAGTGTGTTTTAGCACACCTTGTCTCCAATCCATGCATGAAGAATAAGAACAAAAATGTGTTCTTTGATGAAACACAGTTAGGGACAAGAATGAATAAAATGAGAAACTGGTCTCTGTTATCTTGGGCAAGTTCTGTCCATAAACATGGGTCTTCTGTTCCCCAAAGGTATCCTTATCTAAGGCAGAGATATAATATTTCAATTACAAAACATTTTTAAATGTCCAATAAAATGACTATAGTCTTTAAATGAGCTGATGTTCCTTTATGGCCAAAAGTGTGTAAGTTCCTGATTCACTGCTGACACATACCATGAAGTATGTACTGACTTATATCTTTTCTGTACATGATGTAATCTTCAATTAAGAAGCAATGCCAGCAAGATGGTTAAGCAGATAAATGTGCTGACAAGCAATCCTGAAAAACTGATTTCAATCTCCCAGAACTAAAGTGGTAGAAGTAGAAAGGCAACTGCCTGCCACAAGTTGTGCTCTGACCTCCACACAGGAACATTTACCAACTTACACAGCACACACACACAAAATAAATAAATAAATAAATAAATAAATAAATAAATAAATGAAAATTAACTTGAAAACATGAAAAACGGATGAGAGGATGGACCATAGTTAAAAGTATCCACTTCTCTTGCTAGAGGATCCATGTTTGGTTCTCATTACTCCTGCCAGGTGTACTTTCTAGCTCCAGGGATCCAGGAATCTTAAATGCCAATGTGGATGAGGAAAATGTAACAAGAACTTCTTGACCTCTAGATGAAGAGCTACAAGTACTTAATAGGTGCTCAAAAGGGAAAATAAAACTTCCTGGAGATGATAAGATCCATGACAGATTATTTAATCCCAAGCAGTTAGACCTAAACATACACATATGAGTAACACCAAATGAATTCAGCAGGATATATGTGTAATAATAAAGGGAGAGGTCATGAATTTAAGAAGGGATGGAAAGGGGCATGGGAGGAGTTACAGTAGAGTTTGGTGGAAATACTGCAAATATAGTACTTATGTATGAAATTCCCAAATATTTGAACTTATGTGGTATATTTATACAATGGAATAGTATTCAGCAATTAAAAATAATGAGTTCATGCAATTTGTAGGTAAATGGTTGGATCTAGAATATATCATCCTAAGTGAGTTAACCCAATCACAAAAGAATACACATGAAATGCAATCACTGATAAGTGGATATTAATGAGCCCAGAAGCTCTGAATACTCAAGGCACAATTAGCAAATAAGATTCCCAAGAAGAAGGAAGGCGAGGACCCTGGTCCCTAGAAGACTGGATCCAGTTTTGCAGGAGAGTACCAGAACAGAGAAAGGGTTGGGGGGTGATTGGGGAATGGGGGGGAGAGAGGACTTATGGGACATATGGTGAGGGGGGAACTGGGAAAGGGGAAAGCCTTTGGAATGTAAACAAAAGAATACAGGGGAACCTGATCTGGTATTGGGTGAGGAAAAAGGACTGAAACCCCAAGGGCCAGCAGAAAGAATGGAAACAGACAACCTCAGGAGATAGGAGGTTGAAAGGACCCCCCAGAATGCACCAAAGACCTGGGAGGTGAGAGACTCTCATGACTCAAAGGGAGGGACCTTGGATAAAATTCCCAAAAGTAGGGAGAGGGAACTTGTAGAGCCCACCTCCTGCAGGAAGGCAGGGCACCAAGTAAGGGAGAGGGGTTGCCATCCCATAATCAAAACTCTCACCCATAATTGTTCCTGTCTGAAATAACTTCAGGGATAGAAATGGAGAGGAGGCTGAGGAAAAGAAGGTCCAGCGACAGGCCTAAAATGGGATCCAGCACAAGGGGAGGCCCCAAGATCTGACACTATTACTGAGGATATTATTACAGATATTTGCACCCAACCAATGGACAGAAGCTGCTGATCCCTGTGGTTGAATTAGGGAAAGGCTGGAAGAAGCTGAGGAGAAGGGCGACCCTGTAGGAGGACCAGCAGTCTCAATTAATCCGGATCTCCTGGGATCTCTCAGACACAGGACCACCAAACAGGCAGCATACACCAGCTGATATGAGGCCGCCAACTCCCATACAGTAGAGGACTATCAGGTCTGCTTTCAGTCAGAGATGATGCACCTAACCCTCAAGAGACTGGAGGCCCCAGGGAGTTTAGAGGTCAGGTGAGGTGGGGGCTAGGGAGTGAGGACATCCACATGGAGACAGGAGTGGGGAGCAGGTATGGGATGTCAGTCAGAGGGTGGACAGGGGAAGGGATAAAATCTGGAGTGTAAATAAATAAATAAAAAGAAAAATTCAACTTGTTAAAGCTCTACTGCTTTACTAAAATAGAAGAAATGCAAAATAAAGCATCCTGAGATACAATTACTTATCACTTGGTTTGTTCCACATATGATTTTTTTTTTTACTTTGAAAATATAAAACTGTTGTAACTGATAAAAAGGTAAAGATGTGTATGGACAGATAGAGCCAGGGGGAAGTGGGGTGTTAAGGTCACCATTTAAAACTGTAGAAAACTGAGAAATACTTTCTAAAATTATAAATTATGTAAAGTTATGTAAGTTATAAAATAAAATATTGGTAATCAAAATGATTAAATATTATAAGAGGTAGCTAATGTTTTTTTCATAACAATAGCTGATCTCTATTACTTGAAAATAACAAATCAGAAAATAGGATATATATTCTTCAGTTACTAAAAAAAATATGTGAAATATTCAAAACAGAGGTAAAAACTGTTACCTTTGTATAGTGGCATTATTTCACCTTCTATCTTTTATTAAATTCACATACAATGCAATTTAGTGATTTTTATTAAAAATTGTATTGGTTCGGATTTCTGACTTCTGATCTAGGGTACAACAAAACAAGAGAGTCATATGAGGGGCTATCATTTTTTCACTTCTATGGACTCGCAAAGAACATTTGCTCAGGGCACATATTCTGAGACAACAATAGATCCCTTCATGAGGCACATGAAGCTATTAACACATTAATAGAACATATGGCACTTTTTTCAACAATGAGCCCCGGACCATCTTACAAGAGCATAAACCTCTTATGACTGTAATATTGCCCAGGGCACAGTAAGAATGGAACTTCAACTGCCTACTCTCATACAGTGAGTATTTTGCCAAATGGTAGCTCTCCTGCTAGTTAGATGGCCCAGCAACCATCATAGCAATAAAAAGCTCTTTAGAATCCTAGCAAAGCACTTAGTTGCCATTTCATGCTTCCAGTGGCAAAATAAACAGAACTGACAGCAAAACTAAATTGTACAAGGACATATGGTTTGACTTCATAGAATAAACCAAACCACTCTCTGCAATCATTAAGCCCTATCTTACTCTATTAGTCATGTAACTACAAAGCATATATTAATAACGGAGATCTTAATATTGGCACAGAATTAATATTACCAAATTTCTTCACGTACTTAAGGCATGAATAACAAAAAAGGTTTGAATAGAAAACTAACCCTTTTAGATTGAACATTTAAATCTGAATATGTCTACTTATCCCTTGCCAAGACCCACAGAGGGAAAGGATTGACATTTTAATGCTTTTAATTGTGAGACAAAATTGCAGTAAAATACATGAATCAAGACAAAGGTAAAGATGAAGATGGCTGTCAAAACATGAGCTGAAGAATTATCACATGACTTCATTTTTACAAAAATTATAAGGAAGAAAGCAAAGCAAACTAATAAACTCACTATTTTACTTGGCTAGTCTTAAGACAGGGAATATTTGTAAGTACAATTGTACCTAAATGCATCCTTACAAAAATACCCTGGATTTTTTTTTATTTTGTGCACAGACCTCTGACTTAAAATTACAGCCAAGGTGAACAAATTGCTCTAAGAGTCCATTTGGATTTCCTGAGGCTCTTTCCTGAAACCTTGTGGAATTTATTGAAGAAAGCAGTCTCGAGTACCTTTCAGGCCAGTGATGTGCTTTACTTCTGTTTTTATTTGGAGCCAAGTGTTCCCAGAAAATACTTGTGTCGCTCACAAAATCAAGACAGAAATAAATCTCACTCATGAGAAACTGAGGCAAGCAAGGGGACAGCATGTGCAGCACGTCCATATAGTGGGAAATATTCTTACCAGAGAAACCGAATTGAGTCATATCTCAAGGTACTTTTCTAGATTGTACCCCTCTAGCAGTAAACCACAATGGTTGCAAAGATGACTTGGAAGTATGTATCTGAGCAGTCTTAATCTTAATAAAATATACAAGCCCAAAGCGAAATCATCACCAATGCTTTTCTACATGCCATAGGACATAATCAACTAATATACTACTGTGTAGAGCCAAAGTTCGTCTTTTTTTTTTTTAATTTAACAAGTTGTACTGATGTATGAGGAATGTCGAAGGAGGAAAAATCTTAATGGTTTTCTATTGTCCTAAATGCATAAATATAAATCCCTACAGATTATTTAAATGCAAAGTAAGGGCATTTGGAGAGGGGCACAAACACTGTCAGGGGTGAATAGTCAGTGTTTCATAAAGGAAACAAACAAAGAACTAAACTTGTCAGCACTGTCATAGCATATCAGGTTTCTGAAGACATATATATGGGGTTTTCTAAGTGCTGTAGCTACTCAGTGCATGTTACTTGCAAAAATCAACATGTCATATTGAGATAGGTCAACCTAAAATATAATACAATCTAAAATATAATACAAGAAAGTAGTCAATTCTCTTTGAGACACCTAAGAATATAGACTGCATTTTCTTCTACATAGCTGGAAAGTAATGTTCAACGTACAACCTGCTTCCAGTACTCAAACTTGTTTGTTTAGCAAAAGATGCAGGAAAGTTTAATCATATAAAGATGATGAAAGTAATAATTTTATTCAGCCCACAGGTTATATTTTCTCACTTCTATTTAGGTCATTTATAGCACACTAGACACTATTAGATCTGAGTATAATTTAATGGCTGTTTTATAAAAGTCTGCTTTTCTTTCAGTCCTTTTCAGCATTGTGGCTACAGTGCACACCCTTGGTGATTTATGACCATTAAGAAACTTGGGAGAAAAGAAAACTATTATCCCTTTCAGTTAAAGAATCAATGTGAAACATGCTATAATATATACCTCAATTCTCATCAGGCAACAACAACAACAACAACAAAAACCCAAGCAAACAAACAAACAACCACCACCAACAGCAACAAAAAAGGCACCAAGATTATATATTTAGAAAGTAAGTCTCTAACTTTTTTATTAATGAGTTTTAGGGGCTGTAAATAAGGCACTCAGTGCTGGAGCTCAGAGAATAATTGTAAGAGATGTTAAATAAACATTGTGTTTGTACTACTGATTCTGAATTATACTGAACAATGACAACAATAATAAAACAGTGTTTTAACGTAAAACAGAGACTAAAAGTAAAATACCCTCAGGTAAGTATCTTCTGATGGACTTGTTAGAATTTATTAATTTTCTTGAGTTTTAGTAAGTTTCTTTCAGATGATACCTAGCTTGATGCAACATTAGGCTTCAATGTGTTCCCAGATTTCTTCTTTGAAAGCCATGTCCACTTGCTTCTTCAACCTAATATGCCAAGTCCTGCTTGGCCAAGGCAGGGTTGGCATGGTTCCTGTCCCTGGAAGAGAGCCAGCAGAGTGTGGGCCACTATGAGTGTCAAATTGCTGTGGGCATAAGGCTTGTTTGTATAAAATAAAATATATTTTACTTTATGTTCCTCCTTTGGAGGAATGCCTTCTCTGCCAAGATTAATGGCTCCATGATAATCAGAGACAGCATGAGTTTGGGAGGCGAGGGCTTGTCTATATCTCCACTAAATAGTAGAATGCTGTGATCTTCAGGACAGCCCTTAAGGCTGTGGGGAAAAATGAGGAAAACATGACTTCAAAAAATATATAATTTCTCAACTATCCAAAATATAAGAATGCGATATGAATTATGTGAGGGGTTTCATCAACCTAGAAAAACAGAGACATCTGCACTATGAACCAGCTTGTTAGAAAGATGCAGGACCAGGCAGATACAATGGCAGGCAGATTCCTGAGTTCAGGGTTAGCCTGGGACACAGAGTTTGGGTCCATGCCCAGTTGTGGTCAGAATGGTAATTTCACGGTGGGGGTCTCACCCAGCTAGCTTATTGTCTATGTTTCACAGGGGCAGGCAGATGTCTAAATCCTTTTGCAATGTTAAGAAATAGTGTGCTTGCTATCTTTAAAAGAACCCAGATGTCCCTCAACGGAAGAATGGATACAAAAAATGTGGTATATATACACAATGGAGTACTATTCAGCCATTAGAAACAATGAATTCATGAAATTCTTAGAGAAATGGATGGAGCTGGAGAACATCATACTAAGTGAGGTAACCTAGTCTCAAAAGAATACCCATGGTATGCACTCACTGATAAGTGGATATTAGCCTAGAATCTTGGAACACCAAAGACACAATCTACATACCAAATGATGTCCGAGAAGAAGGAAGGAGTGGACCCTGGATCTGGAAAGGCTCAAAACATCAGTGTAGGGGAATACCAGAACAGGGAAGTGGGAAGGGGTGGATGAGGGATCACGGGGAGGGAAAAGGGCATGTGGGACCTTTGGTGTGCAGGGAACCAGGAACAAGGAAATGAAATGTAAATATAGAATATATCCAATAAAAAAATTAAAAAAAAGAATCAAAGTGCTGGGATTATAGGATGCTGATTCATTGAATATTCAAAAGGAAACCTGGGGCGATGACTGAATTGATATGTAAATAAAAGTCTGGGCTTTCAATCTGCAAGAGATGAGCTCTCCAGAGAGTTTTTAGAATAGCAAGAGAAAAGTTTCTCTCAAGGAGAACACACACACACACACACACACACACACACACACACACACCATCACTGCCACTGAGAGAGAGAGAGAGAGAGAGAGAGAGAGAGAGAGAGAGAGAGAGAGAGAGAGAGAGAAACAGTCTGAAAAGGTGTCTCAAGCAGAACATAGGCCATCAGCTTGGACTCTTTGACTTCAAGTCATTTGCTTCACTCCTCTAAGATACCCCTTCACACAGGAACCCCTCTCCAAACTGAGGCTTGTCCTTGGAACTAATGCTTCTCTAGTTATATTATCTCTTGATGTTTTCCAAAGTGGCTACTCTTCATCTCGTGTGTTTTCTGCCTCCACAAACTCTTGTCCACAGAGTGTTTCCTCATAGTATACTCAGTTTGACTGCTCTTCATTCTTCCTCATTGATTATATTGATACACATAGCTTTTGATTGCCTTGTAGATTTTATGACCCTCTATTTTCACTTCTGGATTCTACCAAATTCCAGCTTATTTTACCTTCCATATGTTTTTTTTTTTTTTTTTTTTTTTAGATAAAACATCACACTGAATACCTCTGGCTAGCCTGATACACACTATATAGCCCAGCCTAGCCTCCAAGTTGCAATGATTTTCCTGCCCTAGGCTCCCAAGTGTGAGAATTACAAGCATGAGCAACCATGACCAGCTTTTGAAATTTTATATCCAATACAACTTCCTTACATCCCAGCCATTCCACTTGAATATCACACAGTGTCACAGACCCTCTTCATTATCTGTATGCACTCCCTTGTATTTGACCAGTTGCCCAAATTAAAGACAAATGGTTTCTTCCCTCCTAGAGATAAAGTTTACCAAATAGTATGTATAAGAGCTTCTGGAACAGCAAAACTTGGATGCTCCATGTCCCAATTTTGTTTTGAGATTTAATGGTGATTTAATATGTTTTAATATATTCCTTACTGGTTTAGATGGCTCCTTTCATGAACTACTTCCCAACTCTTTATTTTCTATTGCTGTTGAGTTTAAAGTGATATGTAGGAGTCTGGATATAAGCCTCTATTAGATACAGGTATTAAAAATATTTTCCTTTTTCTAATTATAAATTTTCAAATTTGTTGAGGTAGTAGTATAATTACATAACTTTCCCCCTTCCCTTTCCTCATGTCTACCTCTTCCATACACCCAGCTCTGCTTTAATTTAAATTCACTCTTTTTCATTAATTGTTACTATATGAATATGTGTATAATTATATACATATATTCCTAAATATATAAATATAATATGTTTAGTCTATATAGTATTACTTGTATATACATTTTCAGGGCTGACCATTTGATATTAGATAGTCAATTGCTGTGTTTATCCTGGGGAAGATGTTTTTTCATATTTTAGAATACCTTAGTTGAGTGTAGTTCTTTTACCAGGTCTGAGATCCATGAACTTTCCCCTTCCCATGTTAGCATGTTTATTGTCATCAGCCTTATATAGGCCTTAGGTAGGCATTCATATGGGTAAGACTTCAAAGGTTTAGCTTCTCTAACATTTGTAGGAGACATAATACTATATCAGACTTACACATATCTTATTAGATTTGGATTCATTCTTTTTTGTTTGTTTGTTTTTTTGGGACAGGGTTTCTCTGTGTGGTCCTGTCTGTCCTGGAACTCACTCTGTAGACCAGGCTGTCCTCGAACTCAGAAATCCACCTGCCTCTGCCTCCCAAGTGCTGGGATTAAAGGCGTGCACCACCATGCCCAGCTTGGATTCATTCTTATATATTTTGTGACATCAAAAAATCATCTTTTAATATGTCATTTCCTATGTCTTCTGCTTGTTTCTGCTGTGTATAGTTGATTTTTATATATTTATAATACAATACTATAACCTATTTGCTTAATTCTGGGTATGTTTAAGTTTTTCTCACTTTTGTTTTTGTTTAATTTTTTCATTTTAGGATATATGATTTTTATCACTTCCATTGTAAGGCATGTGGGTTATATTTTATTTCTTTAAAACACTTTTCTAAGCCAAATTCCCATTATTGTGTTCACTAGAAACAATGACAGCCAGGTTACTTGTCTCAATCTTGTTGCCAGAGGAAACCTTTCCATGTTTTTTTGTTGTTGTTGTTTTGTTTTTTGAGACAGGGTTTCTCTGAATAGCCCTGGCTGTCCTGGAACTCACTCTGTAGACCAGGCTGGCCTCGAACTCAGAAATCCGCCTGCCTCTGCCTCCCAGAGTGCTGGGATTACAGGCGTGCGCCATCACCGCCCGGCTCTTTCCATGTTTTTTACCCAGCTGTAAAGACTGCTCTAGAAGTTTTGTAGCTGTTCTTTAACATATCACAGCATCCTGTGATTACTAAATTACATTTACTAAATTACAATTACTAAAATTTTGAAAAATTATGGATTGTGGTTGAACATGTCAAATTATTATTGTTGCATATGTTTAAAATGTTGCAGATTTAAAATGTACAATTCATGCCTATTCTGAATTTCAGCCCCATGTTTGAAGGCCAAAGATCATCAAGATTTCTCTCCCTTAGTATGTTAATCTACTAAATTACATTGATGAATTCTAGTTCAGAAATATATTAGCAAATTATCCATTTTATAATTTATTATACTTTTCCTGTATTGCTACATTAGATGTTGTGTTAGCTTGCCATGGCTGACATAAATAAGCTATATGTAGGAGTACATATCTGTAATCTCAGAAGTTAGAAGATGAAACTGGAGCTTTGCCCAAAGTTTGCAGTCAAACTGTTCTCTACTTTATTTATACCAGATGGGCCAAGGCTATACAGTAAGCTGTCTGCCACCAAACAAAAGAATAAAAAAAATCCACAATTTTGTTTTTTCATCAATGACTCATTTTTTCATAATTGTTCCCATAATCAACAATTACATTAAACTCAACATGCATACACTGAACCAACTCCCCTGTCCCAAAGTGCATCTTCTAGTAGCTTATTGCTTTTATATTAGCTTTTTCAAGGTGCCCTAAATTCCTCCACTGAATCTTTAAAATTATTTAATTCTTTAAGTCTATTTTTTAATATCTTCTTTCTTTGTTTTGTTTTTGTTTGTTTTTTTGTTTTGTTTTGTTTTGTTTTGTTTTGTTTTGCTTTGTTTTGTTTGAGGCAGGGCTTCTCTGTATAGCTCTGGCCATCCTGGAATTCACTCTGTAGACCAGGCTGGCCTTCGAATATCCTCTTTTAGTGACACAATCTTAGATAAGAAACATGTTACAGGATCCTAGAGATATGGCTTAATGCTCAAGAATACTGGCTGGTCTTGCAGAGGACCAGGATTCCCAGCACTCACATGGGTGCTAGCAACATTCTATAACTGTGGTCTCAGGTGATCCAGTGCTCCACAGGCACTCCATGCAAATGATGCACAAGACACACATACAAACAAATTACCCATATTACATAAAACAAAAAAGAATTATATTACAGTAGCTGGTTCTTCTCAATTTTATTACTTTAGCACAGAAAAGTTAATATTTTATGTATTACCATGTAGGTCCTTATTCCATTCCATTATGTAGTTCTAAATTTTTCCACCTGCAATGCTAATAGCCTAAGAAAACTGCCTCAAGCTTGGATTAGTCATTTGTTCCTCCTAAAACACCAATAACTAAATTCTCTCCACTTCTCTAATGAAACTATATGTTCTATCACAGATCTTGTAGCTTCTCTTCCAATTTATCTTTGCTCACATAATACCTTTTTCATGTCTGGTTCCATCCGTCATCCCCTATGTGATACAACAGAAATCCCCACTTATACTTCTAGAGTGCTTTACCCTTCACTCAAATCATCTAAGATATGGTCTGTTGTGTTGAACTTTTACTATCATACCTTTCACCACCCTCAAGTCAGTTTCCCACTATTTTATTTGACCTTAGGAAAAACAGCAAATCTTACTTTCATGTTCAGATTACTAGCCTTGGCTTTAGCCTGTAGATGTCCCCACATCATTTGAATGCTGCATCACAATTACAGATTGCTAAATTGAACAGTTGTGAAAGTTGACATATTTAAAGCAAATAGTTACGCCAAAACAGCAACCAAACAGTAACAAAGACATCAGTTTTCACTTTTCTGAAATATATCTCTCATAATCCTACCATTAAAAATCAATCAGCCAAATGTTTTCATTTATAAATGTCATAAATGTGCAAATTCTTACTTCAAAGTAAGTGCTTAAAGCAGCACTGCTTGCTAATTACAAGCTGAAAATGTCAATAATCTTCATTGTTTTATTATTTGAAATCATGAGTGTTTATGTCAGAATGATAAATAAAACAATGAGAAACTCTTCATCTCTAAGATGATAGTTTAAAAACCACACAGAAGTTAATCATGCCTGAAAGAATGAATGTTGAAAAACTGACCCCCAGATAGCATGAAAGTTCTCTGATTTTGATTTAGGGTACTTGCATTTTCTTTTACATATGAAGGGTGATAGCAGAAGCTGTTTGTTTATAACAGACTTTTGATAGCAAAATTAAAAGACATGACTACATGTTTTATATACTTTGCATTGCAGAAGAGAAACACCAACATGTGATCAGAAGGTTTTAAGTGGAATTACATATTATAATGATGTTTCTCATAAAGCTTCAAGAATTTATTTTGACTTGCAAATCCTGTCCCCCCAAGAGTATTTGAAGGCTATTAAGGAAAATAATTCTGCATAGTTCAAAGCTTCCCAAAAAGCCTTGATGAAAGGCCCATGTTTCAATGCTCTCTTTGATTAGAGGAGTCCTTTGAACAGTCAAGCCCGTTCTGTTGCTTGGCTTGCCTATTAAAGCCAAGGGAACAGATTCAGAGTATGCCATCATACTGTGGGCTCTCTAAAGAGCTCCATATGCAAATCAAGGCCAACATCCTTGAGAAAAGCCAATAGTAAAGGCCAGGAAAAGCAGAGAGAAACATCGGGTCCAATGAGAGAATAAGGGTCAATGTTAATAGGAATAAAGCCAGAAATCAGAAACCAGATGAATTTGAGCATGGCCAAATGAGGGCACATAAATTTGCTTTGGAATACCTGTTTTACAGGGGGGACAAGATCAAGCAGACAACCAGGGCTCTTCCATTTGGTATTACAGACATATTTCAGAAGAGACTTTATAGTTATCCTTCCAGTATAAGTCACTACATGTAGCTCAGCATTTTTGAAGTTCAACAATAGGAACAAAAACTGTGTCTGCCAATAATAAAAGTTAAAATACTCCATTTAAAGAAATAAAACATCACACTATAAATATGTGCAATTATGTGTCAACTAAAAAGAAAATAATTAAAAAGTAAAGAAAGATGATGATAAACTAGAAAATATACTGTGACCTTTGTAAATGTTTATTTATTTTTGTTTTATGTGTATGAGAGGTTTTGTATATGTGCATCGCAAGAGTCACATGTGCCTGGTGTGCTTGGAGGTTAGAAGAGGGCTTCATATCTCCTAGAACTGGAGTTATGGATAGTTGTGATTTACTCTGTGTATGCTGAGAGTGAATCCAGATCCTTTGCTTTTAACCTTTGAGGCTTTGCTCTATCTTTATAATGTGATCTATTTTATTCAAAACTGTTGACTAACATTATATATTAATTGGCTTAACTACATACCCATAACGCAATTATAACAAATTGCTCTAAGAAAGACCCTCAGGTTCTACATTACTTTTAAGTACTTCCTCAGTAATTGATGAACAAATTATAGTTTGAATGGTTTGGAAGTCAAATGTAATCTATTTTTTCTTAAATGGGAAATTAATTCAATTAAAGATTTTAACTTCCTTCTTATTATGTGCAATCAAGACAGAATACTTTTCATTAAAATATTTTATTAATCACACCAAGATAATGCCAGATAACGGGATGGTTTTTAGTACAGAATACTGAGCTATTGAATATGAGAAATGATACTAAATTCATTAAACAATGATTATTAAACACATACTTTTGCCAGATTATATTTTAAATACTTATAATATATTCCATCCTTAATTTGAACCATAGTGTGATAGTTTTTTTTTTACTACCATTATCAGTTACATAGTTGAGAATGGAGGTTTAGTACCATCAAGAAATTTATGTCTTTTAAAATGAATAGTAAAAGCAGGAAAGGGGCATATATAAATCTTTGAGAAAAAACGATTTAGATGAGTGCTAATTTATAATCTTAAGAGAGGTTTACCACATCCCACACAGACTGGGACCAGGAACCCCTTGATAAGAGTAGAGGACTAAAAACACGTTGACAGACATAAGAAATGTTAACAGTGATCATTATACATGATCAGGTAGGGCATTGTAATATACATTGCCACAACCTGAAACCTAGCATGCTTATTGTGTACAGCACAGGGAAAGGGGTTATCTAGTCTCTGTAGGTGAATAGTCTTGGGCCATGAATATCCTGGAGAAGAAAGTTGCAGTTGCTAGTCTTTTTACACACTTATCAATTTTTCATAAACACTTACATTCAGGATCCCAAAGACAGCTTTACAATTCCTATTGAGTCTGGCATATATGGGTAATGAATGACTTTGTCAATTTCTCAAGTGTCAATCTACCTTGGAGCCTTTGACCAGCCAAGCTGGTCAAACTAGACATTCCCTCAGGATTTCAGGTCTTCCTCTGATCCCAATAGAGGTTAAAAGCTATAGCCACAATAAGGGAACAAAACAAAATTTATTGTTAGCCTTTTCTAAGAAAATATGAAGTTCTTAATATGGGAAATTAGTTTGTCTTAATTTGAGACAGTGTCTTGCTCTGTAGCTCTAGTTCATCTACAACTCATCACATAATGCAGACTGACATGAAATTCTCCTATCTTAGCTTTCTGACCAAGTGAGCATGACAATGACTAGCTACAAGAACTTGTTGACCCCATATGATTCAATATAATATATCCTTCTACAAAGAACTCAGACCAATTTTTTGTCTCAGTGTAAAAAGTTGGATTTCCCACACTACTACTCTCTGCAAAAGATATTTGACATTGCCAATTACATGTGGTTTGTAACACATATAGAAAATACTAAAATCATTTTAAATTTAATAAATATCAATTACTATAGTGGTATATTGAAATAAAACTCATGTTTAATGTAACTTTTAACAATTATTAACCTTCGAGTTCCTTAATAGTATTAGTACATAAATCTTTAATTTCTCTATGTGGGAACATGCTTGCAAATACTCAAACAGCTTGGAAACTAACAAGTAAAGCAGTTTTCTGTCATAATTAATGAATCAGTACTAATAGTAATAATTAGAGATTTAAAAATTATTAATATTTGCCACTTTGTCAATTTCATAATGTCATATCAGAGGACATGATTTGTTTGAGATTCCTACATTAAGGAAAATTCTTCCAATACTACTCCTGATGAACAAGCATTCTTCCATTGTGCTTGAAAGCCATCATATTCCAGATGAATTTGAGAATTGCTCTTTCTAACTCTATGAAGAATTGATTTGGGATTTTGATGGGGATTGCATTGAATCTGTATATTGCTTTTGGCAAGATTGCCATTTTAACTATATTAATGCTGCCAATCCAGGAGCATGGAAGATTTTTCCATTTTCTGAGGTCTTCCATTTCCTTCTTCAGAGACCTGAGGTTTTTGTCATACAAATCTTTCACTTGTTTGGTTAGAGTCACTCCAAGATACTTTCTATTGTTTGTGGCTATTGTGAAGGGTGTCATTCCCCTAATTTCTTTCTAGGCCTGCTTATCCTTTGAGTATAGGAAGGCTACTGATTTGCCTGAGTTGATTTTATAACCACCCACTTTGCTGAAGTTGTTTATCAGCTGTAGAAGTTCTCTGGTGGAGTTTCTCTTGGTGGGTCACTTAAATATACTATCATATCATCTGTGAATAGTGATAGTTTGACTTTTTCCTTTCCAATTTATATCCCTTTGACTTCCTTATGTTGTCGAATTGCTCTAGCTAGTACCTCAAGTACAATATTGAAAGATATGGTGAGAGGGGCAGCCTTGTCTAGTCCCTGATTTTAGTGGGAATGCTTCAAGTTTCTCTCCATTTATTTTGATGTTGGCTACTGGTTTGCTGTAAATTGCTTTTACTATGTTTGGGTATGGGCCTTGAATTCCTGTTCTTTCCAAGACTTTTAGCATGAAAGGATGCTGAATTTTGTCAAATGCTTTGTCAACATTCAATGAGAAGACCATGTGTTTTTTTTTCTTTGAGTTTGTTTATGTAGTGGATTACATTGATGGATTTCCGTATATTGAACCATCCCTGCATCCCTGGGATGAAGCCAACTTGATCATGGTGAATGATTGTTTTGATGTGTTCTTGGATTTGGTTGGCAAGAATTTTATTGAGTATTTTTGCATTGGTGTTCATAAGGGAGATTGGTCTGAAGTTCTCTTTCTTAGTTGGATCTTAGAGCAATTCTCAAATTCATCTGGAATAACAAAAAAACAAGGATAGCTAAAACTATCATCAACAGTAAAAGAACTTCTGGGGCAATCAATATCCCGGACCTCAAGCAATACTACAAAGCAGTAGTGTTAAAAACTGCATGGTATTGGTACAGTGACAGGGAGGTGGATCAATGGAATAGGATTGAAGATCCAGAATTGAACCCACACATCTATGGCCAATTGATCTTTGACAAAGGAGCTGAAAATATCCAGTGGAAAAAAGATAGCCTTTTCAACAAATGGTGCTGGCTCAACTGGAGGTGAACATGCAGAATGAGAATTGATCCACTCTTATCTCCTTGTACTAAGCTCAACTCCAAGTGAATCAAGGACCTCCACATTAAACCAGACACACTAAAATTAATAGAAAAGAAACTGGGGAAGACCCTTGAGGACATTGGCTCATGGGGAAAGTTCCTGAAGAGAACACTAATAGTTTATGTTCTAAGATCAAGAATAGACAAATTGGACCTCATAAAATTACAAAGTTTCTGCAAGACACTGTCAAAAGGACAAATTGGCAATCAACAAATTGGGAAAAGATCTTCACCAACACTATATCTGACAGAGGGCTAATATCCAATATATACAAAGAACTCAAGAAGTTAGACCCCAGAAAACCAAATAACCCTATCAAAAAATGGGGTACAGAGCTAAACAAAGACTTATCACCTGAAGAAATTCGGATGGCTGAGAAACACCTTAAAAAATGTTCAACATCATTAATCATTAGAGAAATGCAAATCAAAACAACCCCGAGATTTCACCTCACACCAGTCATAATGGCTAAGATTAAAAACTCAGGAAACAGCAGGTGTTGGAAAGGATGTGGAGAAAGAGGAACACTCCTCCACTGCTGGTGGGACTGCAAGCTGGTACTACCACTCTGGAAATCAGTCTGGCGGTTCCTCAAAAAACTGGACAGGATACTTCCAGAGGACCCAGCTATACCACTCCTGGGCATATATCAAGAAGATTCCCCAGCATGCAATAAGGATAAATGCTCCACTATGTTCATAGCAGCCTTATTTATAATAGCCAGAAGCTGGAAAGAACCCAGATGTCCCTCAACGGAAGAATGGATACAAAAAATGTGGTATATATACACAATGGGGTACTATTCAGCCATTAGAAACAATGAATTCATGAAATTCTTAGAGAAATGGATGTAGCTGGAGAACATCATACTAAGTGAGGTAACCCAGTCTCAAAAGAATACCCATGGTATGCAGTCACTGATAAGTGGATATTAGCCTAGAATCTTGGGACACCAAAGACACAATCCACATACCAAATGATGTCTGAGAAGAAGGAAGGAGTGGACCCTGGTTCTGGAAAGGCTCAAAGCATCAGTGTAGGGGAATACCAGAACAGGGAAGTGGGAAAGGGTGCATGGGGGATCACAGGGAGGGAAAAGGGCATGTGGGACCTTTGGGGGGCAAGGAACCAGAAAAGGGGAAATGAAATGTAAATATAGAATATATCCAATAAAAAAGAAAGCCATCTTATAATAAAGACAACCTAGGTTAATTCCTACTTATGATTATGATTCCTACTTATTTTTCTTAAGGATTGGGCTCTGACCTATCTCTAACCTTAACTACAAATGGTTCTATACCACCTGTTCCAGAAAATGACAACTATGGCTTTTTTTCTCAAAAGGTTAATATGACCACCTTGTTATGACTACATTGTTATCACCATCTTGCAAACATTTCTTTGTTTCAGGAGGTTGTTATGATCAAGTTGTTATGTTTATGTTCTGTTCATATAACCCTACCTATTTGCCTATCAGATCTCTCATCTGCAAACTCCCTACTTCTAATCTATAAAAACTTTCTTCCTACCATGTCCAGTGCTGATCTCTTGAACCCTTCCTTTCTAATTTTAATCCAGTCAAGTGAAAGTTTTTCATCCTATTAACAAGCACAGGTATTTTCACACTCATGAACTGTGAGTCTCTGATTATTTTTTTCATATCCTATTATATCAGTCTACATGCAATGCCTTGCTAAGTATTTGATGAATAAAGGAATTTTTAATGTGAAAGGACTCTAAACATTAAGATGTTTGCAAGCCACATGAGTTGAATTATTGAATGCATTGTCTAGAGAAATATCTGCTCAATATTCTGAAAACATTATCTCTTCATAATGACTTTACCAGTGTTGCCTTTCACCAAATGCAAAATGTTTGTAAAGTTATTTTCTGAAATGGTTGTGATTTTTAAATCTCTGCTGATATAATTTAGTTATTAAAAAAGTCCTGGACAACACCATTCAAATTTCAATTATTACAATATTTTAGCTCTGAGTAATCATTTAAAATATATTGTGTTTTGTTGACTCCTTATCCTACTGACCAGTCTATAAATAACAATGTGTATCATGCTAAGTGAAAAATCATGTCCCTTTGAATATCTATCAGTGATTACTTATAACTTATTATTCCATTCACACAAGCAGCAAAGTTTATAATTTTGCCCATTGAAAACTCATGTGGCGCTTTACCAAAGCATCCATCAAGACCAAATAAATGACAAGCTAAAAGAGAAATTCAAATAGGTCATCAGTAGATTGATGCAAGAAATAGCTGGTCAAAGGAATGTTAATATCACTATGATTTGAGGGACACCAGAGATTCTCTCCAGAAGAACTTGTTAAATGTGATCTTAGTGACATAATATAGAGAAATGATTATAACAAAATGACACATCCCAGAAAAAGTGAAGCCAACTTAACATTAAATGAAAAACTGGAGTTAATGATGTTGAATGAACAATAGATATACTGTTGAAATTTAGTCAAGACCTAGAAGAGTATGACAACTCATCATAACAAACAGATTCTGTTTCCTATGTTACACAACAGAATAGAAACATTGTCCAAACATCTCTAAGTAATTTGTCTATAGATAAAATACTTTAATTTTCAATGGTTGTATTGCTTAAATCACAAAATACTAAACATTAGTTTCATCATAGCTTTCCTCATATATTTATACATGAAAATAAGTTTTACTATTTTGAAAATAATTTAATAAAGCAAAAAAATAGCCATAACCTTCCCCTTTCTGATAATGTGATTTTGTATGATTTCAAATTGCATCATCATTTTTACTCTCTTGTATTACCCTTCAAATTGGTTCAGAGTCAACCTCCTTATAAAAACTATAAATTGGATATAAATGATCTGCTTGCATGTCTTAGAAAACCACAAAAGAACTGGGGACATTTTAGGTTTTTATCTAAGTGAGGTAACTCTAAGAAAACTGGAAAATTTAAAGAACCACAGAGTTTCAGGATCCCTAAAACTGTCAATATGTGATAACCAAATAAACAAAAGGCTATCTAAAAATAGATGAATAGGTCCTATAAATGTTAGTTGGCAAAAGTTTTGTCTTTCTATGACATCACTGATACAAGATCACTGACGCCCAATACGGTAATGTAATTTGATCAGCTTCTTCCAGATGCTTAAAGGCAGAGCACACCCTTTGTATTTTGTTTTTAGTGTTCTACCTCCTGGAATAGGCTTCTGTGATATTAAAAACAAACAAACAAACAAACAAACAACAACAACAACAACAACAACAAAAGAAAGCCCATAGTGGCTGATCAGAAGATAGCATTTACAATAGCAAATTAAAATTTCATACAGAGAGGCAACATATACACATTTCATTAAAAGATAAATGAAGATCATTAAAAGATAAATGAAGATCTTGAATAGAAGATGAGTAAGTAAATCAAGTAAAAAGAGTGAATATTGAGTCTTTTATTTGAAGCATGCAGAGACTAATTTATCTGCATTTTGCTAGTTAGTCATATTCACCACATTAATGTATAAAAATACACAAATGATTAAAATTTAATTCTGTAAATAGAAAATCTGATTTATAATATATAATTAAAATTAATGGAGCATTATTACTTTCAAGTAAATATGATGGATAAATTTTAAAAATTGGCTAACACTTATGAGAGGTTTATAATACAAAGAAAAAAGATTCATAAAACTATGGCGTGGTTTATTATTATTTATTCTTGTGCATATGTGTGTACGTGCCATGGTGCACATGTCGAGGTCACAAGACACCTTTGTGTAGTTGGCTCTTTCTGTCCACTCTTTGGGTTTCAGGCAATGAACTCAGATCATGAGGAATACCCTGCAAAGGCCTTTATCCACTGAGCCATCTTGCCTGTTTTTTGTTTGTTTGTTTTGTCCTGGAAACAGTAATTAAGGTAGTGAAAAGTATAGCCAAGGTCATGCAGAAGAGATTTATTGATAAGTTTGTGCTGTAGGAAGTATGTCACTCAGACAAGCTTGGAGAAACTAAAGTCTTTTACCACTTCCAGTTCACTCTGCCTTGTGTACACATTTGAAGATATGAGCTCTCAGCTTACTGTTCTTATGTCATATCTGCTGCTTACAATCATGATTCTGTACAACAATGGATTCTTATCCTTTATAACCATAATCCTGAATAAACTCCCTCTTCCAAAAGAAGCTTTTGATGTTATTTTATTACAGTAACAAAAAAACTAACTAATATACTGAGTTTAAAATTTTTACATAAAATCACCCAGTTTTCAATGCCATGAGCCTAAATGTATGGACAATAAATACTGTATGTGAGATCTACTACTTTAAGCACTTTCTCATTTCATTCACCTTTACCATGTTCAGTAGTGTCACAAAAGTTCTGGTGAACTCTTATTTTTGTACAAGCTCTTAGCTATAATGTTACTGCCACAATTCCACCAAGCCAAATAAAAGACACTTGAACATAAATCAAAATTAATCTTGAGAATACAAAATGAATATGCAAATCACTACAACATATAAATGCTTATGTCCCAGTATCAAAGTTGAAATATTAGCTATGCAGAAAACACTCATAATTTCTATTCTCCATGGCTGTGCTCTACAAATCTCAACTTAAAAATTTCAAAACAATAATTGATTATATACATTTCAATTAGAATTATATGAATGCTTCCAATTCAATTGTTCCATCCGCAGAAATTGTTTTCGGCTCTATTAAACTAACACTTAGCACCAAAAGCCCTATATCCACATGGCTACTTATTGCATATCCAATTCTGGGTTTCCAGAATTCTATCAATTAGAAGTGAGCAAATGCAAAAAAAAAAAAATCTGCCGGGTAAGGTAGAGCACACCTTTAATCTCAGCAATCAGAAGGCAGAAGACAGGATTTCTGTGATTCTGAGGCCAGCTTTATCTACATTCTGAGTTCTAGGCTAGCCGGGGCTATACAGTGAGACACTGTCTTAAGAAAATGCAGAAAATCTACTATATTATTATGTATAACAATTGACCAGTGCATATCAGCAGTAACCTAAAGTTCTTATAGTTAGAACAGCTCAAGTACCTCCTTTAATACGTGACTTCTTACATTCCTCGCTGTCTCAGTTAGGGTTTCCATTGATGTGAAGAGACACCATGACCAAGGAAACTCTTATACAAGACAACATTTAATTGGGCTGACTTACAGTGTTAGAGGGTCTGTCCATTATCATCATGGAAGGAAGCATGGCAGTGTGCAGGCAGACATGGTCTTGGAGAAGGACATGAGAATTCTGCATTTTTTTCTAGCCTCAAGTTTATTTTTGACCTGAAGGTAGCCAGGAAAAAGAGTGTCTTCTAGGTAGCTAGGAGGAGAGTGACAGACTTCCTCCAACAAGGCCATACCTACTCCAACAAAGTCACACGTCCTAATAGCGCCACTCCCTGGGCCAAGAATATTTCAACCACTACACTAGCTTTCTTACCAGTTTTTTTTTACCAGCTTTCTTACCAGACTTTTCCATGTAAACAGTATTAGCTAGACCTCTCTTCAATAAATCCTTGTGTTACTTGCATATACTTAATTCCATCATGATGAGATATAATCCAATTGATAGCTCATTGTGGACTAATCAAAATAGGCAATTTGAGGACCACATTAAATGGGAAAGTAGCAAGAGGAAAAGTAAAACTCTTCACAACCCCAAATTTCAGCTCTGTAACTATCATGCCAGGAGTGATGCTAGGGGGAAAACATTCAACATGAAAATCTCACATTTCTAAAGCACAAAACTGCTGAAAAAAGATATTTTAGATTTACTGAGTTGAACGTTTTCAGTGAAATTTAATTAGTCTTGACTATGGTAATTCACAAAGGAAATCATATAACTTCACAGTTTCCTGTAGAGAAATATTTCTTTGTTTCACACAATCTGTTTTACCTGGAGTATTTAAGCATGCCAAAAAAAATAACAAAATGTCAGTTCAAATAGAATGTAGAAATGTAGAAATTAGAAATATTACTAATTACAGTTCAAATTACTAATTTTATACAATAGCTTCAAAGGTCATATATTTTGTGGATATCGGTGAATATTTTATTTGGTTATTTTTTCCCATCTCAATTCAGTTTAAACCTGACCTGAACTTTACAACTTTATGCTCATTCATTGCTTAACATTTGACATAAAAATAAATATTTATGCCAGCTGAATTTTACATAGTGCCATCCAACTCCACAATATCCTTACTAAAGAAAATGAACTCTATACCACTTCTATTTCTCAAGTCACAGCTTCTATCTGACTCTGGGCATTTTATGTAAATGAAATCATATACTACAGTCTCTTCATATTTGCAAAACTTATTCATGTTTTGTGTAAAACAATAATTTATGCTTTAATAGTTGAATAACCTTTCATTGTATAAATATACCAATTTTGATTCTGGAGGTGGATATTCTGGTTGTACTATATTGGGGCTATTATGAATATTCCTTCTCAGGTCTAGAGAACTGGCTCAGCAGTTAAGAGCACTGAGGTCATCCAGAAGACCAGGTTCAATTCTCAGCACCCACTTGGAGGCTTACAGTCATCTGTAACAACAGTTACAGGAGATCTGTTACCATCTTCTGGCCTCTACTGGCAATGTACACACACATGGTATGTAGACATACATGTAGGTAAAACACTCATACAGACAATATAAAAATTACTAATATGAATATGGAATAAATTTTACGATCATGTTTTTTCTCTTTCCTTCCTTCCTTCTCTTCCTCCTATCTCTCCCATCTGTCTCCCTCCCTACCCCATTGCTGGATTGCTGGGAGGTTAAATCTGTGGCTTCACAAATATTAGACAAATACTGTACAACATTGTCTAAAGGCTCCAATCCTTAAAACCACTGTTAACTTTGTAGGTTTGCATTCAATCCCATTTAAGTGTGAGTAGCATTTCTGTCTGTTTTGTATATGTGTGTTTGTGTTTGTGTGTGTGTGTGTGTGTGTGTGTGTGTGTGTGTGTGTATACATGTGGAGGTCAGAGTCCAACATTTACAATCTTTATCTCTTACAACTGTATCAGTTGAGAGTCTCTCAATCAAATCAAAGTTCATCAACAGTTAGACTGGATGACCAATGAACCCCTGGGATCCACTTACATTTCTCACAGCACTGGAGTTAAAGATGCACACCACCTCAATTGTGTTTTTAATGTGTGGTAGCAACCCAAACTCAAGGCTTTACACTGTATAGTAAACATTTCACTCAGCCATCTCCCTGCCCCATTGTAGTTCATTTTTAGCCCCAACGATTCCATGAGAACAGAAATCAGTGGCACAGTTTTATAAGAACATAAATTGAATTACTGATGTTCTTTGTTTATTCGGCCTAAGCAGAATAATCTAGGCTGATATTCTGCTGCTTATTAAACCTGTGTCAAGGGGCCAAACAGTACAGCATTTCTTATATTTTGAGCCACAAATATTTTTTCATTTGCAACAAACATTTTAGATTTCCATCCAGGTTTTTACATTGCTCCTCTCAATTCTAGTGTTGGTAATCAACATCTGGGCCAACAGAGAAATTGTGCTTCATGAATACAAACCAACTCATATTTATTTTTCTACAAAGAACATCACTATGTTGATGCTATAGAAATACTCTGTTTGTTAAGCAGGTCTCTTTGCACCTGTTTGATGATCAGCCCAATTTAATCTAAGCACCTCACAAAATATTAATGAAGTTGAGCAGATAAAATTTTTCAAATACTTGGCACTTTTAAGAAAGGTACTCTCAGAGAATCTTCTGAAAAATAACACAATGAGAAATCCTAATTGTGAATGATGTTACTGTCCATATTGTCAGGAGAAGGCATGCATAATTAACAGCAATTGAAGACAGACTTTTAAGAACAACAAAACCTAAAATTTCAGTGAGTAATGAATGAAAGCTATTAAGAACTCAAGAGATTATGATATTTTAGGTTATTTTTTTCCTTTCTTAATGTGTGAACTCAGCCCTAGTCTCATATTACATGTATCTGGAGGAGTTTTAAAATACCAAGGCTTGGTGCTAAAGATGGCTCAGTGGTTAAGACAACTGGCTGCTGCTCCAGCGGACCAGGCTTTGTTTCCCAGCAATCACATGACAGTTCACAGCTGTCTGCTCCAATTTCAGGAATCTGATGCTCTCTTCTGGCCCTCCACTGGCACTACATCCACATAGTGCATGCATATACATGAAAGTTACACACAAACACACACACACACACACACACACACACACACACACACACACACCAATAAACAAATAAAATACCAAGGCACAAGTTGCTATTCAGCCTGTATTTTATATGCATATTATGTTTAATCAATTCTTAAAGAATGCTAATAAGAGGTCCAGGTCTCTGTTAAAGCTTAAGAAATCCCAATCAATATAAATCAAGTATGAGTCTCAAACAGAGCTTCTTAAATTTAAACTATAAAACAACTGATTCATGTGCAAAGGATGAGTAATTCACTCTGGAGTTTGGCCGACAATTCTGGATTCCCAATAAGCCTTCTCATAAATTGTATAATGTTCCACTAACTATGCCTTCAATACCAAGGTTCAAGTTCAGTAGTTCTCAGATTTGAAAGTGTGCCAGAATCCATTGGCACACTTAAAACACAGAAGGCTGAGTCTGACCCCCAGAGGTCTTGATTCATTAACTCTGGACTGAGGCAGAAGAATTTGCATTCCCAGGTGGCACCGATAAGGCTGACTGAACCACATACTTAAAGCTCTACTGCTCCTCACCACATCTAAACTCTATCATATACAAATGGAAAAGTCATTTAAGATACAATCATAGCTCTCAGAAAGTGCAAATACTAAAGCAGGAACCAAATGAATCATGTTAGCTCACTCAACAAATTTTGAAAATGTTGAGTTATCTGTTTGCTATGCACATGCAGTAAGAGCTTCAAATATGAAGCAAAGTTAATGCTCTGCTGCAAATGTGCTATGAAAGGTGTCAGATCAGCAGCAAAGGAGGAGCAGAAATATTAAGAAGCAAATGTGGAACTTATAAAGCACAACAGGTGTTGATGAAATATCTCTGCCAAGATAATCGGTCCCCTGGTCTCATTCACTATGCAGCCAACTGTTCTCAATTACCAACAGCCTTTAGATACCTACATCACACTTGCTCAGAGCAGACTCTCAATAAAATTTAGACAAGCATGAATGGCAAGCAGGCTCTTCTTTTCAGCGAGGAGTTTGCAGATGTTCTTCAACCTGCTTAAATGACTTTTAAAAAAAATTGCAGAAGTCCTAGAACTTGAGCTAATTGGTCAGTATTATTTATCCTAGTTTCTGCCATGTATCAGCCAAGTGCTGAGTACCTGGACCTTGAAACTCATTTCTGAACACATTTCATGCCAACTCCAGCCCCCAGCTATATATGAATTGTATCCATTTTAATGTAGGGACATAGTTGAATCACAGCTAAATAGATGCTGTGGTGGTTTGAATCAGAATTTCTCTTACAGGCTCATATATTTAAATATGTGGCTCTTATTTGGTGGCACTGTTTGGCTAGCTCTTGGTGTTGTGGCCTTCCTGGAGGAAGTATGGTACTGTGGGTGACCTTTGACATGTCAAAGCCTGGTGCCCTTCTCAGTGTTCTTGTGTCCACCTTGCTTTTTGTCTCTGTTTTGTGCTCAAGGTTAAAGATGTAAGCTATCAACTTATGCCTCTGTGACTGCTGCTTGCTACTTTGCTTTCCTTACATGATGGACACCACACATTTGAAACTGTAAACTGATAAACTCTTCTTTAAGGTGACTTAGTCATGGTGTTTTATCACAGAAAGTGAAAAGTAAATAACACACAAGTTTATGCACAATGTGACCATTTCCTTACCTTTGACTGTCTCTTAATCTTTTGATCTGATGCCACTGACAAGCTGGTATAAGGTCTGTCTGCATCTAATCTGTACATTAATCTGTAGGATTAAGGCATGCCACCTACTTATGCCAGTGATCAAATGCACTTATCTGAAATTGTACAAGCAGCAATTTGTCAATAGAATTGGCTAACAAAAATTTTAATATGTTGACACATATATTTTATAAGCTAGACTAACCAAAAAGTCTTTTATTCTGTATCTCTTTTCTCAGAGATAATCTCTATTGTTGATTGTAAATTATAAATCTACTTAATATTGTATGTGCAGTTGTAATCTTAATTTTCACTTACCTCATCAAGAAACTTTGTGAACTTTTAAGCGCTATTACAGAGTATTGGAAATAATCAACTTCAAAGAAAAAAGAAACTTGAACATTCACTTTTAAGTACCCATTTCAAGGCAAGCATCACGGCCAAGAAAGCATTTAAAAGGATGCAACTCACATCATAGCAGTCATGATGCAATGATAGTCAGGATGGGGCCAGCGTTTCAATATTCTTTTGACGTTCATGTCCCAAGTGACTGGAATGCCTTCCACCTAGAACTTTTAAAAAATTCTATTGCCTCCTAATAGCATCGCAGGCTAGGTTCCAGCATATGGCTCAGTAGGTAAAGACATTCACCACTAAGGTTGATGACTTGAGTTTAATCCACAGGACCAATGTGGTACAAAGAGAAGAGACTCCTGAAAATCGTCTTCTAATCGCCATTAACCATTCTCTATCCCCCCTGGTTTGCATGATACATAAACTTTTCAAGATCTTAGGAGCTAGAAAACAGAAGTCAGAGTCATTGGTCTGTCTCTCAGTAAGTAAAACTGAGAATAACACACTTTGCTATCTACCCCATGACTATTTTCAATTGGTTATATCTTGAGAGGGATAAAAGGATATTTGAACATTTTTATTTACCCATTCTATAATATATATTCTAATATTTAGTGTTATTAAATTGTTTTTGAATAGAATCATTTCACAAAAATATTAGCTTTCAAATTATTTAACAAGAAATATTGGCATTATGTAGAAAACTTTTTGATCATCATAAGGAAGAGAATATGATGAACTTTTGGGTGGTAGATACAAAGGATAATGCTTAGTCTAGAACATGTAGAATAGGCTCTCAAAAAATCTTGATCCAAATATTAACACTGCACAGGTTGAGGCCTGTTATAAATCCATCATATATATCAGTAGAAAATACTTCCCCAGCATATCTTAAGCTTAAACTTTCTCTCTAGAAAAATTTGAAAGTATATATATTTTTTCACACAGTTGTTAATGTGGATGCTAACTTTTCTATATTGTAAGAATGGCATGTGGCGATAGTCAAGGAACTAAGGCATACAAGACAGCCTATTATGGATAAACAAACAAGTATAATGGTTGGGTGAGACATGATAACTTATAAGCAAAGAAGAAAAAATAAGGAAATTTTATTCCTCAGAATTTGAAATAGGAGGAAGTTCTAAACAGATGCTGTGAGTTTCAGACAGAAACTAGGGCCAATGCCACTCCTGCCAAAGGAAATTACTCCATGGTAGAAAATGAGAAAAGACCACCTAGCGATACCTCCAAACTTAGCAACAGTGCAGGAAGAAAAGCACAATTCTGCTATCAGAACCACTTCTCTCAAGTAGGAATGTCAGGGTGATTATGAAATGATTGTGAAGTTGGTGGTAGATCTCAGAAGATCACTGTCTGAAGCTTTCCATTTGAAGAGACTCCCCATGTGCTCAATAAAATATTCTCCAGACAGAGAAGATATGCCAGCAGAATCATATGTCTCACTTTCATTACATACTAGTCTTAACATTAGCTTTGAGTTTAGTGAAGTCATATAGAACATAAAACATATTTTAGAACATTTGAGAAGTGTTGAATATCTCAGGAAATATGTTTAATTATGTTGAAAATGTAAAAGAAGTATGATTATTATTGTGATAGTTAATATTGACAATTCACCAGAATCAAGAATCACTTAGAAGATGGGCCTCTGACTATGCCTGTGAAGGCATATATGAATTATGTTAATTGATATGGGGAGAACAAATTCAACTGTGGCAAAGTCATGCCCTGTGCAGATATAGAAAGTTGTAAAAGATGGAGAACATGAGATGATTAATAACATCTCTGCTTGCTGATAGTGGATACAACATGGCAAGCTCCCCCAAGCTCCTGCTGCCTTAACTTTTCTATCATAAAGGACATTACCTTAAGCTGTATGCAAAGGAAAACCATTTCTCTCATTTAAAATACAGACAGGAGCCTAGCATGGCTGCCCTGAAGAGGTCTAACAAGGAGCTGACCAATACAGATGCAGATTCTTACACCGAAACAATGGACAGAAGTCAGGGACACCTGTAGTTGAATCAGGGAAAGGCTGGAGGAAGTTGTGGGAGGGCAACCCCAAAGGAAGATCAGCAGTCTCAATTAATCTGGACCCCTGGGATCTCCCAGACACTGAGCCACCAACCAGGCAGCATACATTAGCTGGTACAAGGACTCTGACACATATATAGCAGAGGACAGGCCTCAGTGAGGGTACACTTAACCCTTAAGAGACTTGAGGCCCCAGGGAAGAGGGAGGCCTGGTAGAGTGTGGTATGGGAACAGAGGAATGGGATGAGGAACTGTTGGGCAGACCGGGAGTGGGATAAAGACTAGACTGTAAAAAAAAAAAAAAAAAAAAAAAAAAAAATTAAAGATAATTTTAAACCCCCACAAACCAAAATGCACTGAAATAATTAGGCACAGTTTTATAATTTATAAGTTTTATTAGGGACTGTTTATAGACTTAAATAATTTCTAAAGTCTACTGAGTTTTCAGTTTTCTTTTTCTTTCTTTTTCTTTTATTGATTGATGATTGATTGATTGATTGAGAAAGGTCCATGTTACAAACATTTCTCTATATTCAACTTAGTATTCTGAAAATTCTGGAGTATTCCTATTCAGGCTTTCAGGATTCTGATGCTTTTTCACCACATGTGTTATTTCCAGCCTCAAATTCTACCCTTCAAGATTTGGGCTCATTGGCTTTCCTTGTTCAGGTTTTTGTTGTTGTTGTTGTTGTTGTTGTTGTTGTTTTTGAGGGTTTTGTTTTGTTTTGCTTTGCTTGAGTCTAGGAAGTGTCCCAGCTCAATTTGGAATTCCTTTCACTACAAAGGAAATAGCACATATATGGCTTCAGGCAATAGGCAAAACCAATCACAGAGCACACCTCATTTCTTTCTCTTTTAACAGAAGTTTAGAAAACCACAAATCCTTGCTTCCTTCATCAGCCTTTGTCATGACTTAGCCATTGTTTATGACCATCTGGTATCATCATGTTCATGAAACCATACATACATGTAACATTATACGGACTGAACAGGTTATATACAGGAAAATATATGACTATACATATGCATGGGCATGTGCAATAAAAATTACTAAGAAACACTATACTTTTGAAAGACAGCAGGGAGGAATAAATGTCTGGATTTAGAAGGAGGAAAAGGAAGGGAGAAATGTAATTCCATTATAATCTCAAAAATAAAATAAATAAAATCTATTAAGCAAGATAATTAAATTAAAAATCATGTATGTAGTGTATAGAAAAATTTGATGCACTTCATGAATACAGTTTTGTACATTTTACTATTTCTTTATTGCTACATATCATTATTTACATTTAGCAAAAAATTCAAAAGAGTAAGTAGACATGATATAAAAACTATATCTGACCAAAATCCCACTCTTATATTATAACAACAAAAAGGAAAATTTCAACATCTGATATTTAAATATAAGGGGGTAACTACAACAATTGCCTGTCTGAAAATAAAATCACATGCATAGGTAATGTTCCCAAAGTAGTTCAAATAGGAAAGTATACTCAACATAAAACTATTTCTAGTAGTGATAACTAGAAATAATAAGTAAATGAGTAAAGATGGCAATCAAAATATCCATTAGCAAGAAAAAAATGTTGAAATTCTAATGTAAAACCTTAATAAGTTTTAAAATATAAATGCATAATTCTTCAGGCATCCAGATAGCAAAAGCGATATAGAGGGGCATCAAAGTCTCTACATGAGTAGTTAGTGCTAGAGGGCAATGGAACAATGTCTGTGAGTTCTAAGGATCAAGTCTAGGCTGCTAGATACATTGTTGTTAAAGAAGATCAATGACAGGGAGAGATTTTTAAACATTAAAGAAGTCAGCTCCTCAAGACACTTTTTCTGAAAATTCACTCTACAAAAAAGTTCAGAAAGTCAAGAGATAAAACAAAATAAAATAACTCACAAGTCAAATAACTGTGAAAAGATTTAAAAAAAGGATAGAGGGAGAATAATGAAGCTATAAATAACCAAATTTAAAAAGCAATAACAAGGGCTGGAGAGCTGACTCAGCAATTAAGAGCACTGATGGCTCTTCCAAAGGTCTTGAGTTCAAATCCCGGCAACCACATGGTGGCTCACAACCATCTGTAATGGGATCCAATGCCCTCTACTGGTGTGTCTAAAGACAGCTATAGTGTACTTACATATAATAAGTCTTTTTTAAAAATCAAGAACAATTAAAACATACATATATATGTAATTAATAATTATCAATTTTATATATATATATATATATATATATATATATATATATATATATGATTTGTTAGTTGCCTAGTATGTTAAATACTATAAAGACTTCACTTCCTGAAAAACTTTTAAATCTAGTTTCCACATATGACAGAAAATGTGATGTAGTTGTCTTTCTCAGTCTGTATTTATTTACTTATTTTTTTTTATTGTGGGTACAGTGAACTTTATTGATGGTATTCAAGAGAGTGGGGCTCCCTAGGCCACTCCTGTTATTATGGGGGTCTGGGATGAAAACTATGAGGGAGAGCTGAGTGTTGGGGACAAGACTCACAACCATGGTCCATGCCATCACTGCTAATTAGAAGACTGTAGATGACCCCTCGGGAAAGCAGTGCTGTGATGATCGTGGGGCAGTCCAGAACATCATCCCTACATCCACTGGTGCTGCCAAGGCTGAGGGCTAAGGGACTGAAGGGCCACTGGCATAGCCTTCAGTTTGGTTTTTTGTTGTTCTTTTGTGTGTGTGTGTTTTGTTTTTGTTGTTATTGTTTTAAATTTCACTTGACATAACCATTTCAAGTTCCATCTATTTTCTTACAAATGTTATTATATCAGTTTTAATGTGGATGAATATAATTCCATTGTATCTGTGTATCACATTTGCTTTATCCATTTTTCTGTAACTGACATTTAATTCTGTTTTCTAGCTAATATGTATATAGGTCACAAGTCTAAACAGGGGACCATGGAAAGGGAGGTAGAGATCTTAAATCAGGAGAGAGAAGCAGAAAGGAAAAGGAAATAGAATATTTGTGGTGTAGAAGCAAATCAAAGGTGAAGGAAGGGGAAAAGCAAAACTATGGCAGGAGGGTTTAGAAAGCATAGGGAGAAGGGGACAAGATTAGAACAAAGTATAATGACACATATGTCTAGAATATATCACCAAAATATATTCCTTCATATGCTAACTTTAAAATTAATCTTTTAAGATTCATTTCTTCCACAAACAGAAGAAACAAACGGATATCTTTAAGGCTGGTAATTTAGCATGTAAACAAGTCTACCTTAGAGAGTTAAAAAATGCTTGATGTGAATGGGGGATTAGTAGAATACTCAAAACCATTTTTATTCTCCTAAAGATTTGATTCCATTCCTCTCTTAATATTATGGATTTATTCACTATACACCTCTCTATGAATTAAAAAAATCCAGCAGTGAATAGGAGTGTGATCAAGAATTATGAAGAGTTCATTCTTGCCTAGAAAATTTGCTCTAATTTGTTTAAATACCAAACATCTGTCAACATACTAAATGCTAATAAATTTACTTATGATTGTGAAGATTAAAAGCTTGCTTGTAAATTAGATGTGTATGTTAAAGAATCTTCTGGAAATGTCTACAAAGTTAAAAACATAAGCACCACAAAATCAAAGCATGGAATAATCCGTAAAGAATATTAAGTACTGCACCCTTTATGGAAGACAGTAAACTAATATCACCAAAACTTGAAAACAGCTTTTTATAAACACAAAGTAGATTTGAATTCTTTATTTTTTTAAAAAAAACCTTTTATCTTAATGGTCAATGGCTATTTTAGGATCTAATATATATCCTACTCCTCTGTCTTTCCTCTCTGCTTCTACACCAGCTGCAAAATAAAAGATATTTCATAATGAAAGTTATTTCTTTATGAATGGAAATGATCAGCCTTCTAAAAACCATATTCTATCTCAAGTCATTTTATCAAACTGAATATCTATCTATATATGTACTATTGTTTAACAATGTAGTATTAAACTATGTAATGTCATGTGTAGGGAGAAATTTTATTGTACCTTCCTATATCTAAATATTATATCATCTAATTTTAACATACATTTTAAAGAATTCAGAAAATCTGATCTTCTTGAGTGAACTGTCTTCTAGAGTTAGGTCACAGATAGAAAACATATTCGAGAACATTCTTTAAAATAGAGTGTGTAGATTTTTGCATTAGCAGACTCAAGCTATCCTTGTAATATACCATACAAATGGAGGACTGTTTCTGCTTCTGTTCTCCCAAGCACATTGAAAGCAAACTACTACTTAGTAATATTTCAAAAGATATTTCTTTAATGAATCAATAAAAATGAGTGATGCAAAATGAAATAAGAATTCTTTGTATCCTAATTTCTTCAAAAGGAATGAATGACTTTCACTGCAAAAACAATTGTGAAATATGGAACAGTTCTTTGTGAAGGAAGGAGAAGATCAGGAAAAGGGTGGGGTAGAAGATACAGATGGCAGGAGATAAGATGGAGGGGCACTATACCTCCTATAGCCCTTTAAACAAATGTAAAACATAAAGTGATAACTGAATTCTAAAGACATTTTAAAACTAGAATTATAAAAGTGAAAGAATTTCTAGCAATGTCTGTCAATATAAATTCAGAAGTAAATCATACATTAACAGCATTCAGAAAGCCATTTGCCAAAAGGATTCTTTGGCAATTTATTTTTCATCCTAAAAAGAAAAATGAGATGGTTAATCAGCAGAGCTAGGGCATTTGTAACAATGTCCCTTTTCTTACCATTGATTTGTTTTCATTAGGTAAGTAGTTAGGTCGTTGATTTTTCTCCTCTTTTGCTTTTGACCCTAAAAAATTTGGTGGGTTTGGCACTGTCATTATTTTCCCTGTGCTGAAATTCCTTTGGAGAAGCATGATAACTTTAGTTTATTAAAAGTACCAAAGGAAAGGTAGTTTATTGTGTGTTTTTATGGTTGTATGTGGACAAAGATAGCATTTATCATTTACAAATTCTCATGTATAGGCAACATAAGTTTATAGCATACAAAAAGTTGAAACATCTGTATTAAAATAAAATAGGATCAAAATGGTGTGATGTAATTTTAGCAGACAACGGAATATTTGAAGACTGAATACTTGTTTCTTTTATATTTGATTGACAGGCTTCAAGAGCCTAAAAGAAAACACCCAAACCTCAGTGTGCAGTATTTTCTTTCTTAGATATTGGCACCAATTGGAAAATCGTACTGTACCACAAGCATTGAGATTTTATCAATAACAGACAGAAGCACTTTAAAACAGGTGCATTGATGTCTAAACTGTAGCAGTCAACTCCATTACATACTTATCATAAATCATCTCTGGAATGTCAAATCCAAGAATTATATGTCTCTACAAATTTACTAGTGGGATGGATTTTGAAGACTATCATGCATGATATCTCAGTTTATGGTAGGTAAACTGAACATGATAGTTATTGTCTTTGTCTTGAGGAGCTGTCCATGTAATGAGAAGAGAATCAAAACCAGAAAATGACAATATAGTAAAACAAAGGGCAAACAGATATAAATATGAAAGTTTTAAATCTTACACATGACATTACCTTACAAATTATGCTAGGATCAAAAATAATTTTCCTGAGGATGTGACTGGTAAGTTAAATCCATAAAGATTAGGACATATACAGTTCAAATTAAATACAGGTATATTAAGAAAGGGAATTGTGTCCACATTGCATTCCATTTCCAGGGCCACAGCTCTGCCTGCATCTCTTGAGGCCTGCTGCCACCTGTAACAAACAGGTAAGATCCCCTATCCCCAAGCCCCAAACCCTAAGCACCAAACTCCAGTCCACTGGGTCCCCGGGGCAAGCTCAAAAACAATAAAGTCTGCCCTGTCCCCTCTCTACACTATTTCCAGTCCACACTTCTACCTGAAATTCCAGAGGCCTGCAGCCATCAGTGAAGACCAATATGGTGCCAACAGAACCCAGCAAGTCCAGGGCTATTATAGCAAGCCCAGGATATTTTAACACACCTGAAGAGCAAGAAGATGACCATGAATCTAATCTTATGAAGATAAAAGAGACCTTTAAAGAAGAAACAATTAAATCCTTTAAAGAAAGGTAAGAAAACACAATCAAACAGACAGACACCTTTAAACAGGAAACAAATAAATATAAAGAAATACAGGAAAATATAATCAAACAGGTAAAAGACATGAATAAAACTGTGAAAGAAATTCCTGAAAATGGAAATAGAAGCAATAAAAAACATAAATTGAGGCAACCCTGGAGATAAAAAAAAACCTAAAAAAAGAAAATAGGAACTACAGACTCAAGAATCACCAGCAGAATCCAGGAGATGAAAGAGTGAATCTCAGGCATAGAAGATACAGTAGAAGAAATTGATACATCAGTCAAAGAAAATAGTAAAGCTAAACGCTTCCAAGACAAAATATTCAAAAAATTTTGGACATTATGAAAATATCAAATCAAAGAATAATAAGACTAGAAGGGGAAGATTCCTAACTCAAATGCCCAGATATATCTTGAACAAAATTATAGAAGAAAATTTTCCTAACCTAAACAAAGAGATGGCTATAAATGTACAAGAAACTTACAGAACACAAATTGATTGAACCAAAGAAGAAAATCCTCCCTCCACATAATAATCAAAACACTAAAGCCCTCAAGGGATACAGACCAATTAACATATAAAGGCAGACCTACTAAATTACATCAGTTTTCTCAACAGAGACTTTAAAAGCCAGAAGGGCCTGAGTAGATGTCTTCAGTCTTTCAACAGATCACAGATGAGAGGCCAGATTGCTATACCCAGCAAAACATTCAATCACCATATACATAGAAAACAATGTATTCCACAACAAAACTAAATTTAAAAATATCTTTCCACAAATCCAGTCCTACAGAGGATACTAGGAAAAAATCTTCATCAAAAGCATGGTTACTACATCCAAGAAAACATATGAAATAAGTAATTCCACATAAGCAAAACCAAAAGAAAAGAAACATGTACACACACACACACACACACACACACACACACACACACATAAACAAATACACACACTGCCATAAGCAACATCAAATAACAGGAATTAACAATCATTACTCGTTATTAATATTTCTCAACATCAATGGATTAATTCCCCAATAAAAAGACACAGGCTATCATTCAGCTGTATACAAAAAACATACCTCAGTAACAAAGGTAGGCATTACCTCAGAACAAAGGGCTAGAACAACTTTTTCCAAGCAAAAAGACCCAAGAAACAAACTGGTGTAACCATTCTAATATCTAATAAAATAGACTTTCAACCAAAAGTAGTGAGAAGAGATTGGGAAGCACACTTCATATTCATCAATGGAGAAATCCACCAAGGTGGCAAATAATTCTGAAATTCTATGTCTCAAATGCATGGGCACTCAAATTTGTAAAAGAAACATTACTAATGCTTAAATCATACATACAACCCCATACAGTAATAGTGAGAGACTTGAACACCCCATTCTTGCCAATGGATAAGTCACTGAGACAGAAACTAAACCAAGAAAATAATGAAACTAACAGTTATCTACAGAAAAATTTACCCAAATACAAAAGAATAATCGTTATCTCAGCACCTCATGAAACCTTCTTTAAAAGTGACCATATAGTCAGTCTCAAAGCAAGCCTCAACAAATACAAGGAAACTAAAATAACACCTTGTATTCTAAAAGACCACCATGGATTAAAGCTGGACTTCAACAACAGCAGATACAACAGAAAGCTTACACACTCATGGAAACTGAAACACCTCTGTGCTCAATGATAACTTTGTCGGAAGAAATACAGAAAGAAATTAAAGACTTTCTAGAATTCAATGAAAATGAGGATACAACATATCCAAACTTATGAAACACAATGAAGGCAGGGCTAAAAGGAAAATTCATAACACTAAGTGCCTTCATAAAGAAATTGGAGAGATCTCATACTAGCAACCTGAACAACACACCTGAAAACTCTAGAACAAAACCAAGCAAACACATGAAAAAGGAAATACTCAAACTCCAGGCTGAAATCAATCAATCAGAAACAAAAAGAACAATAGAAAGAATTAATAAAACCAAGAGCTGGGTCTTTGAGAAAATCAACAAAATAGGCAAACCCTCAGCTAAACTAACTAAAGGGCACAAAGACAGTGTACAAATTAACAAAATCAGAAATGAAAAGGTAGACAGAACAACTGACACTGAGGAAATTAAAAAATCATCAGAATGTACTACAAAAGCCTATACTACACAAAACTGTAAAATATAAAGGAAATGGATGATTTTCTAGACAGATACCACATACCAAAGTTAAGTCAAGATCAGGTAAACTATCTAACTAGTCCCATAACACTTAAGGAAATATAATCAGTCATTACTAAAATCCTGTAGAGATATGATATCCTGGAAGGCGGGGGCGATGTCCCAGGGGAAAACCCTCTCAGAATGAAGAATGGGGAAAGAACTATTCCAGGGAGGATGGGAAGGGGGCATCATTTGGGATGCAAATAAATAAAATAATTACTAAAATGAAATTATAAATTAAAAATACATAAATAAATAGTCTCCCAAACCTTGCACCAAAGCTCAGGGCCAGATAGCACATCGTTTTAGTGCAAAATTCTAATAGATATCTTAAGAAGAGCTAATACTCTGTGGGTCAGTGAACCTTGATAGGAAGCCTGGTAAGGTCGAGCTAAAGGCTAGAAGCCCTGGAGACCCTGAAGGGATGGCAGGAGCTTCACCTGCTACTGAGGCACTGGGCTTCTGTCAGGCAGCCACAGCCCTCCCCCATAGAGAGATTTGTGACCTCCAGTCATGTAAGCACAACACCCCCAAACCCTTATTCATGTAGATGAGGCATCCCTAATATCTCAGACCAAAACAATAGGAAAAGAGATGTGACCACAGCGTTCTCTAAGCAAATGAGGTACCTAGAGGCCTGGAGGACTTAGCCAATAAGCTTCCCTTTCCAGATATCCCTCCCAGCAAAAGGTATTTAATCTCATGTACCAACCCGCCAACTCTATTGCCCCACTGAGTCACAACACTATGTCCCTGTGGGGTCCTGCTTGGAGTGTTCTCACCTCCTAGCCGCTTGAGCTATTAGCTCTAAGTGAGCCCCAACTGTGCTTGTCCCTGCACCACTAGTTCTTCCTTACCCATAAACCCATGTAGTCGGTGATCTCACATTCCAGTAACTGAATGGGACTGCCAAACTCGCCATTGCATCTCACAATACCCAGTACCCCGGTAGAATCATGACTATTAAAGCTTAATTAACCAATCAGATTTATGTATTAAATATATCACAATTTACAAGATGTTCAATGCAATAATTTTAGAGCCAATTGATAATGATGAAAGCTTTATCCCAATATTTCCAACCTTGTAAAATCATAGCTACTTGGGACTGGTAAAGGCCACGCAGGAACACATCTGAAATCATCTTGGTTCTCCCTCTACCCTCTGGTAGACACTCCCTTTCTCCTCCACAACTCTTAGCTCCGCCCCTTTCCCCTGTCCAATCACAGACCTCCTCTGCACTAATATAATTGGACAGAGAAAATCCTGAAACACAAGTCTACTTGAGAAGTGGGGTATGGTTTTACACATCCATTTTCCACCATGGCAATAAACTGTTTACAACCATGAACTGCCTCTTTTCATCAAGATATGCCTTGGAGAGCAAAGAAAGCACAAAGGACACTATCAATAGGACAAAGCACAGAATGGAAAAAAAAAAACTTCAACACTACATCGAACAGAGGTATAATATCTAAAATATATGAAGACCCAAGAAGTTAGACACCAACAACCCAAATTACCCAATCAAAAAAATGTAGTACAAAGCTAAGCAGAGAATTGTCAACAGAGGAACCACTACTGGCTAAAAACACTTTTAATAACTAGCCAGTGTCATTAATCATCAGGGAAATGCACATCGTTTCCCTTATGAACATTGAGGACTCTGAGATTCTATCTTACACTCATCAGAATAGCTAGGATCAAAACTCAACTGACAGCACATTCTGGAAAAGATGTGGAGCAAGTAAAACACTCTCCTAGGACTGGTGAGAGTACAAACTTCCACATTCACTCTGAAAATAAGTTTTGCAGTTTCTCAGAAAATTGCGAATAATTGTACCTCAAGACCCATCTATACCTAAAAGAAGTTTCACCACCCTAAAGGACTCTTGCTCAACTATGATGTTCATAGCCATTTTATTCATACTATGCAGAAATTGGAAATAGTCCAGATGTCCCTCAGCGGAATAATAAATAAAAAGAGGCAAAACAACCCTGAGATTCCACCTCACACCAGTCAGAATGGCTAAGATTAAAAACTCAAGAGACAACAGGTGCTGGCAAGGATGTGGAGAAAGAGGAACACTCTTCCACTGTTGGTGGGATTGCAAAATGTTAAAACCGCTCTGGAAATCAGTGTGGCGGTTCCTCAGAAAATTGGGCATGTCACTTCCAGAGGACCCTGGCATACCACTCCTGGGCATATACCCAGAGGATTCCTCTGCATACAATAAAGACACATGCTCCACTATGTTTATAGCAGCCTTGTTTATAATAGCCAGAAATTGGAAGGAGCCCAGATATCCCTCAAAAGAGGAATGGATACAGAAAATGTGGTATATTTATACAATGGAGTACTACTCAGCAATTAAAAATAATGAACTCATGCAATTTGTAGGTAAATGGTTAGATCTGGAAACTATCATCCTAAGTGAGCTAACCCAATCACAAAAGAATACACATGAAATGCAATCACTGATAAGTGGATATTAATGAGCCCAGAAGCCCTAAATACTCAAGGCACAATTAGCAAGTCAAATGACTCCCAAGAAGAAGAAAGGAGAGGACCCTGGGCCTGTAAAGATTGGATCCAGTATTGTAGACCCAGAACAGAGAAATCGTGGGGGGGGATGAGTGGGGAATAGCAGGGGGGAGAGGAATTATGGGACTTATGGTGGGGGGTAACTGGGAAAGGGGAAAGCCTTTGGAATGTAAACATAGAATATAGAAAATAAAAATAAAAAAAAAGAGGTGATTCATTTACCCAATGGAATGCTACTCAGCTATTAAAAACAAAGGTATCATGAAATTTGCAAGTAAATGGATGAAGCCAGAAAATATAATCTTGAGTGATGTAATCCAAACCCAAAAGTATATGCCTGCTATGTATGCATTTATAAGTGGATATTATCCATAAAATACAGGATACCCAGTCCCAATGGATCCAAAGACCCAAAGAACTTAAATAACAAGGAAGGCCAAATGGAAGATGTTTGAATCTCACTCAGAAGGGGGAAATAAAATAGTCATAGGAGGTAGATGAAGGAGGGAACTGTGTGAGAGAGGGAATGGGGAGGGGAACAAGGCAGGGATAATCAGGTGTAGGGAAAGTGAGGAAGAGGGAATGAATGGAACAGGGAATCAGGAGCAGGGGGAACATATCTAGGACATGCCAGAGCCCTGAGATGGGAGAGGTTCCAGCCAGTCTATGGACACGATTCTAGTTGGGACTCCTAGCTGTGGGGGATTATGAAACCTGATGGGGACACCTCTTATAGACAGGCAAGACTCTCAATGGAGGGATAAGGACACCAATTCACCCTCAAAACCTTTAACCCAAAACACACCCTGCCTATAAGACGTGCAAGGACAACAATGGAGCAGAGACTGAGGGAATGAATGATTGGCCCAACTTGATATTCATCCCATGGGCAAGAACCAATCCCTGACACTATTAATGATATTCTGTTATGTTTGCAGACATGAACCTAGCATAGCTGTCCTCTGAGAGGCTCCACCTAGCAGTTGACTGAAACAGATGCAGAGATCCAAAGTCAGACATTAGATGGAGCTCAGAGAGCTTTGGGGAAGAGTCCAGGAAAGAATTGAGATACCCAAAAGGGGATACAGACTCCACAAGAAGACCAACAAAGTAACCTAACCCTTGGGGGTCTCCCAGAGACTCAACAACCAACCAAAGAGCATACATAAGCTAGACCTAGGCCACCAGCAATATGTAGCAGATGTTTAACTTAGTCTTCATGTGAGTCCCGCAACAACTGGAGCTGGATTGTCTCTGACTCCTTTGCCTACCTGTGAGTCCCATTCTCCTAAGTAGGCTGCTGTGTCTAGCCTCAGTGGGAGAGGATGTGCCTAGTCCTGCAGTGCCTTCATGTGTCAGGGTGGGTTGTTACCCAAGGGAAGCCTCTCTTTTCTCAGAGGACAATTGGAGGGGGAGGGATTGCAGGGGTAGGCAGAAGAGAGAGGGTGCCTATGACCAGGATGTAAAGTGAATGAATAAATAAATTAAGGGCGGAAAGAAATGGAAATGACCAAATATCTTGTTTACCATTCTAGACACAGTGGAACCTGGGAGAAAGGAGCCTAAAAATGAAATGGACTGAAGTCTCGTGCAAGACGTGACTTTATTTAAAACATCAGATAATTTATATTCTGGGGGTATCTTAGTCAGGGTTTCTATTCCTGCACCATCATGACCAAGAAGCAAGGGTTTATTCAGCTTTCACTTTCACACTGCTGTTCATCACCAAAGGAAGTCAGGACTGGAACTCAAGCAGGTCAGGAAGCAGGAGCTGATGCAGAGGCCATGGAGGGATGTTACTTACTGGCTTGCTTCCCCTGGCTTGCTCAGCCTGCTCTCTTATAGAACCCAAGAATACCAGCCCAGGGGTGGTACCACCCACAAGGGGCCCTTACCCCTTGATCCCTAATTGAGAAAATGCCCCATAGTTGGATCTCATGAAGGCACTTTGCCAACTGAAGCTCCTCTCTCTGTGATAACTCCAGCCTGTGTCAAATTGACACACAAAACCAGCCAGTACAGGGGGTTAAGAAAATTCACAGAAGTAAGGTATGTAATTACAAGGAAAATCTGCACGGTACAAAATCATGTTTTTCCATAGAGGCATAGAAACAAATAACAGCCAGTTGTAATTAATAATCTGAAGTAAGTTTAAACTCCTATCTGCTACACTGAAAAAGAACAAAAATAAATTCCAATAACAATCCTGTGTTTTTGAAGAAACTGACATCACAAGACTCTTGTCTTGTTTTCTTGGACTTTTCTCATCTCACAAGCATTCAGAATTCTCACAGTTTCATTTGGACCGTAGTTTAATAACATCGCAAAAGAAAATAAGGGATGTACAAGCAGTAAGCTAATATTAATTGTCACAAAGAAATGGCAGTAAGATGGAAATGTCAGAATTTAAGGATAATTAAAAATTTTTGCATTCATGCATAATATATATGCATATTTATATATGTGCATGTATTCACATATATGTATACACATATATGGACCTGTGAATCAGCTACTACAACAACAACAACACAATATACTGTAGGCAATGTGTTCTATTTTCTATGTTTAATATTTCATTTAGAAGTATTTGTAAATGTATACTGTCATGGTATTTGACCTACTAACGTGCAATGATCAGCACTATATAAATGAGAGACAAGAAGCAGAGACCACATTATGGTAAAGTATTCAGATTAGACATGATCCATTAGAAAATGGGGAGAGGGTCATGAAAAGATTTTGAGCAGAGGAGTAAAGTACTTCCATTTATAGTTGGAAAGATACTCTAAAGGACTGGAAAGGCTTTGGGATATGAGGGCAATTGTAGGAGTTTCATTTGGTTTTTATTCTGTTTAGGGTTAATTTAAGCAATTGCTAATGGTGCCAGAATGAAGGCAATTGCTTGAGAATAGTGAAGAACAAATTCCTAAGTTGTAGTGATCAGAACTCCATTATTGGAACGAGTAAATGAAAGGAAAATGACGTGTTGAGGTTTTTGAGATATTTGTTAGGAAGCATGTGGATAATGATACCATTCACTGAGAAAAGGAAAATAAAATAGAAGAAAGAGATGAGAATAAAGCTCAGTTTTGGTATGTTTGTATTAGATATTTAAATAGAGATACCAAGCCAGAGAATGTATGATTCCAGGTAACAAACAACAAGGTCTGGGAAATAGTAGTCTACACAAATAATTGAAGCTGACATTTAAAACCAACTCATGGACCATGAATATTTACATTTTCAATTTTAAAGACTTATTCATTTTATATGTATACGTGTGCTTCCTGTGAGTATGTATATATCATGTGCCACTTGGTGCCCACAGGGGAAAGAGAACAGCATTGAAACCCTTGTAATTAGAGTTACACATAGTTATGAGCCATAACGTTGGTGCTGGGACTCAAACTAGAGTCGTCTTCAAGAGCAATAAGCACTCAAACACTGAGCCATCTCTCTAGCCCAGAACATTTATAATATTAATAGTACTTTCTAGATTAAAAATATGTATAAAACCATGTTATAAACTCAAAATAATTAGCATTCTCATTTACATGTGACAAAATTTAAGCTTACATAATAATAAAATGTCCTGGCACTAGAATATAAACCCATACAGACCATTAGAATAGTACCCAAAACACAGAAATGAGCCTATACAGCTATATCCATGTGATTCTGGATCAGGATCTCCAAAACACACCTGGACAAAGATAGTTTCTTCAACAGATAATGTTGGGGAAACTGGATATCCATATGTAGAGGCATGAAACAGATTTCTACTTTTCAGCTTGTACAGAAAAACAAAGAAAACAAAAACACAAAATGAATTATACACTTTAACATGAGACCCAAAACTTTGAAACCTGTAGAGAAAAATTTAGGCTTCAAGATGCCAAAGTATATAATGGCTTTCTGAAAGGATATCCATTCTCTCAGGAAGTATCTTGAGAACTGGTTAATGAGATTGCATCAAGTTAAAAGCTTCTGCACAGCAAGTCAGATGTACAAGTGGAGAGAAAGCGTATGGAATGTAGAAAATTGTTGATAGCCACTTATCTAACCAGATTTATAACCAGACCATATATATAACTTACAAAATCAAGTATAAAAATAATCTAAACTATACATAATCAGATGAACCCAACTGTTCCAAAAAATAAAAAGGCAAAAGCAAAAACAAAAACAAATAGGCAATGAATGCATGGAAAAGTGTTTTTTATTTTTCAGTGTGAAATATGGTTTTATTTGTTTCTTTTCCTCTGATTTTTTTATTAGATATAGTCCTTCATTTCAAATGTTGTCTCCTTTCCTGGTTTTCCCCCTAAAATTCCCTAACCCATCCCCCCACCCCCTGCTCACCAACCCCACCCACTCCTGCTTCCCTGTCCTGGCATTCCCCCACACTGGGGCATCAAGCCTCATGGAAAAGTATTTAACATCTTTAGCTATCAGGCAATACAAATAATTAAAACTATACTGAGATTTCATCTCACCTCAGTCAAAATGACCATCATTAGGAAAAGCAAAGACAAACAAATGCTAAAGAAAGATGTAATGAGGAATAATAGGGATATAAATTAATCTAGTCACCATGTGAAGTAGGATATAGATTTATCAAAAGATTAAAAATAGAAGTACTATGTGGTCTAATATGTGAAGGGCATGAAAGCACATTTGTGCTTACCTCAGCAATAACAACAACAGCTAAGAAATACAATTCACCTAGATGTCTATGACTAGATGAATGAATAACAAATTTTGTATATATACAAATTTGAATTTTATTCAGACAGAAAAACAAATCAAGCCGTTACATATAAGCAGGATAATAGAAATTAAAATTATAAGTGTAATAAACTAGACTCAGAAAGATAAATGTTACATTATTCACATCATGTACAGCATATGGATTTTTCGAAATGCCAAAGTAGGAAGGGAATTTGGAGTAGAAGAAAGAGAATTGCAGGAGTGGGGTAACAGGCAAAAGAGCACAATGGAGAGACATATAAACAAGATATATTTTATATGTGTATACAAATGGCACAATGCAATATATTTTGTGCAATTATATGTCTAATAAAAAGAAAAATGAGACTCAGGAGTTTAATAATTTTTGAAATAACATCATTTTCTAAAACTCAAGACTCAAGCCCAGTCTCTTCGACTACATCTTTTAGGGTATTTCCCATAGACCAGGATTTTCCTTTCCATTTATCCACATGCTTTTTTGCATTTCTAAATCATTAATTATGAGTTTTTGCTTTTTTGTGTAGGTTTTTGGTTTTTATTTTCTTTTTTCTTTTTGTTTCTTCAAGACAGGGTTTCTCTGTGTAGCCCTGGCTGTCCTGGAACTCACTCTGTAGACCAGGCTGGCCTCGAACTCAGAAATCCGCCTGCCTCTGCCTCCCAAGTGCTGGGATTAAAGGTGTGTACCACCACTTCCTGGCTTTTTTGTATAGTTTTAAATTAATCATACTTCCTAATTTGTAGAACACCAACATCATCCAACCCTTGAAAGCCAATCTCCTGTTTCATGTATTATTATCTCTTATTCCAATTCTCTATTCACATACTGTCATTGACCATCTTCCAAAATTGCTAGATATTTATTCTGCTCTATATGTGCACTGTACTGTAAGTATGGATTTTTAATTTTTTTCTTGCTGTGTACTTAACACTATGACATTTTAGTGCCTGCTCCTAACTACATAGACATATCCTGCTTGTTTTTATCTTCTGCATAGGAATCCACAGTATTAACTACATTTCACTTACCACTCTCCTCTGAGGTTGAACACTGTAGCCTATGTTTGCTCTCAAAAAACTCCAAGTAAATGATTTTTAATACACCTGTGTGATAGTTTCTGAGTGATTTGTTCTCCATAACAATACAAAAAACGTTATTAGGCATACATATACATTTAGCGTCATGTCATCAGATTCTTTTTCAGAATGACTATTAGCGCATTTATACTTAGTTTATCCAGAAGTTCTCCCTACGACTTAGTATCTCCCAATATGCATACATTTCTTGCACTGATTTTATACTTATGAATCTGTCTTAGTCAGAGTTTCTATTCCTGAACAAAAACATCATGGCCAAGAAACAAATTGAGGAGGAAAGGGTTTATTCAGCTTATACTTCCACATTGCTGTTCATTACCAAAGGAAGTCAGGACTGGAACTCAGGCAGGTCAGGAAGCAGGAATGTTTCTTACTGGCTTGCTTCCCCTGGCTTGCTCAGCTTGTTTTCTTATAGAACCCAGGACTACCAGCCCAGGGATGGCACCACCCACAAGGGGCACTCCCCCCTTGATCACTAATTGAGAAAATGCCCCACAGCTAGAGGCACTTCCCCAACTGCAGCTCCTTTCTCAGAGATAACTCCAGCCTGTGCCAAGTTCACACACACACACACACACACACACACACACACACACACACAAACAGCCAGTACAGAATCTCATATCAGATATTAACCCATTTCAACTTTCCACGCATGTATAGAAATATATGTATATGCACATATAATGTGCAGTTATATAAGACAGTTATAGTTTCAGCTGCTTTCTTGAGATATTATCGACACATAGGAACATGTATATTTAATAAACAATCTGATGATTTTGAACATATAAACCCATGTTTTATATAAAATACAATCATCTTATTATCATCTTCCACTGCCCAAACTGTATTTTCTCCATTGAATTTTAGTGTCATTGGTATCATGCATTAATTTCCCCTAACCACATATCCTCTTACTTCGAAAGCATGATTCACAATATAATAGGTTTTTTAATCTAGCTTTTACAAGTTTTTACAATTTCAATTTATTATTGTAGTTCACCCCTTAAGTTTAAACAATAAAAAATGCTCTGAATTTGTCAAAAGCCTCTGAAACTGAGAAGGCACAACACACCGCTGACAAACAGGTTTGTAAAGGAATATGAGAGAAAGTTTGAGCTACAGCAATCTCATTTGTACCACTGACTTAAGGACTCAATGAGTCTCACCTCAGATAAAGTAAGTAATCTATCTGCACCTACTTACTTTGAAGGAGATTACAAATTCAACCTTGTATATTAGTCACAGAGACATTTACTGATATCCAATCTCAGTGCTTAATTTTTCCTCTTTGGCCGTCCTCTGCCCCATTTCTGCTGGGGTCTGCTGTTTTCACAGTTTGCTCTTCTAGTGTCATTTCTTTAAGAAAATATTTGTTAATTCTTTGAAAATTTCACTGTTATTTCTTATTTTCCTTCCTGCTAAATACTAAATATTCCATTTATAGTTGTCTGGGTCATTTGTTTCTTTTTCCAATCTATAGATACACAATTTGTACATTTAGTGCATATGTTTGATGACTTTTCTTTCCTCCTGAAACATATACTAACAAAAATTAGCCAGAAATTGTTTTTTATGTATTTTGATAGCATTATGTTTCTCATAAATATCTTTAGAGCTTTTGGTTTTGTTTTGGATTTGTTTTTATTCTAAATAACAAGCTGTTCCCTTGGCTATGGTTAAATTCTAAAACCAAAATTTTAAATATTATTCTTTGAACGGATTCTGTATCCTATATCTTTGTCCTGGACCAACAAAAAGTATTGACCCTTCCTGGTCTTCCTGCACAATTAGCAATGCCAGCAGTTGCTAGTTCTCCTTTGCATGACTGTTAACATCTGAGTGATAGTCACTAAGGCGCAAATACTTGCAGATGCCTATGCAAAGGATGAATGCCCCCAATAGCTACTTGTATTTCTCTATTATCATGTTGCCCACCTCAGCTCTTAAAATTTGAGATTTTCATTTCCCAAATGATGCTAAAAATCATCTGTTTACTGAGTTCCCTCCACATACCTCAGGATGTTTAACCTTACTCAACCCTTTTCCAAAAGGTTAAGGCAGTTTGCCTTCATAATTACTATACTTTCTCTTTCTCTCTCTGTCTTAAAATGTTGGCATCATTTCAAGACAAATTATCCCAGCCTCTGGTCTCTTTGCCATATTCATCAGAGTAATTTTCATCTAATTTTTAAAATTTTAAAGTGATTGATGGTATTCATTTGAAGAACAATTTCATCTCATCTTTTAGACATCTTATAATACTTCAGTTATGCAAAAGCAAATATAAAAGTGGACACATGCCCCAGTGTAGGAAAATGCCAGGGCTGGGAAGGCAGGAGTGGGTGGGCAGGGGAGCACCCTCATAGAGGCAGAGGGAGGAGAAATGGGATAGAGGGTTTCAGAGGGAAGGACTGGGAAAAGGAATAACATTTGAAATATAAATAAGGAAAATATCCAATAAAAAGCAAACAACAACATAAAAGGAATTTGTCTCTTCTGTTGTCACCACAAACATCTATGCTTTATGCTTTCTAGAAAATTTTATCACATGTTTGTTAATTCAAAATGATACTCACTTTTCTTCTGATTCATATATATATTAGAACAGATGTAAGTTACTATCTCCCCCATGCAAACCTAAAACCTATCAAAACATTTGTAAGCTTCACAAATAAGGTATGTTATCTCCCTCTAAGTGATTTTATGTCTTGTCATCATTCCCTTAGGAATATTGTTTTCACTTTTATCCTTTCCAGGATACATATGTTTGGGTTTTCTTAAGGTGAGTATATGCTGAGAGTGATCTAAAGAAAAGAAACAGAAGAGAAAAAAATCGCATGTGCTTTTCAGCACTGTGAACAAATTCACTGATCTTCAGAAGGCGCGATTTGAGCAGATAAGTCTGAAGTATTTTTTATGCACCACAAAAGGTAAAAAGAGGGCACTGACTATCTTAATTAATGTCAACATTAATTTAAAACAAAAAACAAAAAACTGAATAAACCTTACCAAGTTCTTTGAAATACTGTTTCAGCATTTTCGTTCTTACAGCTCCAGTGAGAAAGTGAACTCATGGGAGAAAGAAACAAATGACACAGACAATTATAAATGGAATATTTGGTATTTAGGAGAAAGGAAGATAAGAAATAACAGGGGACTTTTCAAAGAATTAATTAAAAAGTCCTTTTAAAAGAAATGACACTAGAAGAGAAAAATGTAAAAAACAGTGGGCTCTAGCAGAAGTGGAGCAGGGGAGGGTCCAAGGGCAAGGCAGTGAAAACCAGCAGAGTGTAAAGAGTACCCCTGCTCTGCGAGGGAAGCCTGGAAAGAGCGCTTGCCTAGAGTCTGTAAATCCCTGTGTTCACCTCTAACATTAACACACACTCAGAGAGACGGGGGGGGGGGGAGGGGGAAGGAGAGGGAGAGGGAGAGGGAGAGGGAGAGGGAGAGGGAGAGGGAGAGGGAGAGGGAGAGGGAGAGAGATGGGGGGTGGGGAGGCAGAGAGAAGTTAACAATAAAGCATATGTCTGAAACCATTGTGCCAACTACACAATCCTGCTCACCAGAGAAAGTTTTTGTACAAGTTGTTGGAGGTAGAAGTGTCTTACTTAAACAGCATGAGTCACAGGAAACAGTCATGACGTTATGTTTATCAGTCTGTCTGATAGAGTGTTTGGATAAGAGCAAGACAGTGAGGTAGAGGTTGAATAACATAAAGACAAAGATCAAACATCCATCAAGGGACTGCACAGATGGCTCACTTGTAAGAGCACTTGCTGATCTTGTAGAAGACCGGTGGTTGGTGGCAGGGTTCAGTTCTCAGCATCCCCATGGTCACTGACAACTATAACTCCAGTTCCAGGGAATCAGATGCCCTCTTCTGCCCTCCATGAGTACTGCATGTACACACATACAGGGAAAATACTTTTTTTTCTTCTTTTTTAAAAATTGAATATCGTCTTCATTTACATTGCCAATGGTAAAACCTTTCCAGATTTCTCCCCTCCCCAAAGACCCCCAACCCCTCTTCCCACTCCCTGCCTCCAGCTATGTGCCCCTCCACCCAACCCACTCCCACCACCCCACCCTTGGATTCCCTTTGTTGGAGCCTCTATTGAGCCTTTACCTGACCAAGGACCATTCTTCCCACTGATGCCCAACAAGGCCTTCCTCTGCCACATTTTTGGCTGGAACCATGTGTGCCCCTTGGTTGATGGTTCAGTCCCTGGGAGTCTTGGGGCATCTGGGTGGCTGAAATCATTCTTCCCACCGGGGCTGTAAACCCCTTCAGCTCCTCTGGACCACCCTCCAGCTCCTCCATTAGAGACCCCACGCCCAGTCCAATAGTTGGTTCCTAGCTTCTGCCTCTGTATCTGTAAGGTTCTGGCAGGGCCCCTCCAGAGACAGCCATGGCATGCTCCTTTTGGTGTACACTTCTTGTCGTAGTGCCAGGTTTGTTGACTGTTTATAGGATAAATCCCCAGGTAGGGCAGTCTCTGGGTGGCCTTTACTTCAGCCCCTGCTCCACACATTGACTCTGTTATTGCTCCTGTGAGTATTTTGTTCCCTTTCTCAGAGGAACCAAAGCACCCCCGCTTGAGCTTCCTGTGCTGGGTGAATTGTAACTTGTTTATCTTGAGCTTTTGGGCTAATATCCACTTATTAGTGAGTGTATACCATATGTGTTCTTTTGTGATTGGGTTACTTCACTCAGGAACTTTCTAATTCCATTCATTTGCCTAAGAATTTCATGAATTCATTGTTTTTAATAGCTGAATAGTACTCCGTTGCGTATATATACACCACATTTTCTGTATCCATTCCTCTGTTGAGGGATGTCTGGGTTCTTTCCAGCTTCTGGCTATTATAAATAAGGCAGCTATGAACATATTGGAGCATGTGTCCTTATTACATGTAGGAACATCTTCTGGGTATATGCCCAGGAGTTGTATAGCTGGGTCTGCTGGTAGTACTATTTCTAAGTTTCTGAGGAATCACCAAACTGGTTTCCAGAGTGGTTTTACCAGCTTGCAATCCCACCAACAATGGAGAAGTGTTCCTTTTTCTCCACATCCTCTCCTGCAACTGCTCTACCCTGAGTTTTTCATCTTAGCTATTCTGACCAGTGTAAGGTGGAATCTCAGTGTTGTTTTGATTTGCATTTCCCTGATAACTAAGGATGCTGAATATTTCTTTAGGTGCTTTAGAGCCATTCAAGTTTCCTCAGTTGAGAATTCCCTGTTTAGCTCTGTACCCCATTTTTTAAAATTTTCTACATTCTTTGTTTACATTCCAAATGCTTTCCCCTTTCCCAGTCCCCCCTCACCATATGTCCCATAAGTCCTCTTCTCTCTGCCCAATCCCCAATCACCCACCCATTTCTTTGTTCTAGTATCCCCCCTACCCTACTAGATCAAGTCTTTTCAGGACCAGGGCCCTCTCCTTCTTTTTTCTTGGGAATCATATGATTTGCTAATTGTGACTTGAGTATTCAGAGCTTCTGGGCTAATTAATATCCACTTATGAGTGATTGCATTTCTTGTATATTCTTTTGTGATTGGGTTACCTCGCTTAGGATGATATTTTCCAGTTCCAACCATTTGCCTACAAATTGGGGAGACAGAACTCCGGAGTTTGTGCCTGGGGCAGGTGCTGGCATGTAAAGAAGTGTGGAGACACTGCTCTGGGGTGGGAAATCACAGTCTGAGATGTGAGGAAGCCAGAGCTGGTTTGCGGGTCCCCATGCCTGATAAGAAGCCAAGGCAGTAGGGTTCTCAGACTCTTGGACAACCAGGCACCACTAGGAGTTGTGGAAGAGCTTAGAATGGAGTCGGGTCCTGGAGGCTGCGGACAGCATCTAGCCAGGGGAGAGGGGGGCTAGGGCTTGTCCCATGGAGGTGGTTATGCTTAGCTTGGCAGAGGCAAGATTGGTGGTGGTTGTAACTGGGAGTACAGAAAGGCCTTCTAACAGAGAATTAAGCTGTGGCTCTGTAGTTGAATGACTTTTTCATGGTTCCCCACAGTGTATCTTGATGAAAACAGATAGTCCATGGTTCTAAACAGTTTATTGTCATGGCAAAAAAATTGATGTATAAAGCCATACCCCACTTCTCAGGTTGGGCCTGAGATTAAGCAACTTTTGTAGGTCTGGGAAGGGAAGCTTATTGGTCTTCCTGGCCCCTAGGTACCTCATTAGCGTGGAGAACTCTGTTTTGGGTCTACTTGACCATAGGACACATTTCTTTTATGTGAGAAGCACAGAATGTGTTCCATGTCAGGAGTCTGGCAGGTAACTGGGAGGTGTGTGCCCACTGAGTCTGTGGGTCTCTACCTGCTCTACCTTACTAAACTTCCTGGCATGGTTTTATTTTATATCCCACAGTTTTCCATACAATTCCACTTCTCATCGCTTCACCAGAGCAAGATATCTGCATGTTTAAGCATTTTACTAATATTTGTACTATATATAATATTAAGTTATTTAACATTTACAACTTAAATATCACCTATAAAATGGGCCTTATAATGACATCTGAATTTTTCTGAAGGCTAAAGTAGCTTAAATGTAAAGAAATCATGAAAGTCCTGCCATAGAGTGATTTATAAGCATTAGCAGCAACATTAATGAAGTGATTGATGAGCCAGTGTGCACTAATGATTAATATTCTGGTCAGAATAGAAGGAGTTATATATGTAGTAAAACTGCCAAGATTTGGAGTTATGAAATAAAAGCTCAGATTTGAATTTCCAAGCACATGGATGTGATCTTTTAATTTTCTTAGCCCTGGCTTTCCTTTCACAGGAATGACAGGAAGGTGTCAGATTCTTTGGATGCATTGATTTATTGTCTTAATTCATCTAATTAACATCAACATTTGTATGCATCTCCAATAGTGGATTTTATCTGTGAGTTTCGTTGCCATGCATGGGCTTGTCCATGTAGGAGATCCATCAGTAAACACAGTGCTGGGTGCTAAATATTTTTTTTCTGTATGGGTTTATAAGGAATGGTGTAGAGCCAGATCACATATAAGACAACTTTAATGCTATTACTTACAAAAACCACAGGACCAAATCTTTGAAAAGGATTATGCCTGGACAATTTGGGAAGAAAATAGACATAAGTATTTACTCCAGATAAAGGCCAACAACTCCAGAAATTGTTACCGCATGCTGTGTCTTTGTCTTTCTTTCACACTACCTTTGGATGAACCTATTATAAGAACCTGAACACTCTTTCAGAAAATAAAATTTTTGATGACTTTCTTCAGTAAGTCAAACCTCATTAGGAATTAATTCAACTGTCTTGGGGTTTGAGGGGGGCTTCCATCCTAAAATGTCTGATTAAACATGTCATCTCCTTTTGTCTATCCAACACTCTGGGGCTGGAAAACATGAACTGTATCTTAAGAGTTTCCATTGTGGTATATAGTATAAATGTTTTATTTTTTTAAGGAAGGGGGATATTACTAATAAATACTCCAGGATAACTGTGGGTAAAAAGTTAAGGGTGAATATATGAAACTGAAATGTTCTTCTTTGAAGAGTTTAAACAAAATTAAATGAACAAAATGCATTGTATGCACATGAAATAGAAACTTGAGGGTTCATTGCAAAGTCAGCTGGATGGTGTTTTGCTGGGGTAAACACATGAAGGAACGTTTTGTTTAAGTGGACACAGGTGAAAGGCTAAGGCAGACTCCTGAAGGAACATTTACCTGAAGCAGACATAGGAAGAACAACAATATCAACCACCCAGTAGCCCCAGGGCTCCCAGGGACTAAACCACCAAACAAAGAATACACATGGAGGGACCCATGGCTCAAGCAGCATATACAGCACAGGGAATCAATGGGAGAAGAGGCCCTTGGTCCCATGAAGTTTTAACACTTAGGAGGTGAAGACAGCTTTGACTACATAGCAAGTTATAGGCCACAATGTCCTAAATGTCAAGATCCTGTCTCAAAATAAAAGTAAACTACTGGTCAAAGAATAAAATGACTACAATGAAAATTTTGTCATTTGGAAAAGGACAGATGGGCAATATTTTTAGTGATAGCAGTGTGTGGTATTAATGAAAGCAAAATAATAATGGAGAGAAGATGTAAGGGAAACACTGAAAAAATAAGAACACAATCTATATAGAATCTACATTAAAGACTGGCAGGATTTTATGAGGCCAGCCAATATCTACCCAAATTTATCCAAATACTATTCAAATTTAATTGTACAGGTGGTGGAATACAGACATACCTACTAGATTCTCTAATATGTATTTCCCATTGCACTTAAAATTTTATCTACTTCCCTGAATTGTTTCGAGCTAGGTAAAACTTCTGTTTTAATTAAATTATGAAATTATATTGAAACCTCAGATATTTTCTTTTACTTCACAAATATATGTTTTGACAAATACTATATACCGTAATTCCATATGAATTATCACTCATTTCTCTTCTGGTATGCATTCATTCCTCTTCTTTCACTGTTTCAAAATAGAGTTGCATGCTTTCATTCAGTCAAAATACATTGATTTCTCAATAATTACATAAGTTTCTCAGACCTTTCTGCACCCAAAACTTTGGCCCATGTTTTTTGCTTGCCAAAGTCTGAAATAGACTTCATCATTTCTTTAAAGTCTAACGCTTAATCAACTAGAAAAGGATTTTAAAATTTTAGTGTGTCCCTTCAAAATAATGAATATTAGGAAGTAGATTCCATTATTGACAGATAGCTCTGACAATATACATTACAAAGGCATTTTTATTCAGCAATGTAAAAATAAAAAAGTCTTTGTGAGAAAAAAATGTCTAGGACAGGGTAAACAAGCAGCTAAGATTTAGCTCCTGAAACATCCTTTCTTTGATGTAAACCTGTATAGCAGAACTTACTTTTGAAGGTTTTATTTATTTTGTAACACAAAATTGATTTCATCACAAAAAAATGTAGTTCATTTTCTCCATTGTTTTTTAACAAAATTACTTCACAAGTGAGAAACAATTGCCAAACTATGAAAACGGGCGTGTTTGTTATCTTTCAGTTGGGTCATTTTAGATACATTAAAAGAAGAATCCAAACTGTTTCCGACCCCCCCCCCTGCAGAATAGCGTCAGTGTTTAGGAAACTATTTCATTAGAATGTTTATACTGAAGAACTACAGGCAACCAAAGATGGCTGAGAACAAGAGAAATAATGGTCTTCCCCAGGGAAGAGCATAACAATTGATTATCAAATACCAAATACTTAGCCCTAAAATCATGTATATAAGTTACATTATAGAGAGTGAAAAGATTACATTTAGAAATAGATATAGATATAGATATAGATATGTAATGACAATTAATGAAAAAAGAGACCATGATGTGAAAGAGCAAGAAGGGGTATATAGGAATATAGGAGAGAGGAAAGGGGAGGGACACAAATAATTTAATTATAATACTCCAAAATAAATAAAAATAAAGAAAGTCTATAATGACAACTACTTTTAATTTTTAATCCAGGTCATAGAGAAAAAAACAAGAAAAAATTTTTATAAGGCATAGAATAAATGAGAAATGTGTTCAATCAGAAGGATAGATAAAAAAATAAAAAAATAAAAAAAAGGATAGATAAGCAGGTGTGTATGCCCGGTGTTGAGGAACTCCAACTATAGATTCTACTGATTCTGGCTGACCAGAACTATTCTGGGGTAGGGGATCAATCACAACTTCATATTACAAAATATAATATCAAGGATATTAGTTTTCTGATATTTTAAAACTCATTAAACACTCCATTATATTTTATATTCTCTTTTATTTAGAGCATTCAAATTAGGATAAATTAAACACTTCCCTACTGAAATTGGATTTTACCTTTTAGATGATAAAAAAATAAATAGGATAAAAATCACTTATGGAACTTTATAAAAAATGACTTTAGAACATTTCTTAGCTACTGTCACAGAAATACTTTATTTTTTATCAACAGAGTTTAACTAATAATGAGATTTCAATTTTATTTAAGTTCTAAGGAAACATTTTGTCATGAAACACTTCCTGAGCTAGGCATGGAAGCTCACACCTTTTATCCCAGCATATGGGAGGCTGAAGGAAGAGAACAGGTAATCCTGGGATATAAAGAGACATCAGTCCCTCCTCCTAAATGAACAAAAACTGGCAACATAGTGGATGCTAATTTAAACAGTGTATTACTATGAGTGCAACCTATGGATACAACCACAAAAGCCCCTTAATTCTTGGAAAAATACTATGCTTTGGTATAGAGGAATTTTATTCCAGCAACATAGTTGCTCTGGCAAGGAAACATATTCAAAGATATGACCCAGCAAGAATACTTACTTTTTATCCCTCTGGCTGGAATACAGATATGTCTTTAGTATAGAGCCCAGAAGCCCTAAATACTCAAGGCACAATTAGCAAGTCAAAAGATTCCCAAGAAGAAAGGAGAGGACCCTGGGCCTGTAAAGATTGGATCCAGTTTTGTAGAGAAACCGTGGGGGGAGGGGGAATGATTGGGGAATAGTTGGGGGGGAGAGGAATTATGGGACATAGGGAGGGGGGGAACTGGGAAAGGGGAAAGCCTTTGGAATGTAAACATAGAATATAGAAAATAAAAATTAAAAAAAAAAACCTTTAACCCCTAACAATGAAGATAAGGTTAGTTTGTAGAAGGAAGCACTCATGTTTGAAAGTGATATCTAATTGAGGAACATACAAAGTGACAAATCAGAGAAAGAGTTGACAGAATAAGTCAGATATAGTATACCCCCAACTCATAAAAGAATAGTAGAGTAAGGCAGGCTACTTAAGGAGAGAGAGAGAGAGAGAGAGAGAGAGAGAGAGAGAGAGAGAGAGAGAGAGAGAGAGAGAGAGAGAGAGAGAGAGGTTGCAGGGCTGCAGACCATGAGAAGAAGCCTGGTAAGGTCAAGCTAAAGGTTTGAAGACTCTGAAGGGACAGTAGGAGCTTCTCCTGCTCCTGGAGGCAACAGGCCCCTGTCACATAGCCGCAGCTTCCCCCCAATAGAGAGCTGTGTGTCCATCAGTAATGTAAGGGCAACACAGCAAGCCCTTCTATATGAAGATGAGGCATCCCTAACATCCCATGCTAAGACAATAGGAAAAGAGACTTGACCACAATCAAGTAGGTACAATTTTTTGTTCTCCATGCTAATGAGGTACCTGGAGGTCCAGAGGGTGTGGCCAATAAGCTTGCCTTCCCAGACATTCCTCCCTGCAAAGGTATTTAATCTCATGTCCACCCTGAGAAGTGGGGTATGGTTTTACACATCCATTTTCCACCATGACAATAAATTGTTTAGAACCATGGACTGCCTCTTTTCATCAAGATCTGCTATTGGAGTCATGGAGAAAGCCTTTGTCTACAGAGCCTAGTCTCTAGTAGAAGGCCTGTCTGTGCTCCCTGCTACAACTGCCACCAGCCCTGCCTCTGTCAAGCCAAGGAAGTTCCCCACTGGGACTAGCTGGAGCTCCCCTCCCCCCAACACTGCCCCAGTCTTGACACAGTCTGCAGGCCCTCAACTCCTTTTTCTCTTCTTCTGCATCTCCCAGGCATACCTAGATGTCCTAGAGCCGGAGAATCCCACAGCGCCAGCATCACTGCAGGCCTGGGAACCCCCAACCAACTCCAGCTTTCTCACATCTCAGACTGTGCTTTCCCACCACTGGAGTGGTGCCTCAGCACTCCGCTACAGCTCAGCACACACCCTGGAGGCAGCACTGGCAGCAGTAGCTCATGGGGTTAGCCCAGTCAAACTCCCTGAGTTCTACTTTCCCAAGTGCCCTTGCCCAGTGGCTCAGTGGATGCAGGCCAATAACCCTACAGTAGGCATATATGGCAGTTTGACCAGGACAGTTTTACAGAAACAGGTTACAGAGAGAATCAAGCTAGACAGAGGTGGAGACAGAAATAGCCAGAGAACGAGAAAAAACCAGAAGATTAGAACATATTACCAAAGTTAGTATGAGGATAGTCAGAGCAATTTAGTTGGAAGCCAAGAAAAGTCAGGTTGAATCGGTCATTGGAAGATTGAACTGTATGGAAGCTAGAAGCTACTAGGGCTAGCCCTAGGGATAGTTAGAACAAAGAAAGAAATGTGTTAGGCTCAGAACAGGATGTGTGTTTGCACAGTTTACATATTGTCTTCGACTCATCACTTCATTTGAGGAAATAAAAGTGACATTTATAATCTAGAAAGTTTAATTTTCAGCCACAGTAACATAATTTTTAACACTATGCTAGATGTGTAAATTGAAACCTAGATTGTCAAATAACTTTCCCAATGATATATAGCTTAGTTGGTAAAAAAACGAACTGAAATGTTCCAAACAATTCCAAAATTGTTCTTCCTTCACTAAATCACACTGTTTCTACATTATTTCATGTGCCAGTTATTAATTTGAAATTTAACAATAAATCAAAAATAAAATAAATAAAAAGTAAAACCAAAAGGATTTATTTTGGTTCTGTTCCCATTTCAATTTTAATAGTATCATTTATACTAATTGTTACCCTTACTCTCCTTTCCTTAAATGTGTGCTTTATACTATCCTTTTCCTCTACAGACAAAGGAATCATCCAATGGAAATAATTATGGGAAAATGACTCTATGTTTGCTACCATTACAGAATAGAATAAATCCTGAAACAAGTCTGGGACAGGGTGAAGGCAGAAACAAATAGAAAATAATCATATAGTCATTAACTTCTCATTAATATACTAATTAACTCCCATGTTAAAAGCTGAAATACATTCTTTACATGTAAATATGCTCAACTTGTTAACTACAGTAAGAGAAGTATTTCAAATAAATCAACTTGTAAAGGATAGAATTCATATTTAAAGTCACATTCCTAATTTAATCCTAAATTAAAATGACTATCCTCCTTTCCTAATTAGAAAATTCTTACTTAGCATCATACACAAACCAAAAAAAATGTCTTTGAACAAGAACATGTAATTTTAAAATTTATTAGTGGTAAAGGTAATATTTAATAGTTCATCTTAATATTTGACTTAATACTTTGATAATACAGAGGAAGGTTGTAAAAAATAAAACATTATAGAATTTAGTTAACATATACGACATTTAATTTTTAATTTTTTATGTATTAGAAATGGGTTTTATTGCTACACTTAAATAATTTAGTAAAGCATCTACACCTTACTAAAGACAGAGTCCAGCCAGCTAATGTAGATTATTGAATACCATGTTGCCACTCTGACAAAGATTGCTTAAAAAATAGCACCTTTTAATTTCACATAAAATGCTTTGGCTGGTAATTTTATTGAGACTCAAGCACCAATTTTCATGGTCATAGGACTGTTATTTTCTTTGTATTGATCCTGCAAATGGGTATTTGTTGATACATGGGAAAGCATTGCTAACTGTTAGTGTTCCTTAAAAGGTTTATTTACAACATATATCAGAAGTTATAAATTATGAACTCAAGAACCCCCAAAGAAAAGCTTGAATAGAAGTGGTAAAGGATGTACACTAAAAAAAAAAAAAGCATGTTATCATAAATAGTGAAAAACAGGAACAAAATTAACAAAAATCTGTCAACCAACCAGCGAGGTAAGAGAAAAGAAAAAAAAAAGAAAGAAAGTGTGAAGTATAGAGGAATTTTAAACCAGCAACATGGCTGCTCTGGCAAGGGATAGCATCTAAATATATGATCCGGCTGGAATATATACTTTTGATCCCTTTGGCTGGGATACAGCACACCTTTAGCACACACCTTTAATCCCACTGGCTGGAATTCAGACATGCCTTTAGTACACACTTTTAATCCCAAATAATGACATCTAATTGAAAGGCAGACAAAGTGATGAATCAAAGAAAGACTTGACAGAATGAGTCATAGACTGGATATGCCCAACTCTTTTGAGAACAGCACAGGAAAGAGAGTCTACTTAAAGAGCAGTGAGGCAAAGAGAATTCAGTACAGTTCAGTTCAATTTTGTGAAGTTCAGTTGAGTGCAGCTGAGCTCAGTTCATTGCGGAGTAGTTGAGTTCACGGCAGTTCAGTTTGTGGAGTTCAGGGGCAGTTTTTCCAAGCAGAACAATTCAATTAGAAAATGTGAGAAGCCAATTAGAATCAGTCAGCTTGGAGAGGAGTTTAGCCAGAACAGCTGAGTTGAACCAGCCAGCCAGAGTTCAGAAAGAGCTAGAAAGAATGAGTTTATTCAGCAATAAATCTTGGTGGCTGAAACATTCCAAGCCTAGGTTAGCAGACAGAGGCTGGAAACTGTAGCCTTCAAGGCCCAGGCTTGCAGAAGATTAGATTGTATGGAGACTAGAAGCTTATAGACCTAGGCCTAGAGATAGTACAGAGAAAGAATCACTCAAGACTCTGCTCAAGTCATGTATTTGTACAGCTTGAGTATGGCTCTCATCTCATCCATTACTCTGAGGAAACAAAAAGCAACATTTACAATTACAGGGAAGGAAATAATAAAGCTATTATTTTAATGAACTAGAAAGAGATAGAAAATGGGAAATGTAAGCTTCCTGAAAGCCTAAAACCAGGCCAACCACTTACTGAACTAGTCAGAAAAAGGGATATATATATATATATATATATATATATATATATATATATATATGTATAATATATAATACAATTTATATATATATAATAAATACTGGCAAAATGACTATTTGTCAAACTAGGAGGGGGAAACTGGGAAAGGGGATAACATTTGAAATGTAAATGAAGAATATATTCAATAAAAAATTTAAAAAAAAATCATTGTACTGATTGTTAATCACAATAGAATTTGGCCTTAATTACAGCATGACCTGGCAATCAAAATTTTCATCAATGATCACATTTAACATCATTGCGAATAACATTATATGATGATGGATTATACTATACTATAATATATATATATATATATATATATATATATAACTTCTGTAGCTTTCAAACTAAATATATGAAAACAATATTAATCAAGCTTACCTTCTGACTTACAAAAAGATGAGAGTAGTTAAAAATGCTAATACCATGAAGAAACAAAGAAACAATCATGTAAAATCCAGAACAGGCAATTAGCAGGTCAACTGACTGACCAAATCTTAATGCTGTGAAGAAAAACACTTGCTCTTGCAGAAGACCCAGGTTTGGCCACCAGCACCCACACTGGGCCACTTGTGACTCCAGTTACAGGGGTATCAGACACCCTCTTCTGATTTCAAAGGGCACCTGCATGTATGTGGTACATATATAGACAAGATGAGAAGAAATGTGTACACATAAATATAAATGAATGTTTTATAAAGGCCACAGCTATAAAAGTGAAAACTAAGCTAAGAATAAACTGCAAAGAAACCATATGATAATGAAGAACCCTTAAACAATCCTTCATAGTACAAAAATGTTAGAAAGAAGAAATTGAGATGATGATTTTCCATTTGCCACTCCCTGTCAGCTTTTCCTTCTCTGTGAGCCTTTGGAGGGGTGACTCACAAGTTTTATAATGGTTTTTGTCCTCTGGTTTCTTTTTGAGATTCTCCAAACAAAAAATTAATGAAAGGCAAGATCATGAGTTTAGGATATTTATCTCCATGCCCCAAAGAAAAATTTTCAGCAGGCTACATAGAACCAGCAACTTTACTCTCCTCAAGTGAAAGCTCCTTCAAGGTAGATCGCATTGTGACAATACTCCCACTCAACATCTGTCATCAGTCCTTTCCTTTGCTCTCCCCAGGATTCTACATCATTTTTCTTTGGATTTTTTCAGCATTACATGCATCTTTGTTCATTACTGTTTCATTAACCTTCCTCTAAATGACCAGATTAAATATGCTAGCTGTTACCCAGCAGAATTTTGACTTATTTTTAAAAAGTCATATGACATTGATTTTAAATATATAAGAAAATCACAAATAAAATTGGTAATTTTATGAGAAATGTAAGAACACAAATGAAACTCCAATATACCAATGTTTATAAAAGCAATAAACAAAATTACCAGCTAACCAAATTGTAAGGCTTAAGCACAGGAAAATATACCCAACAAATCAAAAACTAAATTGAATTGAAGCCACTTTATCTTTCCAGAGAATAGAAAAAGGTAAATTTTTATGTTTTTATGGAGTATAAGATATATATGAAAATTTCCTAAAAGGTGGAAGGAAGAAGTGACTCAGTTGGTAAAGTGTCCACGTGTGTATGTAAGTATGTTTGCATGCTTACACACATGTGTGGAGTTTAAAGATCATTGTCCCTTGTCTTCTTCAATTTCTATCTATATTACTACATTAAGAACTGGGAGTGATGGTGCATGCCTCTAATCCCAGCAGTTGAGAGTCAGAGACAAGTAGATTGCTGTGTGTTCAAGTCCAGTCTGGTCTACACAGTGAATTCTAGGACAGCCAGAGCTACATAATAAAACCGTGTCTCATTAAAAGTGTGTGTGTGTGTGTGTGTGTGTGTGTGTGTGTGTGTGTGTGTGTGTTTACAGAGTCTCTCATTGAACCTGGAGGTCACCAGGTGATTAGATTATGTTGCTAAGCAACCAACCAGGATCTTCTTGTCTGCTTCCCCAGTGCTGGGATTATAGGCAGATGCTTCATTACTTGCTGTTTATGTGCATACAGCCACCAACACTCAATAGCTTCCAAGTTCAGATCCCTAGCATGTACATAAATACCAAGTAATGCCCTCTCTTCTCTGAGCTCACCCAAATACTTAGTTGGTATTGCTACTTAGAGCTTTCAAATCAATCACAAGCTTAGCATTTTCAAAGCAGTCCCAACTCTTCAATAATCTCCCTAACTTGGTGTTACTCAACAGGATCTTTAGCAAATGACCTGCTTCAACTCTGGGTTTCAGTGTATTTTAAACTCCCTAATGTTCCAGGAGTTGCCACAAGCTATATTCCCTTTCCTACAACCATTCTCAAAAATTCTTCCCAGCTCCCAGTTTGTTTCTTATATTGCCATAGACATATGGAAAATACCAAGGAATCTTATGTCAGATTTCTGAAGTTATTCTAACAAAATTATGATAGCAATGTCTATTTGGGGTAGGAAAAAATGCTACCAGCTGGCACCACCATTTATGTGGGCTCATATGTGTGTTCATGATATTTGGAAGCTAGAGATCAACTTCAGTGGTCACTCTTTAGGTGTCATTGATCTTGTTTTGTAAGACAGGGTCTCTGGCTGGCCTTGAATGCCACAGTTTCACTAGACTGCCCAACTATGAAGCTGCAAAGATTCTCTACCTCTCCAGTGCAGGAATTAAAAATATTTGCCAGCACACCTGGCTATTTTAGATAGGTTCCAATGGTCAAACTCATGCTTGACTACTTTAACTATCCTGTCTCCTCAGTCCCACAAAATAAATTTCGCGAACATCTTTTTTCCCCCTTAAACATCAATGATGATTAGATTCGTCTGGTATCAGATATCTGTTTCAATTACTTAAGTGTCAATATCTAAAGAGAAGCTTGTAATCATTACATAGCTATAAAGAAAAGTTAGATAAAATACATTCTAAAACCAGGGGTGAAAACAGGAACTATAAAATCCTTCTAATTATTTCTCAAAGGAATTCTTCAAAATAACCAGTAACGTGTGACTGCCTATTCAAAGTAACTCAAGCAGGATGTCAAAGAAATATTTGCAAAGCCATTTGCAAGGGGGTAGTATTCACAATAGAAGTGGAGAGAGAGAGAGAGAGAGAGAGAGAGAGAGAGAGAGAGAGAGAGAGAGTGTTGGGGGAAAGGAGAGGAGAGAAAGCAGGTTTGGGAAATAGGTCACTTATATTTGACCTCCAGCTCTGCCACTTGTATGGTTGATAACATGATGAAATTTAGTAATCCACTCTTAGTCTCCAGTTATTAAATATAGGCAACTTCACATTTTCAGTTTGAAATAGAGTGAAATAGGACATAGTAACACTTAATAATATATCAGGAATATAATTTTCCTTAATTTCTTATTAAAGCCTGATATATGCCAAGTACTGTTCTACATACTACAGTTGTTTTGTTCTGAGACTTGTTATTCTAGGCAGATATTAACCAAGGCATACTCCTTGGTTTCTTGTTGCCGGTAAACCTTTACACTCCATTTCTCTGTATTCTTTGGAAATAAACCTTAGTAAAAGAAAACACAGCACAGCAGTACTAATTGCTAAGTAAAATGTGATCTGTGTGTATGGTATTCAACACCGAAATACCTGCTTGGCAAACTTTAAATTTAACATGAGGTTTCCAATTATAAAGCAGTGGTTATCTCTGACATTAACTCAATTCTGCACACACACACACACACACACACACACACACACACACATGAACACACATTCACTTAATTCAATAGTAAGGGCTCAAGTTTCTGTTAATGATAACGTGTACAGGACATGATGCACATAAAAATCACTGGTGACAAAAGCAACCAGTAAAAAAGGTCTCTGAAGCATCAGCCACCATTGGCATCTGCTTCAAGCACTAGCCATTCCATTCAGGCATTACCAGAGTCTCAATTCTAGCACAGGAGAAGCATAGAGGCTCTCTACTCATTCTGCCTCAAAATATTTAATTTTTGTTCCCATAAAACTGTTTGTGGTTATCTTTTCTATAAAACTAAACTCAGCATAAGGATGAAAAATAATGTAGTAGGTATTTTAAATGTCAATTAAAAGTATATGTTTGCCAATATGGATGTGTGGTGTATTATTTTGAAATGCTAAAATATCCTGCAGCATTCCCACCCACCCCCGCCCCCCAAACCATGCTGTTTTTCACTTCAGAAGCAGCAGCGCCATCTTCTGGAATAAGTGGAATTAGAAATAATCATACTTTTACAAAGCAGAATCCCAAGGAAAATAGACTATGCATTTGTGTACCAAAATGAAAGTTTAAAGATGCATGTTAGTTGCTAATTGCCAGGAAGATGTAACAGGGAGCTAATTTCCGATGTTAACCAGCACGTGCTCAAGGACCACAACCTCTCTTCCAGCAGGGCGATTGTGTGAACAGCTCATGTTACCACAGAATTTCTTAACATAAAATTTAAACTGAGCATGTGAATTGTAGATAAATGCATTTCTGAAAAAAAGTAGATAAAAAAGACTCTGCTGTAGACACAAATAAAAAAAAACGGCAGATAAAAATTAAACAGAAGCTGTAAATCTTTCTACCTATGATTCATGTGACACAAAATGAAACCAAGAAATTTACAAAAATACTGCAGCAGACCACACACAGTCAATAAATGATAGCTCAGACTAGAATCACAGAGAAGTTAACTCAGAGCATACAGGGCAGTGAAAACAGTTCTGAAACGATAAGCTTAAGAAGAAAGAAATCAGTTTTACTGAAAGAGCTTTTGCTGATAGCTAAATGGAATAGATGGAGTCAACAATAGGACAGGAGTGGAGCAGAGGATGTGATTTATATGTCAAGCAGAAATCTAAGATGCCCCACTCAAGGTTCTTAATCCTTGATATTTATTTATTCAATCAATTAAATGCTAACCTAGGCACTACTATGAACAGTTTTTTGGAGTAAGTTTACTTTCAGATAGGAACTCTCCATTAGACCAGGGTGGAGTCAAATTCACAGAGATCCACCCACCTCTACCTCTGTGTGCTGAGATTAAAGGTGTGCACCACCACATCTGGCCTGAGCTATATATTTAAGCCATAAAATTGTGAGCCAGTAAGTGGGTGTTTATTTAAACTACTACGTTTGTGAAAGTTTGTTATGTAGCAATAGCAAATTAATAGTCAAATGAGAGCAGACAGGCTTGAAATTGCTTTCTAAGGAAAGTATTTCTTGAAACTATCCAGCTCATATTTGCTGAGAGGGTTATGAGATCTGTTCTTTCTTCTCACAGTGTTCACTCTTGATTTTAAATAAATGCTTTGAGACACATTAAAAGATTAATGCTTTGGGGGGCACTGAATGATCAGACTTTTCTATGGAAGTATATCATCATCTCATATTCGTGGGCTTTATTTTCCAGTAGCTATGGGCAATAATCAAAGTATTAAATTGTTAATATATGTGCATGAACCAAATACTCACATACCCAATCTATCAGATGTAGTCTATTAGCTATTGACTAGCCAAATACCAGACCTGCCAAACAAAGAAGCAACCCCTGTATTCGTGGAGGGAAACAGTAATGAACAGAGTTTTAAATTGGTAGACTATTATCCTGGAAAGTGATAAATAGGAATTTTACCAGGTTTAGTTTTTCTAAGCATAATCATGTCTTTGCGTTTAAATTTGTCATTATCAGTCTCAGCAACTTCACCCTTAGTCGTACTTAGGTGGAAAAAAATTAATAAAGACTAAGAAAAAAACTAAATGTAAGACAATTGATGAATAATTATTTTGTATTTCCCAAATACATCGTGGTTTCAGTAGAGATCAGTTACTCTGAGCAAATTGAGAAAATACTGCATCAATCATACCTGTTCTCTCAAGAAGAAATGGTTTATTGGAAGGCCTGATTTGGAGTCCCTGTTTGGAGTTACCTCGGTTCTCTTTCTTCCACAACACATTTTTACTTAAAATAAATACAAGCTTCTAGTCCTTGTCTATTTCAAGACTTATCACATTAACAAGTGAAATCCACACTGTTGCTATGGCTATGCATTGTAAACTCTTTCCTTCATCTTTACTTCCCACTTTCCTACACCTGCCATGATGGTCTGCCATTTCCAAGCTTGAGCATCAAGGAAATTAGTTTCCATTGCCCACCTGTGCCTCTGAGTACCACCTAGTCACAGAAGGAGAAAGATACGCAGCCACTTCAGCAGAGATCCAGCAGAGCTTAGTGCACAGCAGTTTATTCCTAGCCAATCACCACACTCATGTGTGGAATCAATCCTTTATTGATTACTGTTTGCCTAGGAGATGTTGTGGCTTGTTGTTAGACAGCATTGTTGTTATCACTGCTAACTCACACTTCCCTTTTTACTCACGATTAAGGTCTTTAAAGGGATGTTCAATAACCACAGGGCTAGCTGGTTAAGAAGCTGCAAAAAGAAAGGAGGAAATGTCTCTGTGCACACAAGAATAAATTACAAAGCTCCTCTGGCTCCCTCACCTGTTTTAGGAGAATTCAAGTGAAAGGAGAAGGAGAAAGAAAATATACTGTGCCTTACTCTAATGCTCCCAGAGTTATTGCCTTGTCATGTCCCTGTTTTATTTGGAACTGTCATGCTGAGCTTTACTGAGAATTACAGAGCTGGTGGGAGGATTTGATAAAGCTTGTGTAGCATTACCTTTCCCTGAGTTCCAGGCTTTATTTTTCTTTTCATTTCATCTGGTGTCTATCTGAATCAAGTACTTCTGATTTTCTTATATCCACCTAAGGATTATAGTTAAATAACTTTATTAAAGGCCAGTGAACTGAAGTTCAATTCTCTCTCACTCAGACATACTTTGTGGCATATGGGAAAGCTTTAACATACATAAACGCCTCTGCAATTTGATTTCTTTTCCAGTATGCTTGCTAAAAGTGCATGTAGTTGAACCTTTTAAAAGGATTATTAATACTGTAGAAGATACCCAGTAAATCCCAATACCACTGAGCCTTTCAATTATAAACTGAGGCAATTGCTTATACTTGCTCATGTGTCTCCTATGGCAGAGAAGAGATAAACTGTGAATCTAATTGAATGGTTCAGGCTGTTAATGGATACTGGTCCATGTAGTTCTGGTGTGTCATTTCTCTAAGTTCATCTGGGTATCCAAATACCAAAAGTGTTCTAAAAGCCAGTTTAGGCAGTTTAAGCATTATTCTAGCAATTGGACATCTCTGTTAACTAGTCTCATTTCTCTGTGCTGGAATGATGATTGCAGCACATCTACAAAATCCTCAAATGCCTTCTGGATTGCATTACTAAATATATTATATTATATTATATTATATTATATGTTATGTTATGTTATGTTATGTTATGTTATGTTATGTTATGTTATGTTATGTTATGTTATGTTATATATATTATATTATATCATATTATATTTAGTGTAATTTTGGTACTACAGTATTTCTGAATTTCAGTCTTTCTAACATCAGAATAGCATGTATTATGCACATTGTACCATTTCACATGCTTAATTAGAACAAAATGGGTATTCTTTCACTCTGTGTATGCAGTTAGGAACTACATTGTCTCAGATGATCAATTATATTTATTTCCAGGAAGCAAAGATATACACCTCTTAGGGACTCCTGATAAGCCTGGCATACTTCACATATTTTAAAAAGATTATTGTCCCCTAAAAACAATGCTTTGTAAGAAAGAAATGTGCTCTGAGAAATACCAGTATCTGCATCATCTGAAAGTTCTCAGAAATGGAAACCCTCAGGCCTACCACAGGCTCTTCAGGCTAGATTTTGTATTTTGTTCAATCAAGTCCAGGTTATTCCTACACAGCTCAAAATTTCGAATAAGTGTCTTGTGACACATGCCAGTACACTCAGAACTGAAGAGGCTGAGGCAAGAGGATAATAAGATTTGAGGATAGTCTTGGCTATATACCAAAATTTTGATTCAAAAAAGAAACATTCAAGGAGCAGTAATATTCCTCTAAAATAACTTCAGCCTCTGGGAGAAGGCTTTCTTTATAATTACTTTCCTGACATCAAGGTCTCAAAGTTATTAATACTGAATAATCATACTATTGAAAATTATATGGGATCTACCTACAGAATGTTAGCTGCTTCTGCTTTTCAGCGAATATGCCCTCACCTATTCATTCGTGGTAAAATGTTAAAAAAGAAAGAAAGAAGAAATAAAGAAAAAAACAAAGAAAGAAAAAGGAAAGACTTGGTGACACAAAGATGGAATCCTAAAAAGTCAAAGACAAAGACAGGAGGATCATGAATACAAGTACAGCCTGGGCTATATGGCAAGGTCCTATCTGAAAAAAAAAAATAACAAAGATACTTAACTTATCATGCCCTAATCTAGAACCTTATACAACTTCCTAAGATCAGCTTTACTGACCTCTGCAAAGACTATAGCAGCTCCTCTGCATATATATTCTGGCTTCCAGTTTAGTGGTTTATGGGGTTCCAAAGTGTACAAATGAGTGGGTCCCTTATTATTGTGCCTTCTCTTTGGCTCTTTTCCTTCTGTGTATTTATTGTGTACAATTCCAATGTGTTAGTTTTTATTATTTAAAAATGGTTTACTGTCATCCTTTTATAGGAGACAGAACCCAGACAATTCTCAGAGCCATTTTCCTAGGCCCTACCCCAAACTGGATACTAGTACAATGGGGAGGGGTGTGAAGGAAGTTTTTCCTTGGTTAGGTTGAAAAAAAATAAATTTGGGCACTCTCTTCAGAACCTGCTATGGCTCCAAGCTTATAGCATTTTGGTAGAATCGTAAGTGCCAGCACTATCTGCACACACACAATTCAAAGAACAAGATGCAAAGACTGCAGAGCTGAGCTCTAGTGAGACTCCCAGCAGAATCTCATTATTCCTCATATCTTTCTTAGTAGACCTACTCTCATCTCATATGTAAGTGATGCATAGTCACCAACACAGATCTTTCTTCTCTCTCACACACAGGTGAAGTGGATGTACTCATGCAAATGACAGTTATCACTGGCTCCCTTTATTATCCTTCCTGCCTTGGAATGAAAACTAAGCTTGCATGCCTAGCTATCTATACTCCTGACATACACTTTGATACTTAGATCCCAAACTGTACAGGAGAAGGTGTCAGTTTCATGCCACAAACATAAGAATTGCTGTATCTGGACCAACATTATGTGTTTTCTTCTCGATCATCCAGGAGCTAGAAATTACAATGCCAGAGCGGGAGAGATGGCTCAATAGCTAAGATTACTTACTGCTCTTAAAGAGGAACTAAGTTCCTAGCACCCACACGAGTTGCTTACAAACACATATAACTCCAGATCCAAGGGATCTGACCCCCTTTTCTGATTCCTGTGGGCAGCTTTACTCAGATGTATATATTCACATATTCACATATTCACAAACACACACACACACACACACACACACACACACACACACACACAATTGTAAAAATAATATAAAGTATTTTTTGAAGGAAAGTATAGTATCAGGCAATCCCATGAAGCTGGGTGTGGTGTATAGGGTGAATGTTCTTGCTTCTTGTTTCCATTGAGATAGTAATTCTGTCATTCTTTGTTGTTGTTTTTTTTTTTGTTACTTCTTTCTATTTTTTGTTTTGATAGTTTTGAAAACATTTTTGTGTTTATTAGTTTTAATATTTTTCCATTCAATATATTTTATTGTGGTCTGTCCCTTCTCCAAATGCCTCCTAGATCCTCCACACCTCCTTACCTACTCAAATTCATGTTTACAAAAAGGACAAAAATCATTGCCAAATCAAGATAAAAACAAAACAAAAGAATACAAACAATGCTAAACCAAAACAAACAAAAAGCACACAAAAATTTGGATTCTATTTTGTGTTAGCCACTTCCTGTCTCAATGCTGGGATTGTGTCGGGTTTCAACTAGTGCAGGTCTTCTGCATTCTGTCACAATCTCTGTGAGTTTGTAGGTGTATCAGTCCTGTTGTAACTTGAAGATTCTATTTCCTTGATGTCATCCACCACCTCTGGCCCTTACAATCATCCCACATAGTTCCCTTTTCCTCATAGTTCCCTGAGCCTTCGGGGCAGGGGCATGCTAAAGACATCCCATTTAGGGCTGACCTCTGTCTCTTGTCTCTGTCTTTGTCTCTCTGTCTCTGTCTCTTTCTCTCTCTTTCCCCCTTCCCCTTTCTCTCTGTACATTTGTACATTACCCAGTTGTTATCACTCATTTTTTATGATTTCATACTACACAGTTTGAACCAAATGCCAAAAAAAAATAATAATCAAATGTCTTCGCAATTTATGCCAGGCTTGTGGCACTGTCATGAACGTGAAGTATATGCTGATGCTCCCACCATAAAACTCTGTGAAATGGTTTCAGACTCACTATCCTTATAATAGAGAAATAGCTCCTGGCTTCCTGTGTTCTTATATAGAAAGAGAAGAAATAGATGGGAATCAGATGTGTCCTCTATTTTTGCATATCTACCTGGGATGTTGGGGTATAGATAAAAAAATAGGGCATTAACAGGTTTCAAGATCTTCTCCCTGGGAATACCCAAACCAACGTTGTAGTAGCTTCCTGACTCATTTTTAGCATTTGTCTTGAGGGCAGTAAAATTGACTCAGACATATTAATTTCTCCAAAACTATTGTTTATGCCCTAGGCTTTTCCATTCCTCTCTAAAGTGCAATCTTCTGGAGACCAAATACCAAAACCTCAGCCACATCTGCCTTCTGCTATGAATTCAGAATTAGTCATTGAACCTGTTGTATATTTATACAATGGAATACTACTCAGCAATTAAAAACAATGAATACATGAAATTTTTAGGCAAATGGTTGGAACTGGAAAATATCATCCTAAGTGGGGTAACCCAATCACAAAAGAATACACATGAAATGCAATCACTGATAAGCCCAGAAGCTCTCAATACTCAAGACACAATCATATGATTCCCAAGAAGGAGGAAGGAGAGGGCCCTGGTCCCAAAAAGACTTGATCCAGTACTGTATGTGAGTACCAGAACAGAGAAATGGGATGGGGGTGATTGGGGAATGGGCAGAGGGAAGAGGATTTATGGGATATATGGTCAGGGGGAACCAGGAAAGGGGAAAGCATTTGGAATGTAAACAAAGAATATAGAAAATAATAATAAAAAAGAAGTAAACAGATGTTTCAGGAATCCAAAATTAAGTTCTTAATCACTGAATTCTAGTCCAAAGTAGGAAAGAAGTAAATGCCACAACTAATGTGTCCTCTAAGTGGATTGGAATTGGAAGACATTTGTTTCAATAGAAGGATAAGGCCTATGAATCAATCAGATGAGGGCATTTCATGTGCCTAGAGAAGTAGTATTATTTGACATACAATTTCTATGACCTGGAGGCACATATATAGTCCATTAATGGTATATATAGGAGGATTGTTCTTCTTTTGAGAGTGATTGGATATTACTTAAACTTTAATAGGTATAAAACAAGGATTTCTGACTCAAATATATTTTGATATGATAACCCATCTTTAATTGAAATCTGAAGATAATATATGAAGATGTCCAAACACTTTCAAATAGATCTAAGGCCTGGAAATATAAATTAAGATCCAGAAAACATATCGATATAACCAGAACCAATAAAAGACTAAGACAAAAAGACAAATTGAATGCTATGTATCTGCTCATTCCTTTTACACTTATTCATGCAATTCTCTAAGTCTTAACATATTTTATTTCCTCATTATCATTTCATTCATAATATCTTGATGTTGTATTCTTTTATTGACCACTGTTTTTCTTCCCAAAGCTATCACTATTACATCACAATTAGCTATGTAAGCAGTTGAGTCCAGCTAGAGTCAGGGAAGCCTATAATCCTGTTACAAGCTCCTTTGTCTCTGGCTATAATTGTTGCTCTTGATAAAATGCTCCTTATGGGGACTAAATGACTAACACTTCTATAGCACATAAAGAAACACAACTTATGCTTAATTGGGAAAACATGAACTAATGCTTAAGAGTCATCTACTACAGCCCATGGGGCCCATAGTGCTCAGTAATGGCAGTGCTTCAGTCCTCTACACAGCATGGGTTTCTTTCATTGCTCTGTTTTCCTACGTTTCAACTCTACTTGCTAACATAAAAGATCTCCATAAGAACACTTCATTTCCCAGGCCAAAAAGAATTTATAATTAGAAAGTGACGGGTTGCTCTATGCTGTATTTAAATGCTTTCAGAACTCAGATTGCCCTAAAAATGATCCCTTTGAATTCTGATGTGAACTTGTTGGTTGTAATCACTGAGTATCTATTCGTTTTTCCAGCCTTCTTCCCCCATGGTGTCTCCCCTTCTGATGACTTCCCCACTGGAGAGATGTAATAGTAGCACATGTAATTATCCAATACACATTAAAGAACATTTAGAGTAATTTAACAATCACTGATATTTAAGCAGAACATATCACAGTTTCAGAGGATTTAAGGAATTAACCCCTTGATTTTTATTATAAGGAGACTTCGAAATTTTCTCCAAGAAGACAGTATGTGTTCGTATTATTGTTGTTTTTTTCCCCCACTCTCATTCACTGGTATTTAATCTCATTAGTTTCTTAGGCGGATTGATAATTCCCTCTAAAAATCCATTTTCATGCTTTCTCATCAAAAGGATAAATGTCATAAAATATGACAGCCAGATCAAGATACAGATATTTTAAAGACTAAATGCCCTAACACTAAATACCTAAATACAAACAAGGGACTTAATGATAACAGAAATTAAATGACTTTATCAAGGTAATTCAAAAACTCATCATACTCCTTATTTTTCTTCCTTCATTCAAAGAAATGCTCTTATTTCCCTCATTCTATAATCCCGTATTTATTATCAAACTCCCAAAGATAATTTTCATAGATTAAATTAAGAGCTACAATCATCAACGTAGTGGTGATAGATGTACAGAACATTTATTAAGATAAACAATTTGCAATGGCATCAACTAATGCAAATCTCATTTTTTAAATGCATAGAGTCGAAGTGACTTTGCAGATGGCAACATGTACCATTTTAGCTAAAACTCCATGTAGTCTTACAAGCTACTGCTGGTCCCTTTTTTTAAAAGGGAAGTTTCAGCATTTGTCACTTCTCTTAGTCAATACTTATTTTATCAGTTCTATAGCATTCCATAAAAATAAGGGGTATATGTATAGTTTATAGGTTAGATCAGGGAATGTACTTCTTCAAAAAATATAATCCTTAAGCAACTAATAATCAAAAAGTTTATGGAGGTGGCTGCTAAAAGAGGCTTGAGCTCTGGTTAGATAAAAACGCAATACTCTAGCCATATGTTATCAAATAACCTGTATGCCATATGGGTATAGCTTCGCCTCAACTGTAGAGAGTTTGAAACTTTTTCAGCAATATCATTAGGTCCTTCAAAAGTCTAGACTGTTCCATTTTCTTTTTCTTTCTTTCTTTTTGTTTTGTAAACTATGTTTTCTTTATCAGTTTCTTCACAGCTATCTTACCCTTTCTTCTCTTTTTCTTGGATATTTTATGTATTAACATTTCAAATGTTATGCCCTTTCCTGGATTCCCCTCCAAAACCCCCCTATCACATCCCCCTGCTTCTATCCAGGTGCTCCCCCCGCCATTCCTGCCTCCCTGCTCTCGAATTCCCCTACACTGGGACATGGACCCTTCTCAGGACCAAGATCTCTTCCCCCATTGAAGCCAGATATGACCATCCTCTGCTACATATGCGCCTGGAGCCATGGATCCCTGTACTTTTTAGATTCTATAGGACAGTTGAACGTACATGATTTAAATAAATGAAAGTTCTTCTCTTTAGACTATGTAATATATCATAACCAAAACTTCAATAGATGCTTCAATGACTTGCTCATTTATTTATTCATTTTTACTAACTGTGCTTTCAGTCTTGACACTTTTCAGAATTGGTATCTATAATAGTAAATTAGATAAATTCCTTGCCCTTATACAGATCTGCTTGCCTTGCAATTGAATAATAAACCTCTTCTCCTGTTTTCCAGGCAGTAACTCCTGTTATAAAAATAGCCTTAACCAATAAATATTGTCTAAAAACACTTGACATTTTTGTTCTAATGTGTAATATAGTTCCCAATTTTAGTATTAAAATAGTCAGGGATCCTTCTACTTTGACTGTGAATTTGGCTAACAATTAGCTTCTTCTTATTTGGAATTTTAAAGCTCAATTGCCCCTGCAGATCTCATTAGGACTCCTGCTCAAGTTATATGTGATCTTGTTTCATAAATGGCATATTTCTAGCATTACAAGTATGCCTTATTAAGCAGAATTTTGCTGAATGAAGCAGCCCCTCATTTTATAAAAAGAAAAAAGGAGATACCATTGAATTCAAGAAGTACATACAAGCTGTAGACAGCTTTTAAAAATGTGAAACCAGTCTATAAAAGTGACCATAATTTTGAACTCTTAAAGCAAGTATATTTTGAAATAGTTCAAAATTTTCTTTTCCAACTATAAGCATTTAAATAGACTGTGATCACTAAAAAAAAATTATATGATGGCTTTTGTCAGAACAACCATTGATTTGTTGTTCACTTTAAATAGGTAATTTGTGTCAAATCAGAGAGAAAAAATTAATCTTTAATGATGATAATCAGAACAATGGCTATCCTGAGTTGCAGAAGTGGATTAGAAAGCCAGCAGTCTCAACTAACCTGGATCCCCGAGATCTCTCAGACACTGAGCCACCAACCAGACAGCACACCTGAGCTGGTCTGAGGCTCTCAACACATACAGAGCAGAGGACTGCCTGGTCTGGCCACAGTGAGAGAAGAAATACCTGCACCTAACCCTCCAGAGACTTGAGGCCCCAGAAAGTGGAGAGATCTGGTCGAGTTGGGGTAGAGGGATGGGGACATCTTCTTGGGGATGGGGGAGGAGGAATGGAATGAGGAACAATCAGGGTGGATCAGGAAAGGGATAATAACTGGACTGTTAAAAAAGATTAAATAATAATTATAATAATGATGATGATGATAAAGAAGTGGATATGATAGACCATTCTAGGACAGCATATCTATCTCCATTGGACAGTTTTCTATCTCCATTGGTTGGTAAATTGTATGCATACATTTTTCAAAGCTTGTCTCATGATTCAGTGAAGCTCTGTAGATTGTATTGCATGTAAATTTGATACCATTTTTTTAAAGAATCATACTAAATAGAGAAAAATAAATACTTTTGGGAGAAACCATGAACTAAAATTACTCTGTGATAAAGAAAAAAATTCAAATATCCTAGAAAAATCTGTCAATATCCATGAGAGACCTGCTCTTTCCTGAATAGAAATGGAGGAGGAGGAGTAGATGGGGCAGGGTGCAGAGGGGAGGTGAGGGAGGGACTAGAAGGGAAAGAAGGAGGTGAAACAGTAAAATAAATAATCTTTTAAAAGAGAGAAAATATATTAAAAATTATTTCCTAAAGGATTCAGCAGAAATCGTGGGAGTGGCCAACCAATGACTGGCCCAGCTTGAGACCCATGAGAGGGAGCCCACCCCGGACACTGTTAATGATATTCATTAATACATGCAGACAGGAGCCTAACATAATTGTCATCTGATAGACTTCATCTGGAAATTTATGGAAATAAATACAGTGACCCACAGCCAAACATTAGGGCTTGGGGATTCTTTTGGAAGAAGGGTAGGTAAAGGGTTGAAGGAGCCAGAGGGGTCAAGGACACCACAAGAAAACCCACAGTCAACTAACCTGGGCCTGTAGGAACTGATCCACCAACCTGAGAGCATACATGGGACTGAGATGGACCTAGGCCCTCTGCACATATGTAACAGTTGTGCATCTGGGTCTTCATGTCAGACTCCTAAAGCAGAAGCAGTGGCTGTCTCTTACTACATTGCCTGCCTTTGGATCCATTCCTCTAACTGCAACTTGATACCCCAACTCTAGCTGATACTCATGGGAGGAGGGGTAGATGGACATTGGTGAGAGGGAGGGACTATGAGGAGAGGGGGGAGGGGAAACAGCAATTGGGATATAATGTAAATCAGTAACTTAATAAAAAAGATTTTCAAGGAGAATTAGCATATAATAGTAGCCTTGAAGAATGTTATGACCCACTCTTATCTCCTTGTATTCCAAAGGCTTTTATGGGTCATATGGTGAGGGAGGGAACTGGAAAGGGGAAAGCCTTTGGAATTTAAACAAAGAATATAGAAAATAATTTTTTAAAAAAGGAAAAAAAAAACTGCTAGAGGAGGATCAGAAAAATAGGTGCCTTTGGAGAAAGTGCTATTTATTAGTTTCCTCCAAGATTAAAACCTTCCTTCTAAGGGGATAGTTCAGTAAGACAGGATGTTTGCAGGAAGATTAAAAAACAACAACCACAGGGTATTCTAAAAGGAAGTTAAATATTCCATCTTACAAGAAAGCTTGTTAACTTCTGGAAATAAACAATTCAAAATAGCTTCAGGAAGTCCCTGAAACTAACCAGATTCACTAGGCCCTTCCCTCCTTAAGTATATTTAAACAGTAAAGACTGCTAAAACTAACTCTCAGATAGTTGTGCTTCCTAGAAAGGGCTAAGACCAACCAAGCTGTGCAAAGCAGGATTAGACCAAAGAAACTTTCTAGAAGAAGCAAACATCAGCCAAGATGCCTGGAAGAAGCAGAGGCCAGCTAAGCTAGCTGTCTGGAAGAGCTCAAATGAAATGAATTCTGCAAGAAGGATACCCTCCATCTCATAAAACTGCCTACAAACTGTGCAGTGTGCTATAGGTTTCCACCTTTTGTGAGCTGCCACCCATGCAGGGGTGGCATTTGATGATGTATCTTGAAGTAATTTCTTCTGCATGAGTATTCCTTGATCTATAGTCAGTAAGTAACCTGAGTAAAACTCAAGTGTGACATTGGTGTAATTGTTACTTAGGATTGTCATTGATTCCTATCTGGAGTGAGTAGACATTAGAAAATGTCTAATTTTTTTTATTTTTCTGTCTTGGGCAATGGTAGAATGATTATGTTGAAGTAGAGAATGTAAGAGGAGCAGTATAGAAGGCTAAGAAACTGAGTTCCCTCAGTTTCCACTATGTGCATGTCACTTCCAGAGGACCCTGGCATACCACTCCTGGGCATATACCCAGAGGATTCCCCTGCATACAATAAAGACACATGCTCCACTATGTTTATAGCAGCCTTGTTTATAATAGCCAGAAATTGGAAGGAGCCCAAATATCCCTCAAAGGAGGAATGGATACAGAAAATGTGGTATATTTATACAATGGAATACTACTCAGCAATTAAAAATAATGAATTCATGCAATTTGTAGGTAAATGGTTAGACCTGGAAAATATCATCCTGAGTGAGTTAACCCAATCACAAAAGAATACACATGAAATGCAATCACTGATAAGTGGATATTAATGAGCCCAGAAGCCCTAAATACTCAAGGCACAATTAGCAAGTCAAAAGATTCCCAAGAAGAAGAAAGGAGAGGACCCTGGGCCTGTAAAGATTGGATCCAGTTTTGTAAAGAAACCATGGGGGGAGGGGGAATGATTGGGGAATAGTTGGGGGGGAGAGGAACTATAGGACGTATGGTGGGGGGGGACTGGGAAAGGGGAAAGCCTTTGGAATGTAAACAAAGAATATAGAAAATAAAAATTAAAAAAATGAGGATGTTACTTATAAAAAACAGAAAATAGGCACAAGCACACAGACTGTCATGCATGGACACACATATACACACAGTTCACACACACACACACACACACACACACACACACACACACATACACAAGCCAGACAAGATGGAATGGACTTGTAATGCATACACTGAGGAGGTGGAATCAGGTAGAACACTGACACTCACTATCCAGCAATTCTAGCTTACTTGGCAAGTTTCAGGGCAGTGCAAAGCTCTATCTAAAGAAATTAATTAATCATAAATTTAAAAGAATAACAACTGAAAAAATACTGAAGATTATTGTAGCTGTCATATTCATGTGCACACATGTGTGTGTATACAAACACATACAGCATAAAGTTGTAGTCATAGACTGTAGTCTATGACTACATAGTCCAATAGACTGTAGTCATCAGTTCTAAGCCTTTTTCACTGATCAAGTATAGTATCTGCTTTTGTCAGTGAACTATATAGGATATACCTCAGGTGAACATAGCTTAGGTCAGATTTACTATTTAGGATTATTGCCCTAGAAAGGTCAACTTTCTATTAATACAACAGATACCTGAGATAATAGAGTTATGACAAGAAAATATTTATCCTATAACAATAAAGGTTTACTTTGGTTCATTTTACATAGTTTAGCCCATGCATGCTGGTTGTGGTTAAGTAGCAAATCATTGACATGAATTGACATAAAACCACTCACTTCATGGATTGAAAGTAAAGAAGGAGAAGGCAAAGAACCTCAGGTTCCACTATTTCAATGGCACACTCTCAATTACTAGAAACACTTTTACTCTTAACTGATCTACCACCTACCAATAACACTATGCTTATGGTGAAAAGTAGTATTTTACCACATGGACTTTTAGGGGACCTTGAAACAAAACACTAACACCTCAGAAAAATTAATTGTATTCACTTTCACACAATGGTAATACACTTTTGGTCATGAATTATGTGTATACCTTGTTATAAACTATGACATTCTGGGGCTTTTGTTCAAGCTAGAGATAAAATTTTTAGTATCCTGAGTTTTTAATTTTAGCCATTCTGACTGGTGTGAGGTGAAATCTCAGGGTTGTTTTGATTTGCATTTCCCTGATGACTAATGATGTTGAACATCTCTTAAGGTGTTTCTCGGCCATCCAATTTCTTCTGGTGACAATTCTTTGTTTAGCTCTGTACCCCATTTTTGGATAGGGTTATTTGGTTCTTTGGGGTCTAACTTCTTGAGTTCTTTGTATATATTGGATATTAGCCCTTTGTCGGATGTGGGGTTGGTGAAGAACTTTTCCCAATTTGTTGGTTGCCAATTTGTCCTTCTGACAGTGTCCTTTGCCTTACAGAAACTTTGTAATTTTATGAGGTCCCATTTGTCAATTCTTGATTTTAGAGCATAAGCAATTGGTGTTCTGTTCAGGAATTTTCCCCCTGAGCCAATGACCTTAAGGGTCTTCCCCAGTTTCTTTTCTATTAGTTTTAGTGTGTCTGGTTTTATGTGGAGGTCCTTGATCCACTTGGAGTTGAGCTTAGTGCAAGGAGATAAGAGTGGATCAATTCTCATTCTTCTGCATGTTGACCTCCAGTTGAGCCAGCACCATTTGTTGAAAAAGCTATCTTTTTTCCACTGGATGTTTTCAGCTCCTTTGTCAGAGATCAATTGGCCATAGATGTGTGTGTTCAATTCTGGGTCTTCAATCCTATTCCATTGATCCACTTACCTGTTACTGTACCAATACCAGGCAGTTTTTAACATTACTGCTCTGTAGTATTGCTTGAGGTGCAGGATATTGATTCCCCCAGAAGTTCTTTTACTGTTGATGATAGTTTTAGCTATCCTGGGTTTTTTGTTATTCCAGATGAATTTGAGAATTGCTCTTTGTAACTCTATGAAGAACTGAGTTGGGATTTTGATGGGGATTGCGTTGAATCTGTATATTGCTTTTGGCAAGATTGCCATTTTAACTATATTAATCCTGCCAACCCACGAGCATGGAAAATTTTTCCGTTTTCTGAGGTCTTCTTCAATTTCCTTCTTCAGAGACCTGAAGTTTTTGTCATATAAATCTTTCACTTGTTTTAAAAAACTCAGGAGACATCAGGTGTTGGCAAGGATGCAGAGAAAGAGGAACACTTCTCCACTGCTGGCGGGACTGCAAGCTGGTACAACCACTCTGGAAATCAGTCTGGCGGCTCCTCAGAAAACTGGACATGATACTTCCGGAGGACCTAGCCATACCACTCCTGGGAATATACCCAGAAGATTCCCCAGCATGCAATAAGGATACACGCTCCACTATGTTCATAGCAGCCTTATATATAATAGCCAGAAGCTGGAAAAAACCCAGATATCCCTCAATGGAGGAATGGATACAAAAAAAATATGGTATATATACACAATGGAATACTATTCAGCCATTAGAAACAATGAATTCATGAAATTCTTAGAAAAACGGATGGAGCTGGAGAATCTAAGTGAGGTAACCCAGTCTCAAAAGAATACCCATGGTATGCAGTCACTGATAAGTGGATATTAGCCTAGAATCTTGGTACACCAAAGACACAATTCACATACCAAATGATGTCTGACAAGAAGAAAGGAGTGGACACTGGTGCTGGAAAGGATCAAAGCATCAGTGTAGGGGAATACCAGAACAGGGAAGTGGTAAGGGGTGGACGAGGGAGGGGGTGGGAAGGGCATGTGGGACCTTTGGGGGCGGGGAACCAGAAAAAAGGGAAATGAAATGTAAATATAGAATATATCCAATAAAAATAAATAAATTTATTAGAAGCATAAACAATTTTTTTAGTATCAATATTTATCATCCTAATGGAGACTAGGAAATGACAACACCAAGAAAAAGAAGATGAAGGAGAGAGATAGACAGAGACAGAGAGACAGGGAGACAGAGACAGAAGATACATCTACACAGGGGGAAATTAATAAAGAATATTATTCTAGAACTCAAATGAGGGTTTAGCCAAGAAATTTCTTCTATAAGAGTATATCACTGAAGAAGGAAAAGAAAATAACTTTCTGCTGAAATCAGAGAGGGTCAGGGTATACTACAATACCTACCATGTAGAAAACAACTCAATATCAAACAAATAATTCTTATCTCATACAGATTAGAAATAAAAATTAGTTTCTATTGCTAAGTAGCAAAAAGTTTTACAGAAAATGCCTTAATTACTTCAATACTATAGTAACAAAAGTTCCATGGACTAGATATCTTTCACAAAAATAAATTAATTCCTCATACTTTTGAAAGATATAAAGTATAGATCAAGGTAATGAGGTAATTATAATTGAGTTAATTATCTACAGCTGGACATCTTTTTCCTGTATCCCTACATGGCAGACAAAGGGAGGAAGGGAGAGAGGGGAAGGAGAGATGGGGAAAGATTGGAGAGATGGGAAGAAATGTGAATGTATCAGTTTTAGTCACTATCTATTTTTGGTCCTGGGCATAAAGTATAGCCTTGTGGCAGGTTGGAGAGTTGACTTGGTAGTTAAGAATATTGGCTGCTATTCCAGAGGACCCAGGCTCAATTCCCAGTATCTACAACTGTCTTTAACTCCAGTTCAGGGGATCTGATTCTCTTTTCTGGCCTCTGTGGCTATTGGTAGGCATGTAGTTCATAGACATACATGTAGGCAATACAGCCAAACTCTCAGACACATAACATAAAATAAATAATGTAGCCTCATGCACACTAAACACTATACTTTAGTACTTTCATGTCTCTTCATAATCTCATACTGAGTGGTCCATCCTTATGACCTAATGACTTCTCAACCGTGCTCTTGCTAATACTATTATCTGGCTACTTAGGATTCAACATATGAGGAGGTGCACACATTCAGTTCAAAGGAGAAGCCCAGCTTCAAAAGGTGTGATTTTTTTTTATAAACTACAACTTTCATTTCAGGAGCTATGATACAAATCAATTCTCTTTTTCTGAAGCAAAACACACATTATAGCTCTAACAACATTATATACTGTGTGTGATTCTTCTCCCTTGCTTCAAATGATATACAAGGAGATGTTTCTTTGTCCATAATTCCCTCAAATACTGTGTTCTTTTAGATTTTACTGCTTTCTATCATCCTTGAGAATAGAGAATTCAATTTGAAAAGTATTGCCCTTCCAACTGTTTATGTGCACCTAAGAACTAGAATTATTTCCCCCTATCATTCTTACATTTTTCTGTCATTTCCACTGCATTTTACCAGAAACAAGAAAAAACAAAATCCTCCACAAAGATGCTAATCTTCCAGTGAATATAGCAGTTAACTATTTGTTTTCCATCAGCAAATAAATAACATGTATAATGATAGGCAAATTTTTATATGAAATGTGGTATTGTTGTACAAAGCATTTCCCTTCCTACAGAATCAATTACAGGGTAAAGTCTTATTTGTCAGGTTTATTTATGCAAACCCAAACAGTCCCTTGATCAATAATTCATATATATTCTCCAAGAGTTGGGAGCCTATCCAAATGTAAATTGGTATTCTACAATCTCAATATGAAGTGACATTTATCTTAAAATCCATAGCTCATCTCTGCTTATGGAATTGAAAACAGAAAAGATAAATAAGGAAAAGAAAATAATCACACTTTCTACTTCTAAGATGAAATATTTTCTTTTTGTTTCTGGCAAACCACTGGGTTAAAAATGAATTCTGTAGCTTCTTAAAAACTGCCAGATTTCTTCCTTTTTAGTGTAAATAAGAATGATTCTGATAGAATGAGAGCAATCTGGTTGGCTTATACAGGATCTAGAGTAAATAGGATGTCTGCGACAAAACTTAGAACTGGGAGCAGTAGAGAGCCTGTGACAATGAAGGCAGAGCCCAGTCGCACATCTGACTAACTGATAACATAACCTCTGCAATGTGCCTGTCCACTGTTTTCATAGAGTCTGAGTCAAGTCTTTCCTCCTCCACTGGTAGGACAATTTTTTGTTTTATTTAAAAAATTATCATTCTGTTAGGGTTTTACTGCTGTGAACAGACATCATGACCAATGCAAGTCTTCTAAAAGACAACATTTAATTGGGGCTGGCTTACAGTTTCAGAGGTTTAGTCCAGTATCATCAAGGTGAGAACATGGCAGCATCCAGACAGGCATGGTGCAGCCAGAGATGAGAGATCTACATCTTCATCTAAAGGCTGCTAGCAGAATACTGATTTTCGGGTAGCTAAGGTGAGGATCTTAAGCCCACCATGGTGACACACCTACTCCAACAAGGCCACACCTTCTAATAGTGCCACTCCCAGAGCCAAATGTATACAAACCACCACATTCCACTCCCAGGCCCCATAAGGTTGTTCAACCATATGAGCTATCAGAAAACCAGCAATTGCTTCAGGATTTAAGCATGCACAAAGAAAAGTGGGGAATGAAAGGGTTCACTCAGTCTTCTGTTTCTTGCTATTAAGTATCCTTAAGGAGAAAATAAATTGACTATCAGAGTTAAATAATTTCCTCATAGAAACAAAAATAAATAGCAGACATGTTATTTCTAAAAACAATGGTTTCAATCAAAGAAGTCAAAATACATGAGATAGACAATTGTTTTCCTCTCATTGTTTATTATAAAAACCCCTCACATTTTAAGATCCACACTTGTGATAGGCTTAGACCTGATTAACTTTTTCCTCCTACTGAGTTGCCTCAACCAGACTTGATATGAGTGTTTGTGTCTAGTCTGACTTTAGCTTGTTATGCCGGGCTCTGTGGATATCCCTGGGAGGCCTGTTTTTTTTTTCTGAAGGGAAATGGAGGAGGAATGGATTTGGGGCAAAAGGGAGTTGGGGTAAGGGAGAATGGGAAGGGTGGAGGGATGGCAAACTGTGATCAGGATGTATTGAAAATAAAACAAAACAAAAAGTTAAAGGAGGTTTGTAGGCAGATGGTCATTTATTAGGCATAAACATTTATTATTGTAACTTAATTTCTCCCTGTTTTGAGTGTTAGGAACATAGCAATAATTAAAACAGGCTAAACATTCTTTCTCTCCCAGAGAGGTACTAACTAGTAGAGCACAGAAACATGAGCTAACACTAGAAAATGTTTATAGCAGTATATGGCAATGAATATGTAGTTAATAGAGGAAATCCAGTAGACAACCAAAATTAATTAGAATATAAAATAGACAGCTTAATGAACCATGTATTAGGATAAGGAGAACATAAAGTTCATAGCCATCATGATCAGAGAACATAACCGGAAATTCAGATACCTCACAGTGGTGCCAAGCAACAAGAATGAAATTCAACAACCAGATAGATGAAAGCACTTTAGAGAATAGTGATCAAAAATGAAGCCCTGCACACCACCCTGGTTCATTTCCTCAATGTCACCATAGCAACCGATACCAAACCAATTACCCTAAGTCACATATCCCAATCACAAGATAGGATCTATTCTCCCACCTTGTAAAACTGTCTAGTTTTACATTGACTTTGACCAACAGGGTGAAGCACAGTAGTCGTATGCCAGTGCTAACTTTGTATCTCTATAGACTATTGGCCCTTTTATATAGTCTTTTGGATTTGTGCCATAACCTCACAAACAAGCCTAGACTATACTAATGAAGGACGAAAGATCACTTACAGGAAAATATAGTTGTTCCAGAAAAGGCAAAACTAGTCCAGACTCTTGACAAACAACTCACCAGACAAAACAACACTTTTTTAGATAACCAAATTAACCCAGCAGGGACAACAACAAACACCTGCCTGATGATTTGTGCACAATAATGTCAAGTTCAAGATTTAAGGCATTTATTTCTGAGGTGGCATTTTATACAGTGAAAAATAACACACATCTAGGAAAGTGCAAGCATTCTGTATAAGTTGTGAATGGACCTTAAAATCCCTGTCAGCACAGTGAAGAGAAAGGAGCTAAAACGGATGGAATTAATGGACTTTAAACTCTGAATTGAAGATAGGCAGCATGATTCCCACTATGTCATCAAAGGAAATTTGTGTGAGCTAAAGTTCCATATAAAAGGTAAAAATTTACAAATATATCTGAGTCACAATTGTAAGTTCTAGACAAGCTACACTGCTGGTATAATTTGAGGTTTTCATGGGTATTCTGAGCTTTTAGGCTAATATCCACTTATCAGTGAATACATCTTAACAAGAAGAAAGGCCAAAGTATGGATGTTTTAATCCCACTTAGAAGGCGGAAAATAATCATGGGAGCTAGAAGGTGGGTGGGATGGAACCTGGATGGGAAAGAGAAAGAGGACGGATAAGGGGGACAGGACCAGTTATGGAAAGAGACAGGGGTGTAGTCCAGAGGCCTAGGAGAATGAATAGAAATAGTTAGCGGTGGTGGCAGGGACTTGGGGAGGAACCACTAGAAAGTCTCAGATGCCAGGGATTTGAGAGGCTCCCAGGGCCCAGTGGGTATGGCATTAGCTGAAATACATGACAGCAGGGAGCTAGAACCTGAAGAGACCACTTCTAGTAGATAAGCATGGTCCCCAGTTGAGGGATGGGACCACCCACCAATCTAAACATTTTTAACCGAAAATTGTTCTTGTCTAAAGGAAACGCAAGGACAGAAATGGGGCAGAGTCTGAAGGAAAGGCTGTCCAGAGACTGCCCCACCATGAGATTCATTCCATCTGCAGTCACCAAACCCTGACACTAGGGCTGATGCCAAGATGTGCTTGCAGACAGAAGCCTGGTATGTCTGTCCTCTGAGAGGCTCTGCTAGCCCTCGACTAGGACAAATTCAGATACTCATTGCCAACATCGGACTGAGCCTGAGGACCCCAATGGAAGAGTTAGGGGAAGGTCTGAAGGAGCTGAAGGTGACGACAGCCCCATAGGAAGAACAACAATATCAACTAACTGGACCCCTCAGAGCTCCCAGGTACTAAACCACCAACCAAAGAGTATATATATGGGTGAGCCCATGGCTCCAGCTGCATATGTAGAAGAGGACTGCTTTATCTGGCATCCGTAGAAGGGGAGAGGCTTGGTCCTGTGGAGGCTTGAAGCCCCACAGAAGGGAGATGCTAGAGGGGTGAGGCAGGAGTGGGTAGGTGGGGGGAACATTTTCTTAGAGGCAAAGGGGAAGGGAATGATGTGGGTATTCATGGAGGGGAGATGGGAGGGAGGACAATATTTGAAATGTAAACACATAAAATAATTATTACAAAAGCAAAAAATTAATAATTTGAGTTTTTCTAGTGAGGCACCTACTCCGGAGAAATCAATGTTGTCATTAGATAGTTATTTATTTCAAAGGTCATTACACTTGGTATACCTCACAATTCTAAACCAAAAAGCAATTCTTCTAAGAAATTTATAACTGTTACGCTCATAGACTTAATTTATTTTTTAAAAGATCATTATTATTTTTATGTTTATTTTGAATAGCTTCTGAAAGGGAAACTATAAAATTAACTGTAGAATATAGTGAAGATAACATAGCCTATAGTATCAAAAAGAATGCTACTGATTTCTGCATTACTTCTAAGTGTAGAGTTTGAAAAAAATCAGTACATACTTTTGTCATTGTTTTTTCAAATAATCCTTAACGGAAAACCTTCCATAAAGAACTAAAACTAGGAGCCAGTGAAAACATACTAGGTTTCAAACGGCATCCCCCAATGTTACAAGTTAGAAGTCAATTAGTTAATTTGAATGAAAATTAGGAATAATGATTCAAAACTAATGGCAGGGATAACAATAGATAAACTTTGGAAGAACTTTGAAATTACAGGCTTGCAATATTTGATATATTATTTATAAAATTTGCTGTTTCTTTAATGTAGTAAATTTCAGGTAGCCTGTTATTAATCCATTGATAACCCAAACAGAGGTCTAACATTGTTCTATTTACGTTGTCATGGGTAGTATAACCTTCTCTTCTGTCAAGGAAGTAAGTTGGAAAACAAGTAAAAACAAAAACAATAGGCACTTCACCCACATGTGAATAGATACTTTTAAATTAAAGTTAAATTATAAGTTCAATTACTCAACTCAATGACTGAATGGAATTAAATTTATTTTATTGAGTTTATCAAGTTACACATTCAATTCAATAGCTGTATTTCAAAAGTTCAGTAGCTACATAGGGACCAGGGCATCCTTTTACATTCTATAGACAGAGGGCATGTATACATTACAATTAAACTCTGATGATACAAGATTTTAGCTTGTTTTATAAGTACTAATTCCAAAGTAAACTATAATTCAGATGTTAGATTAGAATGAAGATCAAAGGCTGGAGAGATGGCTCAGTTGTTAAGAGCACTGGCTGCTTTTCCATAGGTCCTGAGTTCAAGTCCCAGCAACCACATGTGGCTCACAACCACCCGTAATGAGATCCAATGCCCTATTCTGGTGTGTCTGAAGACAGCAACAATGTGCTTACATACATAAAATAAATAAATAAATCTTAGAATGAAGATCACATGAATAGTCAGGCACAGTGTCACTTTATGCTCACATCCACAGTTCTGGCCATTAATGAATGTTGCCAACATGAGTGGCTAAAACAGTGCATCTTATCCTTGCATTTTCAGCTTAATACATGAGTTGGTTTTATTGGTTAAATCTATGTGAAAGATATTATATTCAACTTAAAGTTTCTACCAGTGATTTCTTTTTTATTTTTACAGTATAGGTCTGAAAGCAAGCAAAAACAAATGGTTACCTTGCTTTCTTCAGTGATCTTCAAAGGAAGCTGTAGCTATAAAGAAGAATTAGAAATTCTTTCCAGATCAGCCTTTTAGCTTCATGGGAAGAGAATACTTAGGTAACATGGGAAAATAAGGCACCTATCATGGAATTCAAATCTTTCAGTGGGACCAAAAGGGTTTTTTTCTTTTCTTTTTTTAAAGTTTTATTTTTAATTTTTTAGTAAATTCTTAGTAGTGTATCAGTAGGAATTTCTCTCATAAATTAAAAGAATAATGCTCTAAATCTGAAAATCCCAAAAATATATGAGTATAAATCCTTGGGAGCATGTACTATAAATGGTTTAATGGTATGATTTATATACAAAGGAAGACTTTAAAATCATATGAAATTGATTGAATAATGCTATGAAAACAAAGCAATCATGTCACTGATACATAAAGCAGCACTATAATAATGTTTATACAAGGCATATATTATATGTATATTTTGACTAAGCATCAGGCTCAGTAGAGTCTGTGTGTTTAATCCTACTGTGGTTATATATTTGATACCAAAATGGAGAAATCCCCTTGTGGAGAATGGTAATACAAGCTGTTCAACTTTTAATATGGGAAGAATTTGAAGAGGATTTACAGCAAAGTAATAAAAAATGATTAAAGTTTTAGAAATAGGATTTAGGAGTAAAGGTTAAATGATCTGACATTATCAAAAACCAAAGACTAGAAGGGCAGAAGGTGTTTTAATAATGATCTCCAAAACACGAGGGCTTATGTCAAAAGAAATGAGAGTCTATCTCTAGGAATGACAGAATAAAAAAAAAAACTTAAATAAATATAGAATTGCTATTTTCTGGTGAAATTCTATGATTCAGTTTGCCAGATGTTTACAAAACATGACTTTCATTTTATAGATAAAAATATTCTAGAATTACATAAAGTTCACTATCAAAAAGGAAAGAAAAAGATGCCTTGTAGAGTTCCTTCCAGCCCCACGTTACCGTGCACAATTACTTCTAACGCTAGAAAGAGAGAGAAGTGTCAAAATCACCTTTCACTTTTCTAAGTTAATCTCATGTAATCCCAATATCTGCCTTAGTAATCACTCTTTATAATCACAACTATCGGCCCGCTTTTTTTTTTTTTTTTGCACGTATGTAGAGAGTGCAGACAGTGTGCTTGTACATGTGTGTAAATGCTGTAAGGGGACAGACATCAAGATATATTTCTAGATTGCTTCCTCACATAAAGAACAGTTAAAGGAAAGAGGAATATAAGATAAAGGGGGAAAAACCCAAACATTTTGAGTTGTTATTTCCTAAAAGTTAAATACAGTGCACATGATAGAGGAGATAGAAATTCATTGAGTTTAGATTAGAAATATGGTTTAAACTCAGCCATTTCTATGCTCTGAATGAATCCTTTCCAAATTCATTGAGGATGTATAAACACCAGTGCAACAGCATTGGGAAGTGAGGCCTTATGGGAGATACATAGGTAACGAGAGCTCTACTTCATAAATGAGACTACTATAAAAATAGTACCACTATAAAAGGGCTTATAGAAATGAGCTTTCTCTATATATAGCTCTTCTACCATGAGGAGAGGTAGCATTCCACCCTTCCAGAGGATATATCATTGAGTTTTTCAGAAGCAGAGAAACTACATGGAGTTCCAAGTCTCCAGAACCAGGAAAATGTACATTCTTTGTAATTTATTTGGCTTTAGATCTTATTTATATAATACTACAATAGGGTAAGACAACCATTCATTTGGTCAATTAACTTTTACAACTTTTACCCAATTTCGTTTTCATTAATCCAACCAGCAAATATTAGGCAAACACCCATTATGGTACAGATACTGCAGGTTCCCACAGAAACACCAATGAACAAAATATAACCTCTGCCCTCATGAAGCTTATTTGATAAGATATTTTTAAAAAACATTTATTTACATATTTATTTATTTATTTACTTACTTACTTATTTTTATGTGAGTACACCATTGCTGTATTCAGAGATACTAGAAGAGGGCATCGGATCCCATTACAGATGGCTGTGAGCTCCCATGCAATTGCTGGGAATTGAACTCAGGACCTCTGGAAGAGCAGTCAGTGTTCTTAACCACACTCCAGCCCCACTTGATAAGAGCTTCAATGTTATTTCAGTGACTTTTTTTTCAGAAAATCTCACTAGTAAAAAAATGACATTATCTAAAACTGTTAGACAACCACTCTAGATTTTATGTTAAGAATCAGCAATAAGAAGAAGGGAAAGTGAGGTAGAGGGTTCAGGGAAATGCCTATGCGAACAGTTCAGTCAAGGGAAGATAATTCATATTAGGATAGTAGCTGTGGATGTGGTAAGATGTAGTCTGATTCTATAAGTATGTTGAATCTATTTCAATAGAATTTATTGATGAACAGAATTCGAGGATGATTGAGACTTATATTGGCTAACATGTCTTAATGTTTTGTTTCAGAGAAACTAGGAAAATAGGATTCCCATTAAGTAAGGGAAGATCCTCTGTTTTAATCAGATGACTGGTATACCTAAAATACAACACAGAGAAGACAAGGAAGTAATTAGATGAACTTTACATTCATGAACTTTGTTTTACTTACCTGTATCTTCCCTATATAAGTATCATGACAAAAATTATGAAAAAATGCATGGCAAATGGTAAGCCATCAAGTAAATGAGTGGTAACCAACATCACTGTAAAACAAAGTTCTGATAATGTCAGTAAGAGAGACTAAAATAAAACAGAGTGAAAGACAAATTAATGATTGTCAGAATTATACCACAAAACAAAAAGTCATAAAATTGAAATAGCATATAGAAACAAACATGTATTTAGTGGCTGTCCAGTTAGTTGTTCTGAACGAGGCTTTGCTCACTCATGAGTGGATTGCAAGTTGGAAATAAAATTGACTTAGGACAGCATCAACTGGGAGTGACCCAGCTCCATGACTCATTCTCCTCTGAGGATCAATATATTTGTTCAATAGTAGTAAAAGCAATTCAAGAAGTATCCTGACTAGTTGAGTAATTGTGGTAATATTTCACTTGGTTTTATACTAATTGAAAGGATGCCAAAACTGAAGTAGTCTTAGAAATCTATTTCTCAGCCCCTCTCATACTCTCACTACCCTTCTGGTGGAAGGGATTCATCCCAGAGACAGTTCAAAGGCTCACAGGCTAGCCTGCTCAAAAACTGATTTACATTGTACATGATATGAGTCATCACTGATCTTTATGCCACCAGCCATTTAGCTATATTGCAAAAGATGGAGGATTTGTAATAAGGGATAATTTTGATTTTAAATACTAAGAAAAAAGAATGTAAATTCCCTCTTAATGTAATGCCAGAAATAGCCAATCTTCTCTCGGTTATCAAAATATATCTGGTTGATTGTATATGACAATTAGGATTTAGGTTCAATTTTAGAAGTCATGAATTGCTTTTGACTTCTTATTCACCTTTATTTTTACCATTATTTTGATTTTCTTAAATCTGGGCTGATGACTCAGAACAAGTGAGCAAGAATTTAATAACTGTACTATGTGTCTCCAATTAAATCAGTTTTATCAGTTGATGTTTACAGAGATGGAAAAAATGTACCAACTAGAGTAACTTAATATGAGGGCATAAAATGTAAATGCACTTATCAGATATGCAAAAGTCTGTGTTAGCTATATTTAATCCTGTTTGTATTATGTACACACATATAGTATATAGGCTTAAATATAGTTTATGAGGATAGAATCATAGTTCAGTTATTAATTAAGCAATATGGGAAAGCAACAGTTCTGACATTGATAAGAAAATTAAATTTCCAGCATAGAAAGCCTAAGACACAGTTGGGTGCATCCAATCCCCCAAGGATGTGATTATCTAATGATAAACTATGTTTTCTGCAGCTGCATGATTGCTGTTACAAAAAATGTTTATTATAAGTAAGATTGTGTTCTTTTTGTATAGAGAATAGATGGAGTTAGTTGCACGGAATATCAAACAGATGTTTCAACCAAATTGTTTCTCTCTTCAATGGATTAATTCCTGCTATTTAAACTGGACTACATCTGAACAGATATAGTCTATATAAGGAATATATAAATACTTCTCAAGCAAATTTCACTTCACTGTAAAATAAACAGATACTGAAGTTACAGATGCAGGCAGTTTTGAGCCTTCTATCCTCATTTTGTATGTACATATATACAAAAGCTTATGAGAATAATACTGACTCAGGACGATTTGGGAAACTTTCCATTAATATAACTAGCTCTGCTCTAGCCCTACCAGTTGTGAGAGGATTGGCAAGGATGAGAGATACAAATTTATTTTCTTAAAAAAATTACATAGTAAATTTAACTTTTTAAAAATAACCCTGAAATTTTGATCTTGATCTTTTTAGCCCAAATACAAGCTAACAATTCCAAAGTCATGTCCTTCCAACATAGCAATTGCCATGCAAAGGATTTTCTGCTATTAAACAAATCTCCAGATACTGAAGAAACTTGTCAAAAACCACAGAAGAGACTCGGAACATTTGTATTTGAAACTAAGATATTTTAGACTTCAAGAACATTTTTTTGTACTATTGTTGTAGTGGGTGTTTTTCATTTACTTTCTATGGAGGAACCTGATCTATATGTACTCCATAGAGTGTTAGCCAAATTAATACCGGCACGAGATCTAACTGCTATTATCCAGAAGCTGTGTCATTCTTCACCCATTCAATTCTCTCATCCTGTCTGTAAATGTCAATTTTATTTCCTCAGATGAAGTGATGAAATGAGAGCTCTACCCAAGCTGTGTGAATACATAGCTTGGGCTCAGCCCATAGTGTTTCCTTTTCTGTTCCAGCTATCCTTAGGTAGTAGGCCTGGAAGCTTAAAGCCTCTAGACAATTTAATCTTTCAAGATGATCTATTCAATTCAGCTTTTCTTTGTCTTCTGCCTGAAATCCTCTGCTTGACCTTATGTTAACTTGGCAGTATGTTCTAATCAGCTGGCTCCTTCTCATTCTCTCTCTCTCTCTCTCTCTCTCTCTCTCTCTCTCTCTCTCTCCTTCCTCTCTCTCACATGTACACACACACACACACACACACACACACACACACACACACACTCCTTTCTTTCCCTAACCTGCTTTAAAGTATTCTTTCCTTCCAGCAAGGTTATTATGAGAGTTTGATGTCTCCTTTCTCTGACTCATTCAGTCTTTCTCTGATTCATATTTTTGTATGCCCCTCAATTAGATGGCACCTTGAAACATGGCTGTGTTCTTCTACAAACTAATTTTACCTTAAATGTATGTACTAAGGGCTTGTATTCTAGCAGATGGATTAAAAATGTGTGGCATGTCTACATTCTAGCCAGATCACAGTCTTTGGATGTGATCCTTTGCCAGAGTAGCCACGATGCTGGAAGAAATTCCTCTACAACTGTCTGTACTTTTCCCACCCCATGATTTGAGTTAAATTTCACTATCTTTGTTCATTTACATCTTGATGACAAGTTCTCCAGATATACTTTCTTGGTAACTAGTAACTAAGACAATGCCAAGAAAGTTGAAAGTTCTTATTAATCAATGCACTTAACCATTTATTAAAGCTCCAATTCCATGACAACAATAATTCCTACTAGGCCCCACCTTCTGCAATTGTTACACCAAACACTAAGGTTGTAGCACATAAACTTTTTAGGCATACACAAAAATCATAGTGCTTCCTCTGGTGGTTTAAATGAGAAATGTCTCTCAAAGACTCATGTATTTGAACATTTGGTCCACAGCTGGTGGTGTTGTTTTGAGAGATTATAAAACATTTAGGAGGTACAGCCTCGCAAGCAGAAGTATGCCAGTAGGCCTGGTCTTTGAGGGTGTAAAGACCCACTACACTTCATGTTATTCCTACCCATTCCTCTCTCTCTCTCTCTCTCTCTCTCTCTCTCTCTCTCTCTCTCTCTCTCTCTCTCATTCTCTCCCTCCCTCCTTCTGCTATCATACCTTCACAATAATGACTAAATAGTTGGAGGAGGAAATAATAAGGGATGAATATGATATTTTATCTTATAAATTTTTGAAACTTATAAAAATAAAGAAAAAATTTAAAATGAAAGGAGCAGGAAGAGAAATGACTATGGAAATAAGTACATGCTAAAAAAAAGAAAAAAGAAAAACGATGAGCAGCTGAAAAAACAAGACGATGAGAAGTCTGAAGGAAAAGCAGGAGGGAAGAAGACTCTATTTAAAGCTCATGAGACATTAAAGAAATTGCAGACCCAAAAGTATCCATTAGAAAAAGAAAGTTCTTTGTATTAAAAAGGTAATCTGTTTTTAATATTGTCATTCAGATATCTTACTAAATTATAAAATTCTAGAAAATTATTGTTTTGGTTTGGTTTCATTTTTGCAGACAGGGTTTCTCTGTGTAGGTCTTGTTGTTCTGGAACTTGCTCTGTGCTCCAGGCTGACTTTGAACTCACAGAGAACAACATGCCTCTACCTCTTCAGTGCTTGGCTTAAAGTTGTGTGCCACCACAACCTGGCATTAGAATTCTTTACTATTAAGAACTTAAGGAATGTTGAACATTTCTTTAAGTGCTTCTCAGCCATTTGAGATTCCTCTGCTGAGAATTCTCAACATCCTTAGAAATGCGAATCAAAACAACTCTTGAAATTTCATCTTTCACATATCAGAATGGCCAAGATCAAAAACTCAAGTGACGGCACATGCTGGCAAGGATGTGGATCAAGGGAAGCACTCCTCCTTTGCTGGTGGGAATGAAAACTTGTACAACTACTTTGGAAGTTGGTTTTGCATTTCTCCAAAAATTGAGAATAGTTTTACCCCAGGATCCAGCTATATCACTCTTGGGCATATACTTAAAAAGATGCTCTACTATACTGCAGGGACACTTGCTCCACTATGTTCATAGCAGCATTGTTTATAATAACCAGAAACTGGAAACAACCTAGATGTCAACCAAGAATGAATAGAGAAAATGTGGTACATCTAATCTACAAAATTTTATATTATTCAGATACTAGAAGTAAAGATATCAACATTATGAATTTTGCAGGCAAATGGATATCAAGTTGAGAATATCATCCTGAGCAAGATAACCTAGACCTAGAAAGACACATATGATATGCACTCACTTAAAGTAGACATAAAGTGCTGCATAACCATGCTACAATCCACAGATCCAAAGAAACTTGACGATAAGGAGGTCCCAAGGGAGGATGTGTGAATCTTACTCAGAAGGAGAAACAAAATAGGTACCTTAACTGTACAGAGAAAGGGTACTGGGTAGGAGACTGGTTGAGGAGGGAAAAGGGATGGTGATCAGGAGAGGGCTGAAAGTGAAAATCTAAATCAATAGGGGTAGGGGCATCTCTGGGACTTCCTGGAGCCCTAGGACACAGGAAGATACTGGGAGTCTATAGGGGTGACCCTAGTTGAGATACCTTCCCGAGGGGGATATAGAGATTGAAGTAGCCACCTCCTATAGCCAGGCAGAACTCCCAGAGGAGGGAGGGGCCATCAATCCACTCACAAAACCTTCAACCCAAAATTTGTCTTACCTACAAGATGAGTAGGGACAAAGATGGAGCAGACTGGGGGAACAGCCAATCAATGACTGCCTCAATTTGAAGCCCATCCTATGTGAAAGAGCCAATTCCTGACACTATAAATGATACACTGATTGCTTGCAGATAGCATCTTAGCAAGACTGTCTCCTGAGAGGCTTCATCCAGGAGTGGATGGAGGTAGATGCAGGGAGCCAAAACCAAACATCAGGCAGAACCCTGGAGTCTTATGGAAAAGTTGGAGATTTGGGCCTGAGGGTGTTCGATGCCCCAGTGTAGGGGATGCCAGGCCAGGAAGACAGGAGTGGTGGATAGGTGGGGGAGCACCCTCATAGAGGCAGGGGAGGGGGACAGGATAGGGGGTTTCTGAAGGGGAGACCTGGAAGGGGAAAACATTTGAAATGTAAATAAAGAAAATATCCAATTAAAAAAATAGAAAGAATGAAAAAAGAAATAAGCAAATGAAAGGGTCAAGGACAGAATCAACTAACCTGGAACCTCTGGGCTCACAGAGCCTGGGCCACCAACCAGGGAGCGTGAAGGAGCTGGACCTAGGCCACCTACACATTTGTAGCAAATGTGCACCTTGGTGTTCATGTGAATCCCCTAACAAGTAGACCCTGGCCTGTCTTAGTCTCTGTTCTCTGCCATTGGATCCCCTTCTCTCTACCTGGACTGCATGGTTGGGTCTCAGTGAGAGAGGATGTGCCAAGTCCTGCTGGGACTAGATGTCCCAGGGTTGGGTGGTACCTAAGGGGAAATCCCCCTTCTCTAGGGGGAAGGGGAAGGCAATTAGGGGAAGAGATTTGTAAGGGTAGGACTTGGAGAAGAGGAGGACGGGAGCTGTGACTGGGATGTAATTTGAATAAAAAAATAAATTATTGGAAAAAAGTGAAGTTAAGGAACAGAGAGGTAAAGCTAAAATTAATATTATAAAACACATAGGAAAACAGTAGAGACAAAATATATTCCTGTACTTTTGCTTGGATCATTTAATGCATGAACTAGAACACTTTTATTCATGGAGGTAATACTTAAACTACTAAGGTGCTTGGAAAAAGCAATAGCTGATAGCACTATGCTAACATCATTAGTTAATAATGTATCATTTCTGTATTAAGTTATAAAAGTATTTCCAGGAGGAATAAAGTTAGGAAAGAAAGTGGTCTGGCTAACTCATCCAGAAAAGTCCGCCATTTGTTGGAAGACTTTATATTTTCTGTAAGCAAGATATGCACGAGGGTTGACTTTTATGACTCTCTAAAGCACTAGCACATCAAGTTTCATTTACTCTGATCCTCCTGGAGGATGGCTGTTGGCAGGATCATCTTTCTCTGGATAGCACTGATTATGAGATGCCTGAACTGAAACTATTTATAGTATGTGACTCAAAAAGGAGCTTTCTATTGGAAATCAAACTCTATTGTCTGGTGGCTACAAAGAGACAATGGAATGGAACTATTTAAGTCAAGAAGAATGGTTTGTGTTGTTCACTTTCTCCACAGTTCCAAGAAAACACATGTAGGATCTAAACCAAAATAATGTCAATCGGTACTTCTTCAAAAACTATAATGTGGTCAAAAGGTTTTATAAATGGAAAACACTGTACACTGTCAGTAAACAGGCATGCTATCTCATTTCTAGTCTTTTGTATGAATAGAGATAGTTCTTCAAGCACTCTGAACAGCCTAATACTTTTGGTTCCCATGAGAATGTGAGATTTCTACATAATTACTCAAAATTCTTTGTAGAGAAATCAAATAATCAATAAAGGAGATTGAAGTCCCAATCTTAACATATATAGCCAGTGCACCAAACAATGTAGAAAACAATTATAACATGAATCAACAAATTCACTATTAATGATATTCACTAGATTTTTCACAATCACATAACTGTTCAGTTTTTACTGAACAGTGTGATAACCCTTAGGCTCATGTAGGTTACCAAAACTATGAGTTGTGCCTAGTTATGCAACTGGGAAAATAAATTTTGATTTTTATTTATCTTTAATTTAAGTTTACATTATGAGATAGTTCCTGGCCTAGATTCTATATGACAACTGAGAATTAAAGGTTTTGGAGGTAGAAAATAGGTTTGTTCAAAATAGTAGTAGTAAATTCTTTTACTTCCTGAGAATATTTTACTTCCTGGAAATAGTAGTAGTAAAATAATTTAATATATTAGAAGAATTCTAGGGGATTTATTAGTGGGGAAAACCTGTGGGCTAGTTAATTAAAACATTGGCTAATAAGGCTGGGTGTGGTGCTGCACTCCATTAATTCCAGTACTTGGGAGACAAAGGCAAGTGGATCACTGAGTTCAAGGCCAGCCTGGTCTATAAAGTGAGTTCCAGGGCAGACAGGGCTACACAAAAAAGAAAACCAAATCAAAACAGAAACAAAAACAAACAAAACAAAGAACAAAAAACCCCAAACAAGAACATTGGCTAATATTTTAAATGATACTGAATATGCAGAACTGAAACTCTTTGGAATGTTAAAGGTCTAGTTTGATAAAATTGTTAAAGGCATATCCTTTCTGTGATTAGAAGTCTGGCAGAAAATTTTGTCAGACATAAGTCTTTGTAAACATGTAAAACTGGATGTAAAAAAAAATATTAAGAAAAAGGAATATTGTCTTCCTAATGTGATGTATGTGCTCTCTACATCATGGAAGGGCCTCCTAACAATGGATCAAAAATAATGTTGCCAACTCTGTATTGACTTCTCATGAGCATCAAAGAGCCATTTGAAGAACTCTTTCTGACCCCACAAGCAATTTCTCTAACAATATATCCTCATGGACTCATATTCTCTAATAATATAAATAACCTCATGATTTTCACACATTCTGCTTTTTTCTCGACTATACAAAAAAAAAAAAATCCTTATCATTCTCAGTTTGGAATTTTAACTTTTGGCCTTATCTATAAAATAAACACTTTGAGCTAGAGACATACATATATATATACATATATATACATACATACACATATATATACATCTATGTACATATATACATAAATATATATTTAATGAACATATATAAGAGCTGGGTTTCATTTGTACATTTTGGCTGGTTTTGGGGTTGTAGTTTCTTTTATCAAATATGCACTGGACACTTCACTTTCTTCCTGATCACAGCCTTGTAGTTTATTGACAGTATAGCCCATGTCCTCTTCCTAACCTTAAGAGCCCAACAAAAAAATAAAGAATTTATTGTATGCAATTTCAACTTTTAGAAATTCTTTTTTTTAATTTTCTATATTCTTTGTTTACATTCCAAAGGCTTTCCCTTTTCCCAATTCCCCCCTCACCATATGTCCTCTTCCCGCCCCCTGCCCATTCCCCAATCACCCACCCCACCCCCTCACCCCACCCCCCCACCCCACCCCCTGCACACACACCATTTCTCTGTTCTGCTACTCTCCTACAAAATTGGATCCAGTCTTTTCAGGATCAGGGTCCTCTCCTTCCTTCTTCTTGGGAATCTTTTAATTTGCTAATTGTGCCTTGAGTATTCAGAGCTTCTGGGCTCATTAATATCCACTTATCGGTGATTGCATTTCATGTGTATTCTTTTGTGATTGGGTTAACTCACTTAGGATAATATTTTCCAGATCTAACCATTTGCCTACAAATTGCATGAATTCATTATATCTTAATTCCATTGTATAAATATACCACATTTTCTGTATCCATTCCTCCTTTGAGGGACATCTGGGCTCCTTCCAGCTTCTGGCTATTATAAATAAGGCTGCTATGAAAATATGGAGCATGTGTCTTTATTGCACGCAGGGGAATCCTCTGGGTATATGCCCAGGAGTGGTATGACAGTGTCCTCTGGAAGTGTCATACCCAATTTTCTGAGGAACTGCCAGACTGATTTTCAGAGCAGTTGTACCATCTTGCAATCCCACCAACAGTGGAGGAGTGTTCCCCTTTCTCTACATCCTCGCCAGCACCTGTTATCTCTTGAGTTTTTAATCTTAGCCATTCTGACTGGTGTGCGGTGGAATCTCAGTGTTTAGATTTGCATTTCCCTGATGACTAATGATGTTGAACATCTCTAAAGGTGCTTCTCAGCCATCCAAATTTCTTCAGGTGAAAATTCTTTGTTTAGCTCTGTACACCATTTTTTAAAAGGGTTATTTGGTTCTTGATTTTATCTGTTTGTTTGCCCATTAATATATTGGTAGACAGCATTAATATAGCCTATAGTTTTTATTTATTTTATCAAAATATGTTAGGATATGAAACACTCTTAAAGATGGTGTGATCCAGTATTGTAGGAGAGTACCAGGACAGAGAAATGTAAGGAAGATGATTGGGGAATGGGCAGAGGGAAGGGGACTTATAGGACATATGGTGAGGGGGGAACCAGGAAAGGGGAAAGCATTTGGAATGTAAACAAAGAATATAGGAAATAAAATAAAATAAAACTACCAGAAATGAATGGAGAAATACACACACACACACACACACACACACACACACACACAAAGACGGTGTATGAAATTGATTATATTTAACAACAGAAACCCTTGTCTGAATCAAAATGGCCAAATCCTGGACCCTAATTTTGGTTTGTAGGCCAGCTCTGAGCAAAAGACTGGGTTGGCTATAATTTGGTCCACCCATTCAAATACTTTAACAATGAAAGCATTTTATCAAATTATTTCCACAACAGTTGGATTTCATAGAAGATTAAGCATCTGGCAGGAAATGTATTAGATTCAGCATCTAGTGCATGGCTTTTAAATATTATGCACAATTCTGCTATGGTAAATACAGGCTTAAAAGCAATGTCACATACTTCAAGATCTACAGGTTAAAATCAAGTGTACTGGTAAATTTAGAAAGATGGTGAACTTGAACTAAGAGCAAGATGCGGTAGTCTCTGTCTCTCTGTCTCTGTCTCTCTGTCTCTTTCTCTCTCTCTCTCTCTCTCTCTCATATTCTGAACATATTTAAAGTTGGTTTTGTCATTGGCACAAGACATATACATGCATCCAGATATACACGCAGGCAAAATATTTATATACATTTTATATTGACTTTTAATGGAAAGTAGGACAAGGATTGGGCTCTCTACTCAGAAAGGGATTTACATGTTTGAATTTCAGCAACACCACTCTATTACCTAAGAGGTCACATTTTGAGGTGAATACATCAAGAAAAATATGATTTAGTTTTGAGTTTTAAAGATTATAGCTTCAATATTAGTAGTTCCACATACTACTTTTAACACATAGTTTTCATGTTTTGTTTTATTAAATGTCTTTAGAAAAGACAGATTCTACTTAGCGTAGGCTATCAGTATTCACTGAAGTATAGCCTACTCACAAAACATATTATTTTTAAGGTCTAATTGTAATACATATATTAATGCCTAAATATTAAGGAGTTTAGCTTCAGTAAGTGTCAAATGAAGGACTGAATCTAAATATGCATTAAAGACATTGTATTAAGTAGGCAATTACTTTTCAGACAAATGAAGTGATTACATGTGTCTAAAGATCTATTTTAAGAGTGACCTGCAAAACTTTTTAATCAAATCTTGTAAGTTATCTAGAGATAAAGAATATATTGCGGTAGCAGAAAAAGGACACCCTAGAAGAAAAGTCACTCTTGAAATTCTTATTACAGTTTCTCAATCTGCCTTTTTTTTTTAAATGTAAACATAATGCCTTCCTTTTCTTGCCTCTTCAAAAAGTGCTTTTCTGGCACCAAAACTGATTTTAAGATTGAGTTTCCATTTAAAACGCCTAAATTGGAAGCTAACACTGAAGCAAAGCACAAATAGAAACGAAGACTTGAAAGCAGCCTGGGAACCCTGTTGAACAGCTACTGCAGCAAGGTTGGCAAGTCAATTTGGTATGCTGCGCTTTTCCAGCAGTGTTTCATTGCTCTGGCTGCTGTGTTCAGCACTTCTCTGTTGATGTCTAGTCCACAGTCAGTTTTTGTTTGCTTTCAAAAGCTAATTTAAGGATTTTATTTTTGATAGCAATCTACTTGTATAGTCTCCAAATCCCACCTATAGATGTATCAGAGAATCAGCGTGGGACAAAAATGAAAAATCTTGCCTTTGTTCTGAAGCATGCTACTGGCCTAACTGTTCTCCATGAAGAATACTGACAGAAGACAGTGGTGTGTGTGTGTGTGTGTGTGTGTGTGTGTGTGTGTGTGTGTGTTACACAAGCTGTTAATGCAAGGTCTTGGGAGAAATTTGGAAAATGAAATATTATTTAAGGGAAAACATATCTCTCAAGGTTGACTATTACTTACAGTGATGACCCATACTTTGCTTACATGTACTTTCCTTTTTAGTTTGATGGGACATCACTTAATAAGTTGATTTCTAACAGTTTGGGGGATTACATTTAAGTAAGATCATTTTAATTGAGAAAAATGATTTTTAATGATTTAACTCAGCTGTTTCAAAATTCTTTGAGATTCAAGCCCAAAGCAAGATGCCACTGAATTCCCTCCATATGTGATCTCTGTTCCAGGCAGGCCCGGGTTCAGGTCAGGAACTGCTTCCTGGCAAGTGCACTCCCTTGCAAGAGAGAGACACCTTCTAAAAGTCCCTGGTAATTTTTCTACCCATTCCAAAATAGCTTTGTCTCTTTTCCACTGTAAATATTTTGAATTTAAGTATGCTGTTTAGGTGATTTTTCTTTCTCTTTTAAATAGATTCTTTTCTCATACACTACATCCCAAACAGAGCTCTACTCCCATCCATTCCTCCTAACTTCCCTTCTTTCCCAGATCCATGCCTCCTGTTTCCTCTTTAGAAAATACTCAAGGCACAACTAGCAAATCAAAAGATACCCAAGAAGAAGTAAGGAGAGGACCCTGGTTCTGAAAAGACTGGATCCAGTTTTTTAGGAGAGTACCAGAATAGAGAAATGGTGGGGGCGGTGATTGGGGAATGGGCAGGGTAAAGAGGACTTATAGGACATATGGTGAGGGGGGAACTGGGAAAGGGGAAAGCCTTTGGAATGTAAACAATATAGAAAAAATTGTTAAAGAAAAAAATAGAAAAAAATAGCAAGCCCAGTTCAGGAAAATTTTCCCTGTGCCAATGTATTCAAGGCTCTTCCCCACTTTGTCTATAAGCTTCAGTATATCTGGTTTTATGTGGAGGTCCTTGATATACTTGGACTTGAGCTTTGTACAAGGAGATAAGAATGGGTTGATTTGCATTCTTCTGCATGCTGACCTCCAGTTGAACCAGCACCATTTGTTAAAAATGCTGTCTTTTTTCCTCTGGATGTATTTAGCTCCTTTGTCAAATATCAAGTGACTATAGGTATGTGGGTTCATTTCTGGGTCTTCAAATGCTTGAAATGTTAATGAAGAAGATATTCAATAAAAGAAATTGCAAGCCTCAAAGACAAGGCAGCAAGACATCGCAAAACAAGATACAATAAGGCAAAGTAAAACCCCTCCTATCAAGGCTGGACAAGGCAATACAATAGAAGGAAAAGAGTCCCAAGAGCAGGCCAAAGAATCAGAGATACACCCACACCCACTTTCGTAGTCCCACAAAAACATCAAGCTAACAACCATAACATAAACATTAAAGGATCATGCAGACTCGTGCACTTTCCATGTTTGCCTTCAGTCTCTGTGAGACTATGTGAACCCTTCTCAGTTGATTCAGTGGGTCATGTTCTCCTGGTATCCTTCATCCCCTCTGACACCTACACTCTTACACCACCTCTTCTCTGGGATTTTGTGATCTCCAAGGGGAGGGACTTGATAGAGACCGTGGGTCTCTGCACCAGCTCCCATCTGCTGCTAGAGGAAGCCTTTCTGATAAACAACTGTACAAAACACAAACAAGTCTCTGGACTTTCTAGTTTCCTATTTGCAGCCAGTATTGGCTACAGTCCCCCTCTAGTGGCATGGGCCTCAAGTTAAACCAAACATTGGTTGGCCCTTCCCACAAGTTGTGTGCCGCAATTGCCACAGCACATCTTGCAGGCAGGACAGCTTGTAGGCTTTGTGGTGAGGTTGGTAGTCAGGTTTCTCTTTCCACCTACAGATTATTTTCCTGCACCAATGAGACTAGAACATAGGAGTGAAGACTCCATGCAAACAGTATTCTTACCTTTTCTATGTTCCATGATCTGTGTTGATATTTTCCTCAATAATGGGGTCCCACTGCCAGTTTTTAGAGAATGATCTTTTATCCTAGCATTAGCTAGGATTTAGGGATCTCTATACAGGACCCCCACTGCTAACAACTCAACAAGTGCAACCCTCAACAAGTTCCAACATTAGAAGCCTTCCCTGGCTACAAGACATGGCCAGTTCAGACTCAGTATCCTCCATTACTAGTTCTCCCTAGAGTCACCCTCACAGATTCCACGAAGTTTCCAACTGCACTAGGTTTCTATAGCCCTCCCCAATCCCTCCCAATATTTATCCCTGGGAAGTCTTCTCCTTTACCCACTCAAGACTTGTTTGGTGCTTGTGAGATTTGAAAACGATCATAATTTAAGACTCCCTTCTTTTAGAAATAGCCCAGAATAGTCAGCTAAAGGACATACATAAAGCCTATATTTTATCATTGTAGCTGACAACTTGTAAACCCTATACACGGTCAATTTGCTAACCTGCATCTTAGTAGGGATGTAATGAATTACACCAAGCTAAGAAATACACACATACCTCTAAAAACAAATTCCCAACTAATCCTTGTCCTAATTGCCAAGCTACAGAATCTTGAGTCTTTTTTTTGAGGTGGGAGAGTTCAAGACAGGGTTTCTCTGTGTAGCTCTGGCTGTCCTGGACTCACTCTGTAGACCAGATAGACCTTGAACTCAGACATTCACCTACCTCTGCCTCACAAGTGTTGGGATTAAAGGCATGTAACACCATTGCCCAGCTCAGAAACTTTAGTCTTGTTTTGGGGGGGGTGTCTTTTTGTCATTTTGTCTTTTTATTTTCCAGAGGTGAGGACAGAACCCAGCACCTTTTACTCTACCACTGAGCTAAATTTCCAACCCCTAGAAACTTGAGTCTTAAGCCACTTAATTTTGGGATGGTTTGTTTCACAGAACAGGTAACTCATACAAGCACATTTAAAGTTTATTGCTTAAAAGTGTTATACAATGCAAATGATAATATTCTCAATTTTCAAATTTCAGTATTATTAACTATAGTTGTTCTGCTAAAAAGAAATCACTTCCATATATATATATAATGTGTATATATATATATGTATATATACATTAAAAGTTATTGCCACCTATTTTATTTCTCTGAAGACTTTAATAGCTTACTATCTTAAAGGTTGGGAGTATTGAATGTATAATATCATAATATATAATTTTATACTGATATGACTTATGAAAATACTTAGCATACTGCCTATAACACTCTAGTCTTAGATTAAAAGAAAAGCATTGAATGACAGTAAAATAAATGGGCAACTCAAAAATTAACTATCAAAATCACTCTAGGAGAAAACTTTCAAGTATAAAATTTCATATTAAACAAAATGTATTGATTTCACTCAAAATGTCTAGCCTTCAGTCATATGCAGCATACAACCGAGGTACTGAACTGTTGAAATATATAGAGTTGGCTATTGAGTCTAGGTTCTCTCAACTCCTACAGTCTTACCAGGCAAGCACTCTACTCCTTAACCTCATCCCCAGCTAACAAAACCTGATGCAAAGAACCAATAGGAAAAGTCATGGGAAGGAATAGCAAGAAAGCAAGAGGCCCTTGACTCATTCCTTACCTAGCAGCATATCTTCCTGTAAGCATGGTAGTAGTATTCAGTCCAAGATTTTTTTGTGTACGCATAAATGTGTAATTTGTATTTTTGTTAGGTATGACTTCCTGTAAGTGAAGTATGAGTAAGTAAATTGTGTAAATTAATTAAAACATTTTTGAACCTAGCTGCATTCTTTCTGTGGGCTATGTTGGCCTGTACATCTATTTGCCTGAAATTACAAACTAGTTAAATGGAGGAGAAAAGAACATGCTTTGGTATCCCACAAGGCTAACAAGCATTATTTTTGAGTGATGCTGGCCTGTTTCCTATGAATTATTCAGTTTAGTGATGGACAAGATTGATTATGTTATGATTTTGTGGTATCATGAGCATATTTTAACCTTTGTGACAATCTTTTTCATATGCCATCAATTAATAATTGTTGGGGCTACATTACATTTTTCAAAACACTTGAGAGTTTTAGTGTTCTCACCATGAAGAATGATAAATGTGAGGTAGTGTAAGATTTTTTTAAACAATGCATATTCAAAAGCATTATGCTATATAAAACATTTATACTTTTTAATTAAATTAATTAATTATAATTCAGTATTGACTGAACTGTTCTTTTGGACATTTAGAAAAATTATGTTCAAATTCTGTGATCTCTTAACATTTCTAGTGTTGCTAAATTTGAGGGCCACAGCTTGTGCTCTGACAAGCCATCCACAATAAGCCAATGATCACTAATGCTTAAAACACATTTTCAAGTGCCTATATATATATATATATATATATATATATATATATATATATATATATATGATGTAATATAAATGGAGGAGGCATTGTGCTGGCTTAACTATGCTTGGCCTATAGGAAATAGCACTATTAGGAGGTGGGCCCTTATCAGAGAAGGTATGGCCTTGTTAGAGGAACTGTACCACTGTAGAGGCAGGACTTTGGGGTCTCATATATATGTTCAAGTCTGGCCAGTGGAATCAGAGTCTCCTCTTGGCTGCCTGTGAGTCAAGATATAGAACTCTCAGTTCCTCCAGCACCATGTCTGACTTCATGTTACCATGCTTACCATTAGGATGATAATGAACTAAACCTCTAAAATTGTAAACCAGCTCCAATTAAATGTTGTCCTTATAAAAGTTGCCTTGGTCATGGTGTCTGTCCACAGCAGTAAAACCCTAACTAAGACAGATCTAGGAAGGGTCTACTTTACAGTTTAGGATTTCACTATGTACATCAATTTCCCTTTGTGACTTAGAAATTGCACAAAGGACATCAGAAGAAATAAAAAGATTACTAGCATAACAGTTTTAATGTTATTTGCAAGAAAGCACAATATTGTTACAAAGCAGACTATGAAAAATTTGTAAATTAAAATAAATACGACTTGATATAGATCATGTCTGAGGAAGAACCTAAATAGTTATAGCATAAAATATACTAGAGGAAATAAAATTTAAAAGCATATGTTCAAATTATTTAAATGAAAATATAATGAGTAGACAATACAAGAATAAGAGCATATGGGAAAGATAGATGCAGAAAAAGTGTCATAAACTTGTTAATTCTGCAATCAGGTTTCAAAAAATGATCTAATTATTCCAATCAAAAGACACAGATTTACAGAATAGATTAAAATGCAACAGGCAGTGCTGTGCTTTCTATAAAAAAATCTACTTTTAAAAACAGATATTTAAGGGAAATTTTTAAATGTCATACAAGTATAGCTAGAGAGCTACCCAGAATATGTAAACATACATCCTCCCACATCCTCCCAAAGATTTATAAGTATATACAAGCTTCATTTATTTTTGAAGCATTCTTTATAAAGATGTATTTCTTCATGTTTCCCCTCCATCATCTCACCCCACATTCTCTCCACATTCTTACCCATCCGGCTTTGTTTTCCTTGTCTCTGTGTATGTTTGTGTGTCTCTCAAAACACAAAACACACAAAAAAAACAAAAATAAAAACAAACAGAAGTCCAACAGCACAAAACCCACCAAAACCACACAAGAAAGCAAAAAAGTACACCCCCCCATACACAACATGTAAGCAAGCAAAAACAAAGCAAACAAACAAAAAACCTACTGAGTTCATGTGTTGGCTAACTACTCCTGGACATAGGACTGCTGTGGAGTGTGGTTTATATGCCCAGTTACACTGCATTGGAGATAAATGATTTTCCCTTTGCTAGCAGACATTAATTGTAATTTTGAAACTTCATTTATTTTTCTTTTTGCCATTGTATTGGTTATTTTATTTATTTACATTTCATATCTTATCCCCCTTCCCAGTTTTCCCTCCACAAACCTCTTATCCCCCGCCCTGCTTCTATGAGGGTACTCTCCCACCTACCCACCCACTCCTGTCTCAGTGCCCTAACATTCCCCTACCCTGGGTTATCAAGCCTTCACAGGACCGAGGTACTCCCTGTCCAGTGCTGCCCAATAAGGCCTTCCTTCATTTATAATGATCAAAACTATGATAATGGGTATTTTATCAACAATTGAATGTAGAGCTTATAATATGTCTACATGATGGAGTCTACTAACAAAACCTATGGATGCATGATTGACATTCATTACATTGAGGAAAGAAAATCAAACAATGAAGAATACCTACCACATGACTAAAGTGACACAAAATACTAGGAAGATGTCTTTGAGTTTTCATTTATGAAATTGATTTCATAGCTCCAAATGTATCACTGATTATCACACTTGCCCCACAAGGCTTAGAGATCACCATGAAAGAGGGGCTAAAAGTTTGTAAGACCCAGGGTTAATGAAGGACTTCTGCATAGTAGTGTTTCCTGGACATGACATGCCCATTATATGTATGAGCTTAGAATGGCTTGACTGTGTATACAAAACCTGTGCAAAATTCATACTGGGCAAAATCTCAGCATCAATTGAGAAAGGGCTCATGAAGTCCCACCCCTAAGTGAAAGCTATTGGTAATTAATGTCTGCTGAGGAAGAGTTAGTTTTCTTCAGGGATTTAGCCCATCTGTGGTTACCACCTGTAGTTCAGTAGATGGCTCCACACCCATGCACATACTGGGAGCACTGAATGGACTCAGTGGGTTTTAAAAAAGCATATACAAAGTTGAGAGAGAAAAGTTGTGGGCATAGTTATGGAAAGAGTTACATGAGAGGCTGAAGGAAGTGGATTTTATCAAAAAACATTATATCATGTATGAAAATCCCAAATAATAAATTATGAGTAAATACTACCTAAGCTATGTGCCAACATATAATAGTTCATCTCTCTATTCCCATTCATTTATTTCAGACTCCAACTTTCCTAAACAACTAGTAACATCCAAAAATAAAACGTTCTTCTACCCTGAAATGCCCTTTCCTCTTGGTGAACTTGAAAACTCAGGACTTTGCTCAAGTGAAATACAATCATTTTATTGAAAATGATAGAGATCAAGACAATTATTCTGCTATATTTTTTCACTCTGTTACATAGAAAAATCAGCTGATGATTGTCAATCTAAAATCTGTATTGTAATCAAAGGGTATAAATTCCTCCTTTACATGAAAATATAAAGGGTCAAACCAAACAAGATACATAACAAGTATTTAAAACACATGGGGCACATTATAAATGCTCATTTTCGTGCCTTATCCCAGCTTTCATTACAGCATAATATAATTACTTCCAATATCTACCAGAGTGATAAGATACAAATATAGTTGTCTATATTGAAATGGACATTGATATACAAGAAAGCTTGATGACCAGATTTTAATTAAAGTTCCCTTACAGTTTTTACTTCTTTCTTTATTTTTAGGAAGCCCTGAATTTCCTTCATTCAATTTATGCCCTCAAGGTATTTAGCAGATAAAATATTTGGGAAAGTTGATTAACATACTACACACAAAGTATGGATCTTTCTATCAGATGATATCATCACAGTATTATATGACTTTATAATATGTTGCTAATATAATAAAATATGTATAATAATTTGTTAGTTCAAAATAATATTGAGGATGGTATTTATTGTCTTTCCTTTAGGATTAAAGTGTGACATTTTATATGGATAAGCCAGTCTTCCTTTACAGATGTTGGCCAGGTCTCTTATCTTCATTACAACATAAAATATTCAGATTTTTCTACCTTCTAAAGAATGACTAAAACCATTAGACTTTTTTTTCCAGCACCTCCATGCTAATGTCAACAACCTTCTCTTTTCATTCCCCCATCTTCTTTAAAAGCAGCCTATTTTGATTGTGATAAAACCTCAAATCACTGTATTCAAGGCTGACACCCTAAAATGGTGGCAAAAACATCTGGTGGGTGTGGAATGGCGTCGTCATTCTGTGTGGGACGACGGCAGTTGTAAGGGAGAGGCAAAACGACAGCTGTGAGGAGGTTCTGAGCAGTTCCTATTTTCAGGATGTGCTGAACTCATAATTCAGGCCTAATGAATGTGTCTTTGAAATGTAACAGCCTGTTTAGATTCCTGCTTCCGCTATGGAAAAAGAACTGAATACAAAAATGGTAATGATTTCATGTAAAATTCATAAATAAAATGCAAAGACAAGGGAAATGGTTTGTCCCAGTGCTACACAATGGACTGTCATGCAATGTGAAGGATACATAAATGGAGCTGTTATTAAAGCCTTAACTGCAGTTCATTTTATTTCAGATGGAATATAAGTAGAGCCAAAATATTTGTTAAGACCCCATGACTTATGCTGCACAGTAAACAGATATGCCCTAACTGGAGTGATGTCATCATCTGTGCGAGAACCAGAGGCCAGTAATCAAGGTTCCTGTTGGAGGGCTGGATGGAGACAACACTACTAAAATGCTTACTTGGGCAAAACTTTTTTGGGCTTGGATCATCAACAAACACATGCACATCTTAAGTCAGATGCCTACATTGTTTCTCTTATACCATCTAGTGCTTTACTTTAAATTATTATTATTTTAGATTTTGGAGGGGGATAATTTTGGTCTTGATCTCACTGTGCAGCTGAATATGACATTGGTTTCAGTTGCTCGTGCCTCCCATTTCCCAAGTATTATGATGGTTTTGAACTCTGCCTCTTCCTATGTCCTGCCTCAGAAGTGCTAGGGTTATGGGAAATGCAGAACCAGGTCCAGCTTTTTCCAAGATGTTGGCTGATAAGTTTGAGCAAGCAGTGACAAAACTTATTTAAAAATTCAGCCAGTTCTTACAAGTTGAACCATTTAACTTGATGAAAATAGATAGTGATATAAAAGGTACAAACATAGACATAATATAGACATAATGAGAGTCAAATACTTAGAATCCTTCTCATGTACATTTTTGTTTATTCTAATATCTCATGCAAATAAGACTTAGAAAAAGTAAGCGAAGAACATACTGACAACAAGAAAGTTTATCATTTGAATTTTAAATCACAAAATGAAGCAATCTTTGACCTTTCTTGTTTCTTGAAAATGAAAATGAAAATGAGACAGAACACAGCAATATACAGCACCTGTCTGGATATTGTCATACGATTGCTGAATTATATAGTATTTTTCATATTATAGCAGGCATTACCAATGAGAAAAAAAGTCATTTTCAGATGCAAATAACAGAATAAACACACTTATGTAAAGTAGAACATAACTTTATTCAAGGGAATGAAATCAAGACATCTAGCATGTTTTGTGCAAAATTCGTCACTTTAAAATCCACACATGCAGAGTGTTGTCTAGTTTAATAAAAGTTTATGTACCCACAGCAGATTTAACCCTAAAGTATGTCTTTTTTCCTTCAATTTTGAGTGAGCAAATATGATAGGAAATTAAGTTTGACAATGGCGAAAGGGAAATAGGTGACCTGACATCAAACAAATATTGTTATATGGCTAAAAGTAATCCTCCTTATAAACATAACAGTAATTCAGCCCTATTGGCAGGCCCACAGATATTTATACCGTAGTGAATTGTTGCCTCAAAGAAATCCTTCAGTAAATTAGTTTCCTCCTGAATGTTTCAATCCCTTCCAACCATATACAAACTAATAAATTGCTACAGGAATTCAGGAAAGTCATTTTAGGGCTTGCAGTTAATAAACTCCTCTTGCAGAGTCAGCCTTTTATATTTACAATTCACCATAGATGCTGCGAAAACTAATTATAAAAATTTCCATGAAGGTTTTAAACAGCTTTAGGACTCAAAAGCTAAACAATGACAATAGTTAAGATGTGTGCATTTCACCACAGTTCCCAAAATATGGCTTCTAAATGCTGCTTTTGATTTAAAAGTTCTAGGGAGTCCTTGGAGAAATGGCTGTGCCAGACAGCAAGGAAGCTAGCTATTATGTAACAGTCAGTAACTGAAAAAGTTGTATGCTGAGGTATTCAAGGGGTGAAATGATGCAAGGGCTGAAATTTAAAGTAGTACAGAAAAGGAGGAAATATATAAAAATAAGACAAGCAAGTGGGATCTGGTTAAGCCATAGATTGGATTTTATGACATTATTTTCTCTCCTTCTGAGCAGGTTTTAAAAAATCTACAACAAATAATTTAAAAAATAACTATGCTTTAAAATTATGTTATTTACTTATATATCTACAATAATAATAATAATGATGATAATAATAAACAAGCAAACAACAAACCAAAACCAAATATAATCTTATCCAAGTAGATCAAATTAAAATAATAAAAGATGTTAAGTATCTGAAAGACACATTTAAAAAGTTGTCTTCTGTTTCATTATATGTTCACTAATCTTTATGAGTTCTTATCTGCTTTATGTATAGAGGAGGTTAATTATTTTATATTATAGAAACTTATGTTAGTTTTCTTCACTGAGTCTACTTCTTTTGTAATAATTTAGCTACACTAACATAAGAGAAAACGGTATTTTTTTAACTAACTCTCCAAATCTCCACTATGTTAAATTTAGTCTTATAGAAGAAGGAAGAGGCCAGGCAGTAGTGGTGAACAACTTTAATCCCAGCACTGAAGAGAAAGAGACAGACAGATCTCTCAATTTGAGGACAGCTTGTTCTACTGAGGAAGAAGAAGAAGAAGAAGAAGAAGAAGAAGAAGAAGAAGAAGAAGAAGAAGAAGAAGAAGAAGAAGAAGAAGGGACAGCAGAAGTATATCTCTTTGAGTTTAAGAACAGTCTGGACTACAGGGCATCTTAGGCCTACATAGAGAAATCTTGTCTCAAAGGAAGAGGAAGAGTAAAAGGAGAAAAACGAGGAAGAGGAGGAACTGAAAATTAAAGGCTCTTCCTTGATTCCCCTATTAAAATTGTCAGCTTGATGGGCATGGTGATACAAATAATTCTAGCAAACCTGAGGCTGTAAGGCAGGGGCATTGTAAGCTTGAGGCCATCCTTAATTACACAGAGTTTCTCAGAATAAATATCAGAAAAAGAAAGAATTTGCACAAATAATCACATATAATACGTATCTATTAAGTTACATAAGCCCAAGTGCTTCTCCGTATGAATGGTACTTATAGCTTAACATAATCACAAAAGAGATAACAATAATCAAGAGCTGCTTCTCACCTGTGGAGTCTGAAATTGAATGAGCATAAACAATACAGCACAAATGCAAAAAAACACACTAATGATAGAGAATGGTGAATAGTTGCGTTCATTTTTTTTGTTTCTAAATGGATGTAGGACAGACTATAAATTGAGCGAAAGAAAACTTGGCATAATTTTCAGGAGCATAATTACAGAAATATAGGGTACTCTAGGCCATAGAATCGGTTAACACATAATTTCCTAGTTAAAATTAGAACTTCATTGCAACACTAGTCACAATCAACTTCACTTAGGTGTCCATTAACAGAGGAATAAGCAAAGAAAAATACATATTATATGATGTAAATATTATATTACATATCAAAGAAATATATGCTATATGTTGTATGTGTTATGTAACACAGACACACATAGACACAGACGCACACAGACACACAGACATGCACACATATCAGTTAAAATGAAGTGTGACATCATTTACTGGGAAATAGATACATCTGGGGATCTCCACATATAGTTAAATAAAGCATGTCCAGATAGGCATATTTCCTCCCATGTGCAGATTCTGGATTTTATGTTGAGCTATAAAACCACTTTTACGTACCTGGCATGAATACAGAAAGGAAACTGGGAAAAGGAGAAAGACATTACAACATAGAGTAAGGTGGAAGGAGGCTACAGAGAGGAAATATGAGGTGAAACTCTTTGAAGTACTTAGTTTATTTAGAAAGATACTATCCTTATGAAAACTAGCTATAAATGTTCGTATATATATATATATATATATATATATATGTATATATATGCATATAGTGACTATATTCCAACAAGTAATACAAAGTTTAAACTTTAATTTTACTGAGAATAGATGCAAAGTTTAATGTAGACATTAGTTCAGGATGTGTTCAATGATTTACATCTGAAAGGTAAGAAAAATAAGACCCATTGAAAGTTAAATAAATGAGCCCAGGTGTTTTCACCTACTGTCCTTATCATTTCTAGTAAACTGTGCCAATTTTTCTGCTTAACTCAAGGAAATTAGTATGACAGTAAGATGCTTCAAGTAAAGCAGAATTATATTAGAAATTCAACATATTCATGTGGAAGTAATTTTGCCTCATACTAACAATTTGGGCTCTCTCTCTCTCTCTCTCTCTCTCTCTCTCTCTCTCTCTCTCTCTCCCTCCCTCCCTCCCTCTCTCTAGCTTGTTCTTGGTTTTGCTCTCTCACACTCAAAGGAGGATTAAAAAGCCAGAAAGTACTATTATGATGTGAGGTAAGTATCTCCTGTCTATGGCCTAGGACCATATTTCTGAAATTAAAACATTTTTATGGACACAAAGGGGGTCCTTGAACGCAACTAAATTTTTGGAAGTTTTTATGAGTGTATTTTTTCTTGGAAGAAAATAAACTTTCATTAGATTGTCAAAGAAAAATTGGTGTGAAATTTAAAATAAGTGAAGAATCACTGATTTGAATAGAACTGTGTACTCAGTAGCAGGGAGTATCAGAAATCTTAAATATAATTTTGCCAACTATGCTCTTTAAAGTAACAATTCATCAAAAATCAACTTCACCGGAAGACTGTACAAATACAAAGATGTAATAAATAGTGATTTATCTGGAAGTATATTACAAGCTTATATTTAATAATGTCCCAATGACAAACATTTTAATATAAAATGGATTTAATGAAGTGACCAGCACTAAGAGTTAAAAAAAAATAAAGATGGCTTACTGTGTGAAGAAAAGAAGAAAGTATTGGTATGGTGAAACTGAAATACCTGGAGACATTTCAGTTGGTAAAAGTGTCCCTATTCTTACATAGGACTGGGGTTTGGTTCTTCATGCCTACATGTCATCTTATGCAACCATCTGTCATCTTATACAACCATCTGTCATCTTATACAACCATCTGTCATCTTATACAACCATCTGTAACTCTACTTCCAGGAACTCTCATGCCCTCTTCTGACCTCCACAAGTATCAGGCAAACACATGGTACACATAATAAAAGCACGAAGGCAAACCACTCATGTCTGTAAAATAAAAATTTTACTCATGTGTGTAAAATAAAAATAAACTTTTTAAAGTTTAATCTTATTTTATCTTATTTTTATGAATTACTTTATTTTTTACAATTCAAATGTCCCCTTTCCCAGTCTCACCTCTGAAATAAAATATTGAAGAAAACCCTTAAAAATAACAATTATTTACATAGGATCGTCTTGAGTAATCTAGAGAAGAAATAATATTAATGGGAAGATTATATAAATTATATGCAAAAGTTATGTTATTTTATATAGGGATCTTCAACATATGAGGATGTTAGTGGTCATTAAAGACTTGAAAATAAAAGCACATTGATGCCAAAGAATTACACATTCAAAAGTTTGAGTGTCCATAATTACAGTTTTATTGAAATATAGCTATAGTCATTCACTTGTAACTTGAATAGTTATAACAGAGACCTTATTTGTGGCCAGCATACAGATAGATACATATAAATCTATATGCATTTACATAGTCATTCTTTGGTGGTTTTCTTCCATTCTGTACATTAATAGTCTATAGAAACCTAAAGAGATTAGAATTAAAATGAGCTTTTATTCCCAGTGCTACTCTAAACTGATTCAGGAAGGATCTTCCTGAAATTACATGAATACAGGAATTCTAAGGACAAACAATATATATGAGTTGTTGTATATGTCAGTTAATAATTATTTGTACAACAGGTTTTTTTAAAATTCAAAGGAGATGACTTTAGTACTATAAAAAGTGTTATGTAAATGTCAAGAGGACAGCTATCACCCCCTGCCCCAACCTCCACAAAGGCAGGATGGCTTTCACTTAAAACCTTGACTCCAGATAAAATATAGTTTCAGGAGAAAGTAAGAAACACAGGGAGTGGATGGGGGGAGAGAGAAGAAAGCAAAATAACGAGGGAAAGAGAGAGACACACACACAGAGAGAGAGAGAGAGAGAGAGAGAGAGAGAGAGAGAGAGAGAGAGAGCCCAATCTCCATAAATAATTTACTGCTAGCTTATAAACGATAGAGAAGCACAGTATGAAAGTAAAAGGAGAGTCTTTAGATGCCATAAAGCCAATGAAAAGTGCACTTGCTGCGGCAAGTCTTACTGTGAGCTTTGATGTGCTGAGAACGAAACTACTAAGGTGAGGTTATCAGTTAACAGAAAACAATTTCCCTCATATGGAGAAGTAGATTCACTGCTGTGCATCTGACACAGGTAAATGGCAATTTAAAAACAGAGTTACATAATGTGAACTAGCTGAGAGAATGAATGATGGATTCTCCTTCTGTTGACTAGAGCTAAAACAAGATGCATGATACTTCTGAAAATCAAATTTTTCAGTATGGCATCATGGACAATTCAGCCCAGGTAATTCTTGGGTAGGGGTCGCCATATACAATTAAGAATGTTTAGTGGCTAATTCTTACTGGGTCCCAGTAAGAACCCCTACCCTGGCATACCTGCTATGTCAATTAAGGGTCTCCAGACACTGTCACATGTTCCTCAGGGAAGTAAAATCATGCCCTATTGAGAATTATGTCTAATGGAAAGAAGACAGGCATAGTGAATTTACAGCACTCGAGAAGCTAAGGTAAGAAGATTGTGAAGCCGTCTAGCCCAGGTCATGTAGAAAGATCCAAGGCAGCTTAAATACACGGTGAGACCATGCCTTGATTAAAAAAAGAATAAAATGAAAATGAAGTCCAACTTCATGAAAACATTACAAATTCAAAAGGTGGCATTATTTACACGTCTAATTGGATGTTAGTACAATTTGCTTTCTTTGTAGATCCAAAAGTGAACCCTGAGGAATACCACTTGTTATCTCTCACAGCTTTTCCAACCAAACCCCCTGCAACCAAGCAAAGTGAGCCAAGTAGGCCTAAATTCTATTTCTGATCACACAGAGTTCAGAAAATATGACATGAATGCAGCAAATAACAAGATGAATTACAGACAGGTGTCTAAACGCTTGTGATTGGTTTTCCTGTTACTATTTTGACAAACATTGTATGCAAAGTAGTTTTCTCAGATGAAAAGGTAGAGAAACCTAATACAGTCCAACTCTTTATTAATATTGAATCCAGGCAACTATTCAAATCACAAAGCCCTGCGGGGAAGAATATATACTCACACTCATAAACAATGCATAAATGAGGCAGATTTGAGAGGAACAAAATTTGAAATTCTGATTAAAATATGCTAGGAGCAAGCAAAACGATGCAAGAATGTAATTGAACACAAATGTTTCTACTCTATCACATCTCCCAAATGTGGTTGATGAAAGGCCCGTTATTTTAAAGTGTTAGTCTGTAGATCTTTATCCATTCTGTGGTTTGTAGGGTTATATATGGAATGTGTATGAATACAATTTGATTGTTAACATTTTAAACTCTGCTCCAACCTTCTTCTCACAAAGGCCAGAACCTGCAAGTCAAATGAATGACAGAACTAATAATGTACCTAACAAGATACTGTCTTGTATTGCTTCATAAAGCTTTCAGCTAATAAGTCATTAATGTTTGAATATAAATTTATTGGCCTATATTGAGATGCACAGCAGGTTGATTGTATTGACTGAATTCAAATGAGTTCATTGGAACATGTTGGTCAATAAATGTTGATTCAAGTTATAAAGATCAGCAGGGTTGAGTGTAATGAAGCTTGTGATAAGCTATAAGCTATGTCTTTTGTTAAGGAGCATTGCCACTACAAATAAAAATAAAGCTTTAATAGTACATTACTGTTGACACTCGCAAAGAAAGCCCTTAAATGAACACATAGATGCAATCAAGGATATGCTGATATATCACTTAGCAATAAGAGTATTAACTTGTTTCAGAATGTTTTGAACTACCAAAATAATGAAACTGTATTGTATAAGTCCTGTTGGACAGCAACATTTAATCTGATTGGTGGGTACTACCAACATTGAAGTGAATTTACTTCCAATTTGGAAAAAGAAAAAGACCTCTTAATTTATAGAGGTGAATAATTGCTTTACTATTTAAATTTCACAGTGAATGAGGCAGTAAACAAGTAAAACATGAATTCCAATGATGCGAAATAATTATTGTTAGTTAATAGTGGATATGGAATTCAAAACCACACAAATCTGGATTCAAAATATAGAGTCTCAAGACGTACACTATACTAAGAGTTCCAAGAAAGAATTAGACTCCTCAGGACTTGGAAGATATTTCTAGTAAAGAGATAGGACAATTCAAAAGCTGAGAGGGAAGAAATATGATGTATTTGAGTAATAAGAAAACCCTGGTGGCAAGAGGCTAGGAACTATGGGCAGGAATAAGATCCGAAGTTGCAGACGTGTGTGCTGGGGGCCTCAAGCCAGTCCCTGTATGGTCTTTGGTTGGTGGCTTAGGCTCTGAGAGCTCCCAGTCTTGTCTGGTCTCAGTGGGAGAGGATGCCCCTAATCCTATAGAGACTTGATGACCCAGGGAAAGGGAAGGCCCAGGGACAGGTGGAGTATCTTCTCAGAGGTGAAGGGGAGGGGGCTAGGGTAAAGATCTCTGGGAGGGGGCAACTTTGGGGATATAAATAAACAAAATAAAAATAAAAGAAGAAGCAGACATATTTGTCTAGATTTTATTCTTCTTTATTCCTTTTATTCCTGTTTTCAATTTTGTTTGAAATAATCTGTGATTTGATTTCCTGCTTTTAAACGTTTTCCAATGCCTACATAGAATTGCTTCATAACACTTCCACCTGAATCTCATTCTTTCCTCCCTGAGGAAAAGGAATTTGGCCAAAACATTTCATACTTCACTAATATCTGCTAACAGAATTTGAAATACTTTTCACAGAATATTCCTGATTTTTCTTAGGATCTTTTAGTAAACAAATTACGAATTTGTGAATTCTAGGGTGTGGCCTATTGTATAACACAAAAGGCAAACTGAGGAATTGCTAGAAATGGAAAGACTTTATAATAAAAATAGTGCCTTTTATTTAATTGATGAGCATCATCACTTATTATTTTTGAATAGATAAAAGCTCTAATAGATAATGTTCAGTCTTCAAACTTACAAGTTAATTTAAGTCAACATGGAGTGATTAATTTTTGCAATGTCATCAAAAGTCACCAAAATAGAAACTATTCAGACCCCATTAACTACAGCAAAGCCAAACAAGAAATTTATTATCATAAGACAGAAACGTTGTACATGTGTAAATTAAAAATGTCCTTCTAAATTATTTCCATTAAAGAAAAGATCAAACAGCTGTTTCATTAGCTACAAAGAATAGCAAAATAAAAGCACATATTACAACATGGAAGAAAACCAGAGTCAACTGAAGAGAAAGCATGCAAATATTAGTTAAATGAAGAGAAAACACAAAGATGAAGGACAAATGGCCAAACTGCATGATATTTAACAACAACAACAACAATAATAATAATCATGGGGCTGAGGAGATGCTCCATGGGTAAAGTGCAAGTATGAGGACCTGAGTTAGAGTCCCCACACCCACATAAAAAGTCAGGCGTACCCTCGAACATCCGTAACTCTAGAGCAGGAGACAAGAAAGGCAAATTCCTGACACTTTCTGGACATTCGGTTTAGCCCAAATAGTTCAGTAAGGAATCCTACCTCAAAAACTAAGGTGAAGAGTGATCAAGGAAAACATTCCAACATTGACCTCAATATTTTCCAAGTGCATACTCCTGAATGTACACTCCTGTGCACACACTAAAGGTACATATAACATTCACATACATAATGCAGAGAAAATGTCCAATGAAAGAAAGCAGGTGAAAAGGAAAAGCAATTAAGAAGCCTGTAAGACAACAATCATGAAAGAAGCAATCCAGATAAATTTTGCATAGCACTTGTAGCAGTCCAAACTTTTAATCCTCAAACACAGAAGCTAGAAGCCAGAAAATTGGAAGGCCAATCTAGGACACCTAGAAAATTCAAAGTCCCAAAATGAAGAAACAAAAATGAAGAAAAAGGGGGAAAAACCAGAAAGTGAAAAAGAAAACAATGGACATTTCAAAAACATTTTAAAAACTGGTTTATTATCATAGAATTTTATAGATGTGTATTCTTACAACATTATAAGAGCAAGTAATTCCTGTGGTATATCATCTCTATACAATCAGAGAAATGGAGGAAAGCATCTCAACTTATTTCATGAACCAGCCTCATGTCTATTTCCCAAGCTTTGGAAAAGTACTACACATAAAATCATACACTCGTATACAATGCAATGTACCCCAATAAATCAATATCAGTTGATTCAGTAAAAATTCACTCAAGGAGTTACCAAGTTAGGTCTAAACTAGCCTCATATTAAAGCAAGCACTGACTTTATAAGAAAGATCCTCCAAAACAATTCTAGGAATTCAACAATTGTGTAATATGATTGTCCAGAAGAAACTATTCATATTTGCACATAAATACCAAGTCAATGTTAAATATAAGTACCTATTTCTGATAGAAAAACGAAGCAAGTAAAACCACAAAATAATTTCTATGTATTAGGGATTTTTTCAATATTACAATTATTTGCAGAATTATCTATTGGGAAAACTCTCTCTCTCTCTATCTTTATCTCTATCTCTATCTCTATCTCTATCTCTATTTCTATCTCTATCTCTATGTCTATATGGGAGAGAGAAAGATGTAAAGTTCAGACACTAGAGAGATGGTTTAGTGGTGGAAAGTACATGTTGCTCTTTTAGAAGGCCCAGGTTCAATTTCCAATACCCACAGTGTGGCTAACAACTGTCTATAACTCCAGTTCCAGGGTAACTGATGCCCTCATCTGGCCTCTGCGGGTACCAGTATGCACTTGGTATGCATTTGGTACACATAAATACATGTAGACAAAATCAATATGTGTAAAATAGGAATAAATAAATATATTTTTAGACAATACTTTTCTATGTGGCCATGGGTATTTCAGAACTTCTTACATAGACAAGGGTAGACTCGAACGCACATAGATTCACCTGTCTCTAGCTTCCAAGTGCTGACTAAAGGCACATACCACCATACTAAGCCAAATAAATGTTTTTAAAGAAAATTATTTTCTAACATCTACATGCTTGAAATGGTGTACACATGCATGTGTGCATATGCATATACACATGAAATATTATGAAATGAATTATAAAGTTAAGTGAGTTATCATTTTGTTATACTTTCCATGCAAACCAACAGTAAGAAGCTATGAAATATAATGGACAAAGTATCAACTTATAGTAGCAAAAGAGAAAGTGTGTGTGTGCATATGAACGTATGTGTGTGTGTATGTAAAACAGTATACGTTATTAAACGTATACTGTATATAAACCTATTAAGGTATAATACCCATATACATATATGTCTCTTTGTATCATACAAGTATGATGCATCTAAATGTTCACATTAACTGATTTTGTCCTTGTGCAATGCTAAGCCATGCTCCCCATTACCTATATACCTTTAAGGTTTCTTTTCATTCATAACCCACATTAAATCTACTATATTCTCACATGAATTCCATTGTACTTACTTTTATTTCTGGTAACTAAAACTTCCCCTATATCAGTTAAGTCTACTTAGCTGGTTTATCGTGTGCTTCCTCTGGAAAACATGCCATCATGATTTGAGACTATCATTATCCTAAAAGAGTAATTGTCATCACAGAAGTATTCACTAAATCTATGCAGAGGTTAAGAAAATTGACAGTTAAGGTTTTGCTAACTAAGAAGAGAAAGGAAATGGCCCACAAAGCTTTTCATACTTCCTAAGCCATTGTTTCATAAGATGCAGCAGGCCTGAAACCAATCTTACAGTTAGCTGCTCCCTTCCACCACTGCACATCTGGGGAAAAGTTAGACATTTACTAATGCAATGCTAATGAGACGCATAGGGATGATGAGAATGAAGATACCTTGTCTGGTTCCAAGGAGAAATAAGGTACAATCCACCATGGTAGATACTGGTCTAGTTTTCTATCTATCACTATGCTATGACCAAGAGCAACTTGTGAAGGAAAGGGTTTTAGTTCAGGTTTCACTTCCAGGTAACAGTCCTTCATTGCAGAAAGCCAGGGCAGGAGCTCACATCAGGAACCCAGAGGCAGAAAAAGAACAGGAGACCACAAAGGAATATTACTTCCTGGCTGGCTCCCCTGGCTCATGCTCAGCTAGCATTCTTATACATCTCAGGACCATCTGCCTAGAAATGGTGCCATGTGTGGTGGGCATGGCCTTCCCTCATCAATTAATCAAAAAAAAAAAAAAAAGACAATCCCTCACAGATATGGTCATAGGCCAATCTAATCTGGGCAATCCCCCAATTTAGACTTCCTTAGCTAACTCAGTACTGTGAAATTGACAGCTGAAGCTAATTAGGACAAATACCAATGTAGGTCCCATGATTTCTGACATCTAGTACCAACCTCCACCTCTTGTCATTGCCATGTCACCACCCCATCCCATTACCACCAAAATGATACAAAATATGGAATTGAAGGAGGGGTAAGTTAATCTTAATTAGATGCATTTAAATTTTAAATAACTATGTATCACTACATCTTTATTTCCTGTCACTGGAAAGATCTTAAAAGTGGGGAAAAAAAAGAAAAAATAGAGTCAACATTTTGTCAGCATAAAGACAGAAATCTGAAAATATATTCAATGAAGACAAAGCCTCAGTAGGTGCACAGAGAATACATGTGGTGGTTCAAGGGTGCTTCCAAAAACTGCATTTTGGCTCAAATTTATGAAACTTCACATGGAGTACTCCACAGGGAATAGTAGGGGAATACACTTTACTGTCTGTCTTGAAGAGATGGGAGGAAGGATGGGAGAGAGTGATCACTTTTGTGATCTACCATTATGTGTAATATGTTACCATGTAATTATGAACCATGGCATTTCAAATTTGCTAGTCCCTAGGTCATCCACATCCACAGATAGAGGAAATAGGAGAAGTTAGCAGCAACAGTCTCAAATCAATAGCTGGACATTCAGAGGTAATAGTAATAGAAAACATGTGTGCTGCAGGTGCCTGACAACCAGAATATCCTGCTGAGGATGATGGCAAATCATTCTGACAAATTATAAGTCAGATATAAAAGTTTACTTCCAGTCTACTTAACTTTCTTTGATCTCTCTTAGGATATTAAAGCCCAATTGAATTACATAAAATATTGATTCCCTTAAAACCAGTCATCAGTCTAGATACTAAACTACATAGTCACTCTAATTATTTTCCATATAAATTAATTTTGGGGGGTTTCTTGATACAGAGCCTTTTGTAGCCCCAGCTGGCCTCTAACTAGTTATAAAGCTGAGGCTGGCCTTGATTTCCTGTTCCTGCTGCCTCCCTCTTCGATGTGGTGAAATAACAGGTGTGTACTACCACTCCAAGCTATAATAAAGAGTATGAATGGACTTTGGGTATCTCTATTTCCAGTCACTCACAAATGAGTTTATCATAGATCTTTTCCAAAATAATCAGTAAAGCTCAAATTCTAATGCTAACGCTTAACAAATGGTTAAGAAAGTGAATGCTTCCTCTGTATAAGGAGTTTTGAGACAAGGCTAGTGTGATTAACTTAAAGTGAATAGTAATGTTGGCCCATATTCTCCTTCTGTGGGCTATTCCTACAGAAGGCAGGTGGTTTATTACAACTTGTAGAGGATTCCTGGAAAGCTAACTATTTCTCTGGGAATTTTAACTCAGATAAAAATTTTGGACAAAACTTTCCTATTTATTCAACATGTACTGCCAGGTAAATTGGAAGCTTCATAGCTGGCTGAACATGGAAGTCAAACAGCTGTTACACTTGTTTCTATCTCCAAGCTGGTTCAATTCCAGGTCAATCTGTCCAGGCCTAGAAAGAATGAAGTTTTCCCAGACAACCAGATCCAGGCCTGATCAACATTTACATCTACAAGTGTTTATATTCCTTCAGCCATTCCCCCAAAGATACACGTGATTAAGTTTCCAGAAACTACAGAATTATGGCAATTCCAGGAGCCTTATTGACAGAAACTGCTTAACTTCTACTCCCAAGATGATTCACTAGGCCCCAAAGTGGTAAAAATGTGTGTGTAACTCACTTTCCCTTTCTAGAAGAACACTGTTGCACTGCTTAATCTTCCAGTATCCAAAGTAGCAGAAAGACAGTACAAATATTTAACAGCTCAATTTTAGTAAAATCCTGGGTTATCTTTGTCAGTTACATGACAGTGTTGTACAAAAACATTGAAATACTGCCTATGAACTCACTCCCCCATGGACTTGGATCTTACAGGCCCAAGTGTCTTACATATACACTCTATAATCGCGAAAAAAAGTTCCTCTTTTCCAGCATAATTTTGTGACAAGAAATGAAGCCTATTGAAGAGCAATTTCTGATATTTTGGTCGACAGATCACTCCACAATAAGAACTGCAGCCTCTTTGCAGCCCCTTATGGAGTGTCTTTTTTTGATTTGTTTTGTTTGTTTTTTATAGTAAAGATTTTTGTTGAAATGCTCAGATAATGAATGTCAACATAGAACTTACCTAATAAGACAATTGAAAATATCTGGTAAATGGCTTATACAACATATTGCTCTACTGCAATGCAACCAGTTTTTCACATAGGTACACCATAAAATCTTGGGTTTTGAAGGAGCTCTATCACTGGTCAACAGCCAAGCCTAAAATCTAACATACTCCCACTTTTGTTGTCTGATTCTAAGTAGTTGCTTTGAGAATCATATCTCTAGTGAACTTATATTTCATTTGTGGCAAACATTTTAAACTTTTTTTAATTGATATGACCTCAAATTTGTAAATTGTTTGAAATATCCTCATATACAATAAATAACCTAGGGCTACTCTTGGTTCCCTGATAGGTTAGAGATAATACAGAAGATATATTGTAAAAATCTCTCTCATGTGGAGGTATCTGTACTGCTATCACCAATGTAAATAACATATTAGAAGCAAAGTTACAAGCCAGCGTACAGACACAACTTCCATCCTACGAGACTCCACATAACCTGCATCCAATCTCTACATGACCTGCACTTGATCATCAATTGAAGGCACATAACATGACTACACAGACCAATTGTCTTTCAGCATGATTTTTCCTTATGCCTTTTCTGCTTGTTTCCAGACCAGGATAGTATCTACTTACAAGTTGTCTCAGTTGCTTCCTTCTGCTGGACTAGTCACTTCCACAGATCCTTTCACTGCCACAGCAAAAGCAAACAGCACAACACCTGGAAAAGAAGATCTAAGCATCAACCAATTTCTCAAGCACAGAAAATGTATTAGTTTTATAGTGGTGCCATACAAATATTACAAATAGAGTGACTAAAACACAAAAAATTTTACTGACTCCGCGGTTTGCAGACTAAAAGAAATAGATTATAGATATAGAGTCATGTAGACATTTAATTTAAAACAATGCCCACAAGGCAGAATGGAGAGGTAGGACTGGTGTTTACATCAAATCTTCACCCCAAAGTTCTAGTTTCCTTGGTGTGGGAAGGTGCTTTGCAGGCTAACAAAAGAGAACTGCAGGCACCAACCCAGTTACAGACCCTTTGACCTACAATCTGTTCTGCGTGCAAGATGTATTGGGGCAATGGTGGCCCAGAACTTGTGGGAGTGGCCAACCAATATCTGATTTGACTTATGGCCCATCAGATGATATGGAAACCATACCCAACACTTCTTGGGTGACCAAGAACAAGAGACTAAATAGGCCAGGGACCCAGTGTAAAACCTAACACTACTAGTAACTTTAGAAAAGCAGTGATAAAACTACTCCTGATGCTATTCTGCTATATTCATAGATTAGTGCTTTATTTAGCCATTAAACTATTAACAAGAAAGCTTCTTCCATAGCAGATGGGAACAAATACAGATACCCACAGCCAGACATTATACAGAAGCAGGTGGAGCTTGAAACACACAGCTCTAATAGGATATCTCCATCAAATCCTTGACTTTAGGATTCTGGTAACCCCACAAGAGGAGACAGGTAGCATATAAAAGCCAGACAGAAATCCCAGAAGAATAAGGCATCAACTAAACAAGACACATATGAGCTCATAGAGATGGAAGCAGAAAATCAGGACCTACATGGGTCCTCTACACACACACACACACACACACACACACACACACATGCACACGCACACACGCGCGCGCGCGCGCGCACACACACACACACACACATACACACACACACACATATATATATACATATATATATATGTATGTATATATGTATATATATCATAGATTTCAACGTTTTATGTTTATGGATTCCTGAACAAGTGAGTCTTTAAGTCTTGTGCCTAATCTTGGGACTCCTTTTCTCCTATGGGTTGCCATGTCCAACTTCAATAAGAACTGCATCCTATTGTGTTTTATTTTGTCATGTTTTGTTGTTAGCCATTAGAAGCCTGTTCTTTTCTAATGAGAGAAAGGGGGTGCATCTGAAGGGATGGGGAGGGAGAGGATCTGAGAGGAGTAAAGATAGGGGAAACTATAATCAGGATATATTGTATGCGAAAAGAACCTATTTTAAACAAAAGGGAGTAAAGAGAGAAATTATATGCCAGTGTCTCTGGTGGAACAAAGATGCAAAAGTTCTCAATAGCAAACAAACAACAAAAAGAAGGTAGCCATTTCAAGAGAAAAAAATAATGGCACTTTAAATAGGCTCTGTTTATAGAACATATTCACTTAATAACCAACAAACTGTATCCATAAACTACTTATCTTTCAATTTTTCAATAAAGTTTAGGCATGTTTAGCCCATAGTCCATGGGCCACATGCTTCTGAGGATAGCTATGAATGCAACCAACAAATATAAAATCATAAACTTGCTGAAAACATTGAGACCTGTGGGTTTTTTTTTTTTTTTGGTAACTCAAATACATGGTTGTTGAGTATGAACTTTGTAGTCAAAAATGTCATGCCATGATGTTGAAATATTAGACACACATGGTAAATAGAATTGTTACATTTTATAAATAAACATCAAAATATATGAGTAGTTTTGTAAGTAATGCTATAAAATCTTGTCTTCCAACGCCATTATGCGCATTATGCTGGGGTGTGAGTGTTAGAGGCTGAGGGCTGGACGGCAGTCAGTAGATCTTTACTGTCTGACACACCCCTCCCATCCTCATAACAATATTACGTGGACTTTAAGTTTCTGGAAACATTGTCTCCATTCTTAATTACTGTTAACTATTTGAGATTTGTTTGTTCTTTTCTCGACACAGCTATTACCCTAAGTTCTTCCCTCTTTGGAGTCAAATAGTCTTTGTTTGGATCCTTACTCAACTCTGGGTAAATCATTTTCTCTCTTTGAAGCCCAGTTGTTACCACACTTGATTGACATCCTCACTCCCATCCTAAATGTTGCACTTACCTACATAGCCTTGGCACACAACTGTCAGTTAGAGATTATTGAAAGCACAGTTTATGGAGTCGTGTAAGTCTAATTTGAACTCTCCATAGCTGTGTGTGTGGTGAATATATTTTTAATGCAACCTATGTTCACTTCCTCATGTGAAAGTGTAGGTAATAACAGTGTCTCTCATAAAGTATGTGGAGAATAAGATGAAATTCTTAAATAAAGTATCATAGATAAGAAATATACTTGTGGCTTAGGGATATAAATACTAACTGGCTTTCAATGTCTATAGATCTCTTATATGAGTGGTTAGGATATTATATAACTATAGGAACTATGCTTTAAAAAATTTTCAAACTTTTTTATATAACTAAATCTTTGCTGCTCAAAGGTGGTCAGACTACCAATAGTTCCGGCAGCATCAGGCAATTGCTTGGAAATTTATCCTGCCTGCCTCCATCTCATACTGAGTTGTTCAGAGTCTATTTTTAAAGGAGTTTACAAAGATTTATTTCCAAGAAGAAATGGTGAGAGTTCATCTTTTGTCACTGTTTGGTAACTGTCCTCTTCTATCCATGAAATATATTCTCAAGTGAAATAAGAAATATTTTTTTGCACAGGAGTAATGATGAAACTACTATTTTTTATGTACCATCAATACAAGAATACCGTATGCCAGAATATAGATTTTATCCACATTCCTTGTTACTAAGAAACACAATGAAGCTGAGAGTACTTTTTTAAAGCTTCCCCAAGGACCTTGAATAAATATACCAGGAATGGGTTTTCAGCCACCACCTCCAATTCTACATATAAATCTGTTTTTCAGCTTTCTTAGATGTCAGAGTGGAATTCCTTCTCTCTAGCCACTCAGCCCCTATTTACTACCTAGTTCTGCTTTCCTGATTATTTCAGTTTTTTGTTCACCTTGAACTGAGGATTTTGACAATTACACCTCCCAACTGGATATGATTTTTGAACATAAATCTAGTTTATTCTTCCAAAATACTCCAAGTATAATGTTTTCATAAGTTTTGAGAAAAATTCCATTGTTTCAGCTAAACAACACATAGTTCTAAAATTAAAATATTGAAGAAAAGGTCTATTTCTACTGCCAGAATGTTGTTAATTTTAGATATTATTAATATTTACACTATTACTATAAGAATAAACACTGTCTGTGGTTCCCCAAAACAATCCTCTATAATCCAAATAACTTAAGTATCTCTTAAGGCCAAACACAGTTTAACATATCTAATGTATTCTTGACTACATATCACATAATGATTTTCAGAGCATACGTATATGAAAATGTAGTTTGTTGGAAAGTTAGCTATAAAAGTTTAATTCAAAGGAACCCTTATTCAAAGGAACTTTCTAATGAAGATTTATTTTTATGTACACTTATCAGAATGCAAATTAGATTATTTTCCATACTCTTTCCATTCCTGTGTACTTACTGGATAAATGGGAAAACATTAAATGAGATTATTTATACTCATTTTAATAAAGTAGAATAAACACATAAAGATAGCAGTGTTTCTCAGGCAGCAGAATCTCATTGTAAAAAGGTCACCAAAAACTCAATGACAAACTCAAGTACATTCTACCTCAATGACATGGAAATATAATGCTTGTGGAAGTGTTAGGATGATTATGAGCATTTCTTTATCTGTGTCTATGTATCTGCATTATAACATTGACCTTCCATGTAGAGTTAGAGGAGAAAAATATAATGAAAAAAGCATTGTATGTTCTATATTCCAATATCAAATAACCGATATTGACATACCAATGTCACAGTAACAGTTTTTCAAATGAAATGGGTGAATGACCAACTAAATGGAGAAAAGTGTCCTTTTCATACTCATACAGATGAATAAGGAGAATGGAGACAAACAATGAGTTGGGAGGACAAAGCCTATTGCCCTACCCTTTGTTATCATAGCATTGGTGATATCAGACTCTGAGGAGATTGGAAGTAGACAAGAGATGCTTCCATTTTCTGAAAATTATTCCAATTAAAGGAGTAAATATGACAGTTTACAACAGATGGCCTGTTGATCAAATCTCCATATCTTTTTATTTATTTTTGCATCTCTATACAATAAAGCTGTCTCATAAGAAGTATGCACAGACCCCCTCATAGTTTGAGCAAATATATCTCAGATTCTACTTTGAGGAGGTAACTTGTGGACAGGGAAAGTGCTTGTTTATTGCAGTCATGAGAAAAGTCTTAGACATTTAGATTTTTTTTCCTATGATGGGGAAGCCTCAGCCATCATTGGGACATTATAGAATCCCAAGGATATCAAAATGAAGTCTTTATCAGACTCCAAAGATTTTGCTTATAATGTCTAAAAAATGTTTTTCATTTTCTCATTTCAAACCAATTAAATACTATGAATGAAACAAATCACTCATTTGCCTCTGACCTTTTAGGAAAAAATGTTCTGTTGAAAATAGTCATTAGGGAAATGCAAATCAAAACAACCCTATTTCACCTCATACCAGTCAGAATGGCTAAGATTAAAAATTCAGGAAACAGCAGGTGTTGGCGAGGATGTGGAGAAAGAGGAACACTCTTCCACTGCTGGTGGGATTGCAAGATGGTAGAACCGCTGTGGAAATCAGAACTGCTGTGGAAATCAGTTTTCCTCGGAAAACTGGACATGATATTTCTGGAGGACCCTGTTATACCACTCCTGGGCATATACCCAGAAGATTCCCCAGCATGCAATAAAGATACATGCTCCATTATGTTCATAGCAGCCTTATTTATAATAGCCAGAAGCTGAAAAGAACCCAGATGTCCCTCAACGGAGAAATGGATACAAAAAATATGATATATATACACAATGGAGTACTTACTATTCAGCCATTAGAAACAATGAATTCATGAAATTCTTAGAGAAATGGATGGAGCTGGAGAACATCATACTAAGTGAGGTATCCCAGTCTCAAAAGAATACCCATGGTATGCACTCACTGATAAGTGGATATTAGCCTAGAATCTTGGGACACCAAAGACACAATCCACATACCAAATGATGTCCGACAAGAAGGAAGGAGTGGACACTGGTGCTGGAAAGGATCAAAACATCAGTGTAGGGGAATATCAGAACAGGGAGGTGGGAAGGGGTGGATGGGGGAACACGGGGAGGGAAAAGGGCATGTGGGACCTTTGGGGGGCGGGGAACCAGAAAAAGGGAAATGAAATGTAAATATAGGATATATACTATGCCTGACAGTCATTGACACAGAAAAATAACTTGACTCAGATTAGGGTCATGCTAGCCACATAACCCTGATACACTCTGTATGTTGTGAGGTTTGTTAATCTTAAAAAACTCCACAAAGCTTTACATAGGACCCATCAAATCAAAGGTCCATATGAACTGTTATGTCTAAAATGGCTTGAGTCAGTTCCAACAGTTTTAGCAATCTAGTGCACAGCTTTCAGCTCTTAAACCTGAACTGTTGCTCTGATCCATCTGTCTTTGGATGTGCATTCAAAAATCATCTGTTTAATTGAGATCAGAGTTAATGTTGTTTGTGGGATTACTATTGGACACCAACAATTCCCACATAAAGGATGGGACTTCCCCTCTATGCTAATATTCCAGAATCACTGTCCCAGATACACCCAGAATTCTACACAGTTCTTTTTTGTTTGGTCGGGTGTTTTGGTTGGTTGGTTGATTGGTTTTGGTATTTGTTTTGTTTTATTTTGTATTTAATATATGGTTTCTCTGTATAGTCATCGTTGTCATGGAACTTAATCTATATACCAGACTGGCTTCGAAATCAGAGATCTGCCTGTCTCTGACTCCCAAATGATAAGATTAAAGGTATGTGTCACCATTGCTCAACTAAAAGAATGATATTTTATATTTAATTTTTTGTTTTTTGAGACATAGTTTCTCTGTATGACAGTCCTAGCTGGCTTGAGACTTGCTTTGCAGACCAGGTTTGCTTAGAACTCACAAAAACTCACCTTCCTCTACTGTAATTAAAGATGTGTGAACCCACACCCAGCTTCTAGGCAGTTCTTAAACCAATAAAATTTAAGCATTATGTAAGTAAAAATAATATATAAACCTAAAGCAATTATTCAATGTATATTATAAAACTAATAGTTAAATAATATTACTGTATTACATGTCTTATTAGATTCTAAGAGAAGTAATAACTATATATTATATTATCTTCCTTTAATATAAGTAAAAATAATTATAAACCTAAAGCAATTATTCAATGTATATTATAAAACTAATAGTTAAATAATATTACTGTATTACATGTCTTATTAGATTCTAACAGAAGTAATAACTACATGTTATATTATCTTCCTTTATCATGTAGAACCTGATAGTTATATAGTAGAGACCTGACAATCAATTCTAAATTGAAAAATCCAATAACATCATAATTTTCTTTTCCTTGAGCAAAGGTCTCATGTAGTTCAAGCTGACTTCAAACTAAGTAACAGAGAATACCCCTGAACTTTTCTTCACCTCCTGAATACTGATATTAAAGGCCTTGTTTTAAACCATACCTAGTTTATTCAATACCGGGAATCAAACCCATAACTTCATGGTAGGCAGGCACTGGATCACCTGAGACATAGCCTCAGGCTTTATTTTTTTTATTTTTAAAACTCTGTAGCTTCAAACAGAATGAAAAAGATGGATCTGAAAGCATTTTCTACAATGAAATAAAAGTATTCTTTTAAGTTTACTAAAGAAAATAGTAAATATGGCAGTCAGGAGGAAAGGCTGGCTAACAGACATGTGCCTGAGCTATTTTTGTCAGGATGGGGAAGATTGAGTTGATAACATTAACTGGTTTTCATCTTATTCAGTGTAGTTGAAGCTTACCATAGAATCAATTTATAGAACTATGTATCTCCCTTTTCTATGTTTATATTATTGATTACCTTCACTTAGTATTAATTTTTAAAAATTTGAAACTAGTAAGTGGATAAGAAAAAAATAAAGCTCCTAGGTGATAATGAGAAAAAGTATGGTTTATGTCTATAGGATGAAGGGCATAATATCTATCTTCCTTTCAACAGAAAGTTTATCCTATCCAATCCAGATTGAGAATTGACTGGATGAAAATGTCACTTATATTTCCTCAGAAGAAGGGATGAGCTTTATGAATACATGGCTTGGGCTGAGCGCAGAGCATTTCTATGTATGGAAGCTTCTAGCCTCCATAAAATCTAATCTTCTGCAAGCCCAGACCTTAAAAGCTCTAGTTGCCAGCCTCATCTACTAGCCTAGGCCTGGAATGTTGCAGCCTTCAAGACTTACTGCTGAATAAACTCACCCTTTCTAGATCTCTCTGAACTTTGGCTGGCTCATTCAACCCAGCTGTTATGGTTTAAACTCCTCTCCATGCTGACTGATTCAAATTAGCTTCTTTTAGAAATCTAATTGCTCTGCTTGGAAAAACTGCCTCTGAACTCCACAAACAACTCTACAGACTCCACTGACAGCACAAACTGAACAGAACTGCACAAACTCAACTGAACTCAATTGCAGTCAACTGCCTGCACAGATCTCAACTAGAGTCGACTGTATTCAATTGAACTGCACAGAACTCAACTGAACTCAACTCCTCCTCTCTCCCTGCACTGCTCTTAAGTAGCCTCTTTTGCATGTCTATTTTTGTGACTCACCATTAGCAAGACTTGTAATTTCTAATAAATGTTGTGAATGAATCACCAGCAGGATACTTCTCTGACATAGAGCTCTAATACATAGAACCTGAACACTAGAACAGAACTCTCCTTTCAATATTGGAGAAAGGGAGAATGAAGTGACAGAAGGGAAACTCTCCCCTTCCTCTAGAGTCTTCCTTTACATTGACCCAGGAAAACTTCCATTTGGAACTTCTCAGAATCAGTGAATTTTTTTTTAAAAAAATAGTCTATTAGTTTAAAACTTTCCAGTTTCTCTTTCTTAGCTCTCTCTATTGCCAATGCCCACTAGTTTGAAAGAATTAAATCCAAAGTACATTTCCTCTCAGGTTTGTCACTAACTGTAGAAGGTAATGTTACAAGCAGAGACACTATTTCTCACAAATGGTTCTCTAAATCAGGGGTGACTTACATCTGCCACCTGACATGTTCTCTGTAAATAATGTTTTATCTGAACGCAGGAGTATACTGGTTATGGCTGCTATCAGAGCACAATGACACAATGACAGAGTTGAGTGATTGAGACAGAGACCATATCAACCACAAAGCCAGAAATATTTACAATCAGGCCCTTTATAGAAAATGTTTGTTGACCTTGCTGTAGACAATAAAAATGCCATGTTGATGTTATGTCTTTCACGGGGCACACCACATGAAAGAAAGACTGGTACAACTTTGTGAAAGAAGACATACAACAGACAATAAACACATGGCATGTGGAAAATATGTTCATCATGGTATGCTGGAGGGATAAAAATTAAAATTACAATAAAGTCTGCTAGCACATGCCTGTCATCTTAGTACTTTAGTGGCCAAAGCAAAAGGAGAATGAGTTTCATACCAGCCTATGATGGATAGTTCCTACTTAGTGATATCCTATCTTAAAAACAGAAATGCATCTCCACAACAAGAGAACCAAAATGACAACCAGCCATCGTGGTGGGCATCTGAAATCTGAGAGTTCAGGATGCTGAGGTGTAGGGAAGCTGCAATTTCCTGACCAGCCACAGCTACAAAACAAAACCCTGTTGCAAAAATAAAAGCTAAAAAAAAATACCAAATGTAGCTCTTAGAGACTCTTAGGCTTCATATTGAGGTCTAGAAAGAAACAGAAAAATGATGGCCTTGAATGGGGTTTAGAATAGTTATCACACTAAAGAGAAAAAAAAAATCTCACATTTCCTTACATCATCACATCTCAATGATTCTTCAAATTCTCATATAATCTTTCATAGTACTTCCTACGCGCTGCCAGACAATAGGTGTTCCTCAACTTTGGGTGGTTAAACAATGCCCAAAGTACCACATAAAGTGAAGAATAATGACCAAAGCTAATTTTGGCCTAGGTATTGTTAACAACAAACAGACCCTGGGAAACAAACAAAGGGAAAACATACAAAATAGCCTTTGATCCTCCACTAAGCCACTCCATAAAAAGGATTGAAAGAATATAATCAGTGCATTTTCAGTGTGTAAAATTATTATTCAGATGAGGGACACAGAATTCCAATCTGCCTCCTGTTTTGCTCCCTTCTCACATAAATGAGCTCACTCTGGGACCTCACCAGGTTGTGCAGCTCTTAGAATTCTGCCTTTGCTTGCAATTGATAGGATTCCCACCCCGGTTTAAAAAGAAAAAAAATAAAGATTTCATTCTTCATGGTTTTTCCAAACAACATGAGCTCAGCAAACAAATTTAGCTTTGAAAGTTACTTATCAACACTGACAGTGTTCTCTTAGGAACAGCTGTTGCCTCTTAGGATACAGTGTTAACCTATCCCAACATTTAGAAACAATTCTCCTTGGAAAGAATATTGCCCATTTAGCGCCCTCCTCTTAATTACCAAAGACATTTACATGAGAGGCCCATTTTTGTTGCCATTTCACCTTTTTTGTTTTTGTTTTTGTTTTCCAGTGTTTTAAAATTAAGACCTGAAAGGTGTCATTCTATAATGAGTTACCTAGTAAGCGAGAACCATATCCTCATCACAGGCCTGGCTTTAACAGCCCGTTTTATTAAATTTTGGAATTGCTTTCTTTTCTTTTATGGCAATGACTGTCAAAGCCAGTTCCTCTGCAGTCCTAATTGTGAGCTACAAGGTCATTTGAGTCTTGGCTCTGACAGCAGAAAATGAATTTCTAAAGAAACGAAGCGCTCCTCATTCTTTTAATGTTTGATATACTACGGAGAATTTGCATAATCTGTGGTTTGCAGTTTTTACAATTGGCATTAGTCTTAAGGGTACTGAGTACATAAGCTTATTCATCATCCTGTAAGTAGAGATAGGTTTGTGTGGGAGCGCTAGGAAAACCAAATAGGAGAAAATATTGATGCAATAAACACTAAAATCCTCTTGTGTTCTTTCATAGTAATTGTTTATGTTATAGAATGGTGTCTGTGAACTACATATGTCTTGAAAAAATTGCTACCGATATTCTAAAGTTCACTGTTTAACTGAGCTAAGTTAATATTCCCAAATGATTATTTCAAAGCTTCACAAATTTATCATATCTTATATTAATGTATAGTATATGCATACAAGAACATTACCGTACAAGTTATGCTTTTAACCTTTCTGTTTATTGTGGAAACTTTTAGTAAATGAATATTTTTCTTTTTTATTGAATATAGTCTTTATTTACATTTCAAATGTTATTCCCTTTTTCCTGGTTTCCCCCTGCCAGAAAACTCCTATCCCATCCCCCCTCCCCCTGCTTCTATGAGAATGTTCCTCAACCCAACCCACTCCCACCTTACCCTCCCTTGATTTCCTTATGCTGGGGCATCTATAATGCCTTCATAGGACCAAGGACCTTTCCTCCCATTGATTTCTGACAAGGCAATCCTCTGCTACAAGTGCAGCTGGAGCCATGTGTCTGTAAATGGTGTCTGTGAACTATTTGCTTCCTACATATGACTTGAAAGAAATTGCTACTGATATTCTAAAGTTCAGTTTAACTGAGCTATGTTAGTATTCCCAAATGATTATTTCAAAGCTTCACAAAGTTTATCATATCTTATATTAATGTATAGTATGTGCATACAAGAACAAGTACAAGTAATGCTTTTAACCTTTTGGTTTATTGTGGAAACTGAGTAAATGGATATTTTTCTACGAATGGAACTAAATTATGGGAATACAATGAGACAATCATGATGAAATTTTAGTTAGTAGAATATCAAATGTACTAATGTCTTCCTAAAGAGGAAATTGGCATTTTTAGGGATGCATTTTAGCAGAGAATATGAATAAAACTGAAGAATCTTGTGGTGCTGTTCATTTAGCATACAGTCAATACTGTATAGCAATATTTCTGAACACATTATTAACAAGTGGCTAATATAACAGAAGAAAAATATGCTTGTTCATGTAAAACCTACTTATGGTTTTATTGTCAACTAATTTAAATCAAAATAGTTTTCAGAATTAAAAAATCAATGGAAGGAAGAATAACAGTGTTTTTGTGAAAGCAAGAAGACCTGAGTTCAAATGTACAACACCCATGTTAAAGCAGGCATGCCCCCATGTGCATTTAAATCCATTGTCCAGGAAAAGAGAAAGGTGAATCCAGGAGCTCACTGGCCATCCAGCCTAACCAAACTAATTAGCTTTGAAGTGCAGTGAGAGAGACCTTGTTTCAAGGGAGGGGAAGAAGGAAATCAATTCATTGTACACGAACAGTACACTGTTCCACATGTTTCCCCTCTCATCTCATGTGTGTGTAACCTTTAAAACTTAAAAAATGAATATTCAGTTACCATAGATATGCTAGTACATTGCTCTAGATATAACCTGCCAACAAAAAATTATGTCTCACTTAAGATTTATATCTATCCCAGATTGAAAAATGTGGTTCTGCTCATTGGTTACCCATTGGCTAGGCATAGTGGTATACACCTGTGAGCCCATCACTCAGAAGGCTGAATGAAGCAGGAGGATCAAAGAGTTGAAAAAGGTCAATTTAGGTTACATAGTGAGACTCCATCTCATAAAACAAAGAAAATCATTTAACCAAATAGTTCCATGACAATTCTAGCAGTGGAAAGGGAGCACAAATACTGCATTGAATAGTGGAATTAATTACAAGTTAAAAATATTAGAAAAAACTTTATTAATGAAGACAGAATTTGAGAATGATTCTGAATAATAAAACAGGAGTTTATACCTTTCTTAAGCTGGGAAAGAGGAAACACTGGTATTATATAGTCCTCACTGTAATTTATGAAAAAATATCAGGAATCAAGAGGGATACGTGCTGACTGCAAATGGAGGGTACCTGGAGATATCATTGGAAAAGAAAGATTGGACCAAAAGATTGTTATCTTTTAAAACTATAGGAAATCTTTTGGAGTTTCTTATACAAGTTTCTCAATAAAGTAGTGTGATATAATGAACAATGCCTTAATTGAATGATTCAGATGATGATTTGAAATCACATTTGTTTTTGCAGCAGAGTACCTTGACAGGACCTGGCCAAGGTATGCCATAGAGATCACATCAATCCTGGTATCACAGGCTTAAACTACTTTAACCCTAACCGATGGCACCCAGGACAATTTGACTTTTTTGGGTAATTATTAAAGCATAAAGAATGTCACTATCGTGTGATTCATAGCTAGCCTGTTTGAAAATTTTGGCTGTTAACTTTGCTTTCACTATCTTTTCATTAGCTGGAAAATCAGACAATAGTTTAGTTTATGGGTTGGTTATACATTTCTGTAATCCCACTACTCAGATGTCTGAGACAAAAGAATCCAAGTAGGGTGTCAGTCTTGCCTACAAACCAAGACCTTACAAAGAGAGGGGGCATGGAGTGATATGATGAAGAGCTATATTGGGGCATAAAATGTTGTGTGTTCTGAGACAGGCTGGCTTCAAATTCTCTATTTTGCCTCTTGGATACAGTCTTCTCAAATATCTATATATTCTTCAAAGACAGTCGTTCTACCGACATAAGTCTATGAATACACAGTTAAAAACAAACATTTTTCAGCAGATTTTTTTGTTGCCTCAATTATATGAAGTTTATGAGACCAAAGCATTTTTCAATAGTATTCAGACTTTCATTTCAAACTTTTTTCTTCTCAATTTAAAATAGAAATTGTAATACTGCAATGAAGAATAATATTGAAATAATTGCTTTTAAAATAAGAGATAAAGATAGTGTGATGAAAAATCCTGCCTGGCAAGCTGAGTTATCATTCAATAGATTGAAATGTTTTTCATCAATTCATGTATGAAAGTATGAATTTCATTACCAACACACAGCGAGGTAGTCAATATCTAATGTATAAAGTATACGTGGCCAACAAGTCAAATATCTAGAAAGTGAGGTACATCTTTACCTTGTGCATAAGACTTAAAGTCACTGAAATATCTTCACAGAAGATTCTAAAGAAAGAAAATTTAAACATTTTTAAATTCTATTTACTATGAAATTAACTAGCATTTACTTTTGGAAGTTTAATTTTAATCCCTTCTTTCCTATACTTCACAATAATGGTCTAGAATCTCTCTGTTTACATGTAGGGAACCAACATTCGATAGGTTTTGGCAGAGTTATCCATTTTAGAATAGATTGTTCTGAATCATCTTAGAGAGAATTCCACCCTTAGTATCTGACTTTCTTGAGCTGCATTTAAAAGAATTATATTAGGTCAATTTAGCAAAGAAATACCCTACTTTCATTCTTTCCTTTCATTGATTCCCCATTGACTATTCATCTGCACCTCCTCTTGTAATCAGAATTGAAACCAGTTCTATACTGAGATATCTTTTCTCCTCATTGAACAATTTCTTATTGAGTCTTTTGTGACTTTAACTACTGTTGGACTTCATGCTATACTGTTATATATGCTATATTTCATGCTTCATACTGTTGGCTTTAATGCTATAAAGGCTAGTTAGTGTTTAAAGGGATATGTTAGGGGAGTTACATAATAGCAAAAATTAACAAATGGGCATGCATTAAATTAAAAAGCATAGGAAACAACAGATGAAAGAAATGCATATAGGTGGAGAAAAATCTTGTCAGCTCTTCTTTCAATGAAAGATTAATACCAAGATATATAAAGAACTAAAGAATCAAGCACCAACGGAATAAATAATCCAATCAATAAGCAATAAAACAAGCTATCAGATAGAGGTACAAACAGCTACTAAATACATGAAAAGTGTTCAGTAGTCATGGTCATCACACAAATGAAAATATAAATGTATTGATATTCCATCTTATTCCAGACAGAATATAAATTGTAAAGAACAAGTAAAAGAATATATCACACAATAAATTTTGGCAAGGTTGTATCAGGCAATGAATCCTTAATTCGTTGTTGATGGAAATGTAAATTGACCCAACTACTATGGAAACCAGTGTGAATATTTCTCAATAAATTAAATGTAGAATTATAGATTTTATTTTATTATTATTCCTTAGATGACTGCTTGTTTTCTATGAGAAACAGAAACAGTATGGATCCAGCTGGGAGGGGAGGTGGGGAGGAACTAGAGGCAGCTGAGGAAGGGAATCCAAATATATTATATAAAAAATCTATTTTCAACAAAAAATAGAATTATGATATAATCTGCCTATACCACTCCACAGAATAAATCCAAAGGAATCAAAGCAAGCAAATTATATCAAAAGCACATGCCCATATTTATCACTGTGATATTTACAGTTAAGTTTTGAAATCAGTCTAGGTGTTTGCTAACAGAGGACTGGATACAAAAAAGATGTAAACATAATCAAGTTGTATTCATTTTATAAAGAATTAAGTTATGTAATTTATAGTCAAATGGAAAGAAATGGAGATCATAACATGAATAGAAACAAGCTAGTTTCACAATGACTCATACTGCAGGCTATCTTGAATATAAAGAATTTATGGAGGAAAAAAATTGAGTGAACATAAATGAGAGATAACTTGTAGATGAAAAAGGAGTATAATAAAGAGTAAGAGAGTGAATGAAAATGTCCAAACTCCATTATGGCTTTTAAAAGTATAAATAGATGTTAAGGAAATTTGGTATAGTTCAGTAGCAGAATGTGTACTTAACATATGTGAGGCCCTGGGTTTAATTCTGAGCATAGAAAAGAAAACCAAAAGCTTTAATCACTCTCCATGCAGTTGAGAATAGTAGCATGCTTGTTTGTCACAATGCCAGATATTTAAATTTTTAATACACTCAGTGTTGTTACCCAGCTAGCTTTGGGGAAGTAATTTCAGATCCTCCCACTGAGTCTCATCTGTTTGAATGGTAATTTTTAATTTTTAATTTTTAATTTTTAATTCATGTCTCTTAAATGTGCAAACTCATCCAGAAATAATTCCTTGAAAGAGTTTGCTAAGCGAATTCTTAGTAGGTGCAAATGATGAATGACCAGAGATGTTTTGTCAATGACTGTTGTTAACCAGGAAAGAAACAGTGAAAAGTTTTGAGTAACTGGCCAGAGGTACAGAATGGGTAAACCATGAATACATAATGAGCATAAGGAACCATGAGAATGATTGTATGGGTGTGCCTTCATTTGCATTGAATTAATATCAAAATATGTTATATTAGGGAAAAAGGAAATGTAAAAGGCATGTCTTACATGACTTTATTTTTTTAATGTAAGCATGTTCATTTGTATGTGAGTTTTATGGTTAAAATCAAGAGAAGTGACAATGATTATATTGTGGTGGTAATTTTATGTGATTTCTACATCATTTCTTCCTTATTCCCTGGCCTTTTAAAAATGAGTTTTTCTTTTTCACAATAAAGAATAAAATTTATTTTGAGAGAAAAATGTCTTCAGCTGTTTGAAAATGCATGAAGAAATTACATAAGATGTTCTCTGTCATGAAGAGCCTAAATTCTATTTTCAGCTATAGATATAAACAACACAAAACTCCACAGACTTTTCCTCCACTGAAGAAACAGCAAAGAACTAATAGTGGGATATACTAGCTACCTATTTTCTATAGGAAATCACTCTGACACTTAATGGACAGAAACAACAAACATCAATTGTTTCACCATTCTGGCTGTCAGGAATCCAAAATGCAACACAGCTAGATGGTTTGAATTTTTTTCAATTGTTGCAATAACAGAACTTGCCAGAGCTATAGCCATCACAAGACTCAATTGGGAAAGAAATTACCTCAGGTTTCATGTAAATTGACAAGGCCTCAGCAGATCACCTTCTAAATGAACCCACAGAGACTTTTCTCTGTGCTTACCTCACAATCTGAAAGCCAATTTCCCTAAAGTTAGCAAGACAAGAAAATGAGGGACAGTTCTCAGTCTCCAAAGTAGCAGTCCCATTAATTCTACTTTATTACAGTCACTAGAACTAAGGCAGCCATCTTAGCTGACATTCAGTGGCCGTACTGCCAGAAGGTGGAAATGACTATGTGAAGTTGAGTTGAGTTGAAAGTTTCTGAAGACTATCAGTCTCTGCCACCCATATTCCTATAGGAACACTGATTATAGGTATACCCTAAGGCTTCTATGTAGGTTCTGGGGATTCAAACAAAGTTTCTAACAATTCCACATCAAATGAAGTTACCCACTGAGCCTCCTACCAAGAAGTGGTCTTTAAAGGCCACTTTAGACACTATCTACTAACACTGACCAAAGCAAAGGGGAAGGAAACAAACTAACACAAAAGTCATATTCATTCAGAGTAGTTTAATATGGAACATCCCAAACTAGAAACAGTCCAACTATGGGCAAGAGAATGATATATCTGCACAGCAGTGAACTACATATAAACAAAAGGAACAATTTATTGACTCATGCAACAACATGATGAATCTTACAAATACTGAACCAAAAAGTTGGACTCAAAAGATCATATTGCCATTACTTTACATATAATTTAAGTAGGAAGAATTGTCAGGAAAATGGATGTTTCTTATGGTAAAAATTCTCTCTCTCTCTCTCTCTCTCTCTCTCTCTCTCTCTCTCACACACACACACACACACACACACACACACACACACAAACCATGAGAAGACTTTGGGTGGTGAGGAATATAGTTTATATCTTTGTTAAGATATCAAATGTGCCAAACCTCAAAAAATGATTGTACACTTAGGATCTGCAAAGGTCTTTACTAATGTTCCCTTAAGATGTGCACACATACTAAAACTCAAAACCAAAGAAAACTTTAGTATTAGAATGAGTATACAAGTATGAAGAAATCATCACTTCTTTACACACCTTCCAAACCTAAATGAAATATTGAACACCTAAAGACAAAATGTTAGGAAAATCTACTAGGAAACATGCAGATGAATAGCAATTTTTCAGCATGATCCAAGCTCAGGGCAAAGTCAAGAATCAAGAGATTTCTTAATATCCAGTGTCAATCTGAAAACAAGTCATAGAGTAAAAGAAATTCTGAAATGGGAGATAAAATGTAGAGATTTTCAAACAGAAAAAAATATGGCCACCAATTAAGTTAAGGGACTGAAGAAAAGAGATGACTTATATTTTCGCACATCACTAAAGAAACCATAGCTGAGTCATAGCTTTTTATTTGATGTTGCTAAGCAGGTCCCAGTTCTTTGGGAATTTGCTTATCTTACCTACAAATACTGCTATAATTAAAGTATTGTAGTCACTTGAAACCTACAAAGGACATCTGGATTTTTTATCTTTTCTTCCCACATTCTGAATCTAAACTCTTAATGATATGACTCCGTGTGGTTTTGAAAGTTTCATCCCCAAACCAACTTTAATAATGAAGGAGAAGATTTGTCTCTAAAGCTAGGGGGAAAGTTTTAATTGAAACTACTCTCCAGAGTCAGCACAAAGTTGAAGCAATCAAGTCTAGCTTTTCCCCCTTGTAAAGAACTCTGTAGCATAGCAGCCTACCTGCTCCAATTCAGGCTGTCTATGCACTGAATACCATCTCCAACCAAACAAAACTACTTGTTTTTCAATGTCCTGCTTTTGCTGTAATAATTTTATTATGCTTTCTCATATAAGGATGTGATAGCCTGAATATGACTTACTTCACTCCAAATGTTCCTAATGGAGTCATTTAAAACTTCAAAACCATATAAAATATAACCCTATACTAAGAGTCCAGGAGGAAGAAAACTACACTGCACAAACTTTCTTCAAAAACAACAATGATTTAATGGTCAGTCTCTCACCAAGTTTCAGAACAGTATTTTCCATGTTAGAAAACAAATCTATGTGTGCACACATGCACACACACATGAGCATGCACACACACAGACACACACACACATACACACAGACACACAGACACACACACACACACACACACACACACACACACACAACCCCTCTCTCTATTTTATGTTTTAACTGTGAAACAGGAAAACATTTGGATTAGAAAAATAGTGGTACCATCTACCTTATTTAATATTTCTTCATTACTGTATCAACACTTATCAGAAAGGATGTTTACAACTGCAATGCATAAAATAAATGAGCCTGGAAAATCCCTATTGTCATTTGTGGGTTGTCTTTGGTGAACTTCACCCTATGTGACACAGAGTGTGTCATGAAGACATCTTAATGCATACAGCTCCATTAACAGAATACCTGCCTATTCCATGCAGTTTTTCCTCTGAGTTTGCAGTACTAGCATCTTTTTGCTATTTCATCTAAGCATCTTATTTATGTGGCTTCACAATAGAGGTCCATGTGCATTGCAGAGATTTGAGAACTATTACATTTCCAAATACAATGAACTGGGTAGGGAAGAATTGTTTATTTGTACTGACCTTTGACTTTTGATTCACTTTATCTTCTAATTTTAATAATGGAGAAATAATTTTTAGAGGCTATGGTATTTTAATTAAAAAGGCCACCCCCATAGATTTATAGGGAGTGGCACTATTAGGAAGTATGGCCTTGTTGGAGTAGGTGTGGCCTTGTTGGAGGAAGTGTGTCACAATGGAGGTGGGTTTTGAGGTCTCAGATGCTCAAGCCAGGCCCGGTGTCTCTTCCTGCTGCCTGAAGATCCAGATGTAGAACTCTTGGTTCCTCCAGCATCATGTCGGCCTGAATGCCACCATGCTTTTCGTGCCATGATCATAGTGATCTAAACCTCTGAAACTGCAAGCTAACCCCAATTAAATGTTGCCAAAATCATGCTGTCTCTTCCTTTATAAGAGTTCGTTTACACAAGTTGCTGGGACTATGGTGTCTCTTCACCTAAAAGAAACCCTAACTAAGGCAGAGGCAAGGCTCCAGCTTGGGTGTGAGCCTGTGTACTGGAGGCTTTCCACAGAGATCTCTGGCCCAGACAGATGCAAGGGTTCAGGCGAAGGGGAGAGAACTTGAGCAGGGACAGGAAATTGCCTCCGCTGCTGCAGCTGCCTCCACCTCCATCTCTACCCTTTTCTTGCTCCAAGATGCTGCACCACCACAGGTCGCTCTGCATTGAGTCAGGCCAGGCTGAGCCTGCAGGAGGTTGATTAGCCAATGACAGGTGTGGGGAGAGCTCCTGGAAGTATTTTCTTGTTGAAGTAGGTGTGGCCTTGTTGGAGGAAGAATCTCTTTCCCCAGGTGGCAGTCTTACAGTTCTTATGACAAATGCTCTCAGACAACAGAGTAATTCTCACACACCTTTTATTGCTTCTGGATAGAATCCTTATATACAGTTTTGTGGTGGGTCAGGGTCTGACAATAGGTACTTCCTATTGGCTTGGTCTGAGGGCTTGGGGATACCATATGTGCATGTGACAGGGCTTGGGGTGCTGCTGCTTCTATATGACTGATGGCCACAAACATCTCTATGGGTGTGGGAGGGGGGACTGTAGCTATGTGACAGGAGCTCTGTGCCTGGGAACAGGCAGAACCTCTACCATCCCTTCGGAGTTTCTTGGGTTTCAAGCCTTAGCTCGGCTGGGAACCAGACTACCTTTCACATCCCACTACTCCACACTAGGGTAGGTGGGTTGGGACAAAGAATTGAATCCAGAGAGGTCAATAATACCACAAGAAAACATATGCAATAAACTAACCTGGGCCCACAGAGGCTAAACCACAAAGAGCATGCATGAGAAAGACCTAAGCCCTCTGCACATATACAACAGTTGTAGATCTTGGTATTCATGTGGAACTCCTATGAGTCGGAGCAGGGGCTGTCTCCGATTACATTGCCTTCCTTTGGATCCCTTTCCCCTAACTGGGATGCCACAATAGAAGATGTTCCTAGTTCTGCAACTTTATATGCCAAAGAAAGTTGATATCCATAAGACGCCTCCCTTTTTCTGAGCTTTTTTTAAGAAGAAAGGGAGAATAGGAGGCTGGCATGGAGGTAAGGTGAGAGGGAGGGACTGAAAGGGGAGGAGGGAGATGAAGCTGTGATTAGAATATAAAATAAATGTATTAATTAATAAAAATACACAAAAAGAAAAAAATATATCAGAAACAGACACGCACATGTATACATTCATACATGTAGGCATGAATATGTATAAACACATTGTGTTATTTAAGAAAAGGTATATGTGTCTTCTTTTGAGCTCTTTCCCTTCTGTTTGTTTTTATCTAATTCTGGTGTAGTTTTGTTCTAATATTATTTTGTTTTATTTTATTATTATTTCTTATAAACCTGTTTGTCTTCTAAGGAGAGAAAGAAACGGGGTGGAGCTATGTGGAAAAGGAGGTGAGGAGGAACTGGAAGGAATAGCAGGAGGGAAGAGAGACCATAATTAGAATACATTATGTGAGAAAAAAATCTATTTTCAATAAGACAGAAAAAACTAGAAAACATAGATGGGCATAATAAAAAGACTATCAATTTGATGAAAAAAATGATGCCACTTATATGGATTGAAACGCTCAACAAAAATGTTAATTCTCCCTTCAAAAAAATGGAACAAACACTCTGCAGTCTATCTTCTGTTAATTGGCCTTAGCATTATTATATTTAAAAAATGAGCACAGACTTGGAATTCTCACACACAATCAAGGGTACAATAATGAATATTTCAACAGGTACACATTTTGAAGTTTTAATTAAAATCAGTAGTGTTATTGATATTGTAATGTGTTACAGTAACACTGAGGCAAGTAATCACCTATCTCCCAAGCGAATGGCAATATACATGCAATTAATTATAAAAGACTTTGCAGTGGAATCACCTTGGAATTACAAAGATTTAGAGCAGCAACTCAGGTATTTAACTACAGAAGGCTGCTCCTCTGGCCCAGGCTCACTTATCCATAGCAGCCATTTTTAATTATTTAAGGTCATTTAAAGAGGTATTCATATTTTTGAAGTTCATTCTCTTACACTGCTAGGAAGTTCTTACTCTGAAGATCCTTTGAAACTCCTAGGACCGTCCCCCGCCACCAGATTTTCCCTACGAAAAGATACAAGAGGCCACAAGGTAAAGCCATTTCTGTCAGAGTGTTTGTAGAAAATTTCTAATTCATATGGGCTACAGGAAGGCAGAGAGGAAGTGAGAAAGAAAGGGAGGGAGAAAGCAGAGGAGGAATAAAGGAGTAAAAGAAGGTGGGAGGGAGAGAAGGTGAGGGTAAGAGATTGAGATTTAAAAAAAAAACACACCTCAAGTATTCTATCAGTCTGAAAATCCATGAACTTTTTGAAAGGGGAGAAGCTTAGTGAACAATTGGTTTCATCACCATCCATCTAAACTCTAATTACAAGGATACATCTTTGGAATATCCTAATGTTTACCACATTTAGAGGATGTTCGAAGTTCTAGGGCTTGAACTCATTGACCATGTTGCATCTTCTAAGGTTCACAGTGATATCTCAAACATCTAAGAAATGACGAGCTTTGGGATCATTATGGTGTTGGGGGCATTTTGATTTTTTTTTTTGAGAAATTTAAAGAAAGTTTGCCACTATTGCATATTACATTCAACTTCTCCTTTCACGTGGCATTTGTTAGTAGGCTATTGAATGAAAGCAAGTAACTATAATAGAAAAAAAAGATAATTCCAACATATAACAAGGACACATGCTCAGTATGTTCATAGCAACCATATTAATGATAGCCAGAAGCTGGAAAGAACCCAGATGTCCCTCAACAGAAGAATGGATACAGAAAATGTGGTACATTTACACAATGGAGTACTACTCAGCAATTAAAAACAATGAATTCATGAAATTCTTAGACAAATGGGTGGAACTAGAAAATATCATCCTGAGGTAACCCAATCACAAATGAACACACATGGTATGCACTCACTGATAAGTGGATATTAGCCCAGAAGCTCAGAATACCCAAGATACAATTCACAGACCACATGAAGCTCAAGAAGAAGGAAGACCAAAGCGTGCGTGCTTTAGTCCTTCTTAAAAGGGGGAACACAATACACACAGGAAGAAAATACAGAGACAAAGTGTGGAACAGAAACTTAAGGAAAGGCCATCCAGAGACTGCCCCACCTGGGGATCCATCCCATATACAATCACCAAACCCAAACACTATTGTGGATGTCACGAAGCGCTTGCTGACAGAAGCCTGATATAACTGTCTCCTGAGAGGCTCTGCCAGAGCCTGACAAATACAGAGGCACATGCTCACCTCCAATTATTGGACTGAGTGCAGGTTCCCCAATGGAGGAGTTAGAGAAAGGACTGAAGGAGCTGGAGAGATTTGCAAACACATAAGAACAACAACAATATCAACCAACCACAACTCCCCTCCCCAACTCCCAGGGTCTCAACCACCAACCACTGATTACACATGGAGGGACCCATAGCTACAGCCCCATATGTAGCAGAGGATAGCCTTGTTGGGCATCAATGAGAGGAGAGGTCCTTGGTCCTGTGAAGGCTCGGTGCCCCAGTGTAGGGGAATACCAGGACAGGGAAGCAGGAGTGGGAGGGTGGGTAGGGGGGCACCCTCATAGAAGCAGAGAAGGGGGATAGGATAGGAGATTTGTGGAGGGGAAACTGGGAAAAGGGATAGTATTTGAAATATAAATACATAAATTATTGAATAAAATAAAGTAAAATAAAGTAAAATAAAATAAAATAAAATAAAATAAAATAAAATAAAATAAAATAAAATAAAATAAAATAAAATAAAGGATGGAGGCCAGGCAGAGCTTTAGGTACCCTAGGGCATATGCCAGATGCCCAGCACTGCCATCCCTTCTTTGTTTCTTTGATTCAAATATATTATATCTATGTTTATTTAAAAAAAGAAAATAGATAATTCAAACTTAAAACAATGATGTATAAAAACTGAAAAATAAGCAACATAAAGTTCACATACATGAGAAACATGTTATCTAGCAAATATTTGAAGGAGTTAACTTAAAATTCTTGCATACTCCACTCTAGGTCCTAAATCACAAACTAAGTACTTTTGGGCACATAGTATATTCAAAACTTGGACCCTCTGTCTTAGTTTTATTGCTATGAAGAGATTCTATGACGAAGGCAAGCAATTCTCATAAAGAAAAACATTTCATTGGGGCTGGCTTACAATTTCAGAGGTTTACTCCATTATGACCATGGCCAAAAGCATGGCAGCATCCAGGCAGACATGTTGTTGGAGAAGAAGCTGAGAGGTCTACATCTTCATCCATAGGCAGCAGTAGGAAACTGACTGCACAAAGCTTGAGCATATATATGACCTCAAAGCCTGCCTCCACATGGACATACTTCCTCCAACAAATTCACACCTCCTAATTGTACTACTCCCTATGGGCCAGTGACTACCACACTCTTTTAACAAATGCAAAAAAATATGCATTTTGTTAATTCTCCTTCCAAATTTAAAGAGATTTTAGCATTTTAATAAGTATAAACTGTCTCATTGTTTAATGTAACATATTCTTGTGGTATAAAATCTGTTTGGAATCTAATTGCCTTAAACCAGTAATCACAATTAACATTGAGATATAACAAAGACATTTATAATATTTTTGTGTATTTAACATTATATAATTATATAGCATTATATAATATATGGATCTTGCTCAAGGTTCATAAGAATGTATGACCCAAAGGAGTGAGACAAGGGAAATATCTTATGATGCAACTAATTGGTTCTAGCAGACAGTATATTCAGAACATGTTAGCCCAGTGGTTTTCAACATTCCTAATGATGTGACCTACTAATGCAGTTCATCATGTTGTGGTGAAGCTAACCATAAAATTATTTTTGTTGCTACTCTGTAACTATAATTTTGCTGGTATTATGGATCACAATGTAAATATTTTTGGAGATAGAGGTTGCCAAAGGGGTCAAGACCCACAGGCTAAGAATCATTGTGTTAGACAGTGGTTGTTTGAGCCTATCAATAGTATCTTAGGGACAATGAGGCATAAGCAAATTATATCTTTACAGATGAAAGTAAGAGTGGACCAAACCATGAAGAAAACATGTGAGAGTCTATCTTTGTCAGGAGGGACCTGGGAGGAAAAGTAGACAGGATGGGGGAGAATGGTGGGGAGGGAGGAGAGGGGGTAGATGGGAACCTGATCTGAAAATGGAGGAGAGAAAAGGGCTGAATCCCTGAGGGCCAGCAGAAAGAATGGATACAGGCAACCTCAGGAGATAGGAGGTGGGGGGACTCTCCAGAATGCACCAGAGACCTGGGAGAGGAAACACTCTCAGGACTCAAAGGGAGAGACCTTAAATGAAATGCCCTACAGTGGGGAGAGGGAACTTACAGAGCCTACCTCCAGCAGGAAGACAGGGCTTCAAGTGAGGAGGGCCATCCCACAGTCACAACTCTGACCCATAATTATTCCTGTCTGAAAGAATTACAGGGATGAAAATGGAGAGGATCCTGAGGAAAAGAAGTTTGAGCAACTGGCCCAAAGTGGGAACCAGCTCAAGGGGAGGTCACAAGGCCTGACACTATTAAAAAAAAAAGGAAAAAAAGAAAAGACCAAACAATTGAAGATGATAAAATATCAACATAGCTATTGCATGCTAGGAATTGTGTCATTTATTCAATGGAAATGATTGCACGGATGATCACACAATATAAGCATTTATTCTCACAACTGAGGAAACTGAATTTCAGAAAAGTCTCAAAATCATAATTTGAGCTGCAACTACACCCTATGTTTTTCTCTTCTGAAGCCTGTGCCATTTATTTCACAGTAACCTGGGATATGGAAGATGTATATCTGAATAACATGGTTGTATTTGGAGGCAGTCAGTAAAGGTGACTTAGATAGTTCCAAAGAATCCAGAACAGGTGTGGCTATGCTTGTTAATATGTGAGAGAAAGAGAGAGAGAGAGAGTGTTACTGTGCAGGAAAGTGTATGTTGTCCATTTGATTCACTGTCACAGTTGGAATGGTTCCACCTCATTGGTTTTATAGGCTTATTGGATCATCTGCTTGTTCATATGAGGTCATTTCCCTTCTAGTCATTTTTTACCTCCATAGTTAGAATGCTGATTTCCTGAACACTGTTTCTAACTCTTGGGCAAAGTTGACAAAGCAATATCCAATAATCTGTAAATATATAGAATAGGGTCGTGGCACTCTGTGCTCAGTAAATGTTAATTTTTTCATCAATACAAGAGGGCATACTCACTTAAACTGAGTAATGCAAAAATTATGTTGCATTTTAAGTTATCCATAATAAACTTTAAAGGTACCTTGCAATTACTAAATGGTCATTTGGCTGGACATTCTCCCTGAATTACCATATGGATTAGGAGGTCAAACATCAGAGTAGAGAAATAAAAAATGCAGAGCTTTTAGGAAGATTGGCAGGCTATAACAGCAGACTGGCACAGCCTTAAAAAGTCAAAATTTGCCAAATTGCACTTTTGTCCAATTGTTCTAAAGGACTAAGTATCTGGAAGAACTGCTGTTGGAAAAACAACAACACAAAGTTGCAAAGATTATATAGCAGTCCAGCAGTAGAAAATGGCACAAGAAGATTCTCTGCTTTAAATCTGTGCTTGCTTATAATCTCTTCTCAGTTAACTGAGTCTATATAACCCAGAGCCATCAAAATAGCTATTTCTAGGATATAATGAATGTAACTTTAGGACGAAGTCATTTGGCTATAACAGAGCAACTGGAAGCATATAGAGAAATACCAGACATTACACATTGGTAAAAAGTGACCCAGTCAACCTACAAAAACCAACACATATCAGCTCAATTTTCAAAAGAAGGGCTCCAGAAAACAGCATAAAACACTAGCATAAATCTATGTTTTGCAAGACACCAAGAAACTTCAAAAGGTGATTATCCCTGACCATGTTTCACAGAGAATTATTGCCTTAAATGAAAGAGGACTACTGTTTGCTACTAGTCAGGAGTCATTAAAAATCATAATGTTCTACTGTTGTAAGAGAGGCTAGTGATCTAGAGTTTCTTTTATATTAGATGATCAAAGACCAATTGCAGAGTAATTAGTATGATAACTCACAAAACTAGTTTGGACTCCCCTGGGTCATATCTTTGAAAATGTTATTCTCTTGTTATTCTCTTCCTTTAGTGGATTGGCAGCATAAAATGAAGACTGGTTCAAATTTATGTGCTAACACTCTCTAGATTTTAAAACTCACACTGCATTTTACCAAACTAAAACAAAGTCAACACACAGAAGCTAAGACAGTGCGGTATCTTTCCAAACGGCTCCTGTCATTGTGTAAAAGTGATCAGAGGACATGGTGTAGCAGCTTCAGAAGAAAAATGTCATCAATGATAAGCTATGTGAACATTTGGAAACTAGGTTTGGCTGGAACTATTCTCTCTGATAACAGGGAGTTAGCATGGTTAAGATTCAAAGGAAAGACTGAATGTGGTGGTGCATGCCTTTAGACAGCATTCAGGAGGAAGAGGCTGGAAGATCTCTAGGAATTCAAGGCCAGCCTGGTCTACATACTGAGTTCCAGGACATCCATGACCATTGAGACAAATAATACCTTGTCTCAAACAACAACAACAGCAGAAAAACAGATCCAACAGGAAAACTAGGAACAAAGGACAAAGCTCAACAGAATAGTAAAGGATTCAGACCAGGCACCCTGAGGAAAGGGTGAGCATAAGCAAACACATACACAGGTGCACACACACAAACATACACATACACACCTCAGCTTTCTAGGTAGGGGTTGGAAAGTATGACAGAAGAGACTAAAGTATCAGCATTTTATGACTTTTTACAATGAATGTTTGACTTATACATGACCTAACTTCATGAGCTACATGTTTCCATGATATGCCTCATGTGGTTGGCTTTATTGTGGAAACCAGAAAAGGAACACTCTGTATTAAGATTTGTGAAAACCCTTCACGCAATTTGTAGGCAAATTGTTGGATCTGGAAAATATCATCCTAAGTGAGTTAACCCAATCACAAAAGAATACACATGAAATGCAATCACTGATAAGTGGATATTAATGAGCCCAGAAGCTCTGAATACTTAAGGCATAATTAGCAAATGAAAAGATTCCCCAGAAGAAGGAAGGAGAGGACCCTGGTCCTGAAAAGACTGGATCCAGTTTTTTGTTTTGTTTTGTTTTGTTTTTTAGGAGAGTACCAGAACAGAAAAAAGGCTGGGGGTGGTGGTGGTGGTGATGGGGGAATAGGCGGGAGGTGGCAGGGGGTGGGGGGTGGGGCGGAGGGGGAGGACTTATGGGACAGGGTGAAGGAGAAACTGGGAAAGGGGAAAGCCTTCGGAATGTGAACAAAGGATATAGAAAAAATTGTGAAAACCCTAAGAATTTCAGCTCCATTAAACTAAGGAACAAAATATACAGGCAGGTTATATATGTGGACTTAGGATTTCTGAACTAAGACCAGTATCCAGCTGTACTTTTATTAAATGAACTTAGAATCTATAATGGAGCCAAAAGTATATCCTATCTACTATTGCTATAAAAACAAAATGCCAGAAGAGTAGAGGCTTATTCAAGATTAGTAGTGATAGTGATAATATGAGGAATATCATTCTACAGTCATACTCACAAAAAGGGCAGAAATGGCCAGAATAATCTAGAGATTTTTTTTTAAAGTCAAGGCTGATAGGAAGTGAAGTAGAAAGTGAAGTCCTGAATCATTAGCAACAAAACCATGTATAGCAATATGCTTGTTTTATTTATTTATTTATTTATTTATTTACATTTCAAATGGTATCCCCTATCCTGGTTTCCCCTCTGAAAACCCCCTATCCCACCTCCCTCTCCCTGCTTCTATGAGGGTGCTTCCCCCCCCAACCCGCTCCCTCTTCCCTGGCCTGGCATAGTCATACTTGTATCAAATTTACTAAACTCCCCTGTCCCAAAGCTTCCAAAACTGTTTTCCTTGGGTGAGAACATTCCCTTCAACATTCTATAGGGAGTAGACATAAAATCTGTCTTTTTCAAAAGAAGATTTCTGATTCAGTCCTATAGAATCAATACACTGATTCTAGGTTGACTTAATGTCATTTAAAAACAATATATGTCCAGGCTTCTTTATTTTTTGACGTGAATACTTTCTCAGGAAAAGAATTCATCTTCATAAACTTTTATGTAGACTTCGAACTGACAGCATAGCAAAAACATCATCAAGAATGTTGTTTCTTTGAGAAACTTTCCAAATATATTTTACCTGTATACTCTGGAATCTGTTCATTCACGGTGCCCTACTCTTCGACTTGCTCAGTTAAATTCTGCTTTAAACTTCTATGCCCCACCTCTCACAGTGTTAAATTTGGAAACTAAAAAATAGACAGATTATAAATATTAAATTTGCCAGGTTACCATGTGAGCCTCTCAAACTAACAACAGAAAGCTTATTCTAATGATGAATGTTATTATTACAGCTAGATTTGATGTGGCACAAGGCGGAGAAGCAACAGCAATGCTGTTCATTAGAAACGAATGTGGAAGGCATCAGAAACGTGTTATATTCCATGTCACAGTCATCATAGCTTAGAGAAAACCAGTAGCTGATTAATGCCACGTGAATGTTATTAGAAATGTCAATAATTATTTCATTTAAAAATAAATAATTAATTTAAAAATTAATTTCATTTAAACTAAAATTTAAGTTGTATTCCATTCACAGTCCCTTCTCAAAACGTCAGTGAACCCCTGGACATGTAACCCAGATGAAAATGTAATAGATAATTCAGCGGTGTATTTCAAAATGAGGTATTTGTGTTAACTTTGTGTTAAATTCATCTAGATAAATACCTATAAAATAGATTCATATAAATCTCAGATATTTTAGAGAAAATTCAAGGCACAATTTATTGCAGCCAATGATACTAGTGCTATTGTATTATGTTTTCAATCCAAAGCTGAAGAACCATTATGATCATTAGAACTCAGCTATTTTTATGACAAGTACACTTGGAGCTACTTGAAAATGTAAGATTCATGCATTGCTTCATATAAAATATAGCATGATGATGGGAACGTAATTTCTACAAGCACAGCCACTTACATTGTGGCATCACATCCCGACCTTTCAAAATATTTACCACCCATGAGACCTCCTAATTTTCTTTTCTAAGTTCAGTTGAAGATGCTTCAATGTTTTAAAAATGATTCCTGAAAGGAGAAAATATTAGAGGTTGATATAGGGCTATATGATATTGCCATTAAGAGTTCTATGAATATAGGATAAGAACTAAGTAAAGAGCTATGGCACTTCAAATGAGTTACTCCTAAAAAGTAATCCTGAGAAAGCAGGGATAAAATCACTGCACAGCTTTCCAATTCTCAGACCTCTGAGGTAAAGGTGAGTGCTTGTAAATCAAAAATGCCCTTTTAGGCTTGTCAACTAAGAAAAATATTTTAGGTGCTCAGAACCATCCGGCGGCGGCGGCGGAACCAGGTACCCAACACAGCCCGAGCTTAAGACCTTCGGGGACTCAGGCCTGGAGTGGGAGTTGGGCACAGAATAGCGGGTGCACTCTGCACTCGCGGGGCAGACCCCGAGCTCCCTGCAGGCAGCTGCCATATTGCCTGCAGCTTCCCGTCCAGCTGGTGGTGAGGAAGCCGGAGTCAGCCAGTGTGCCAGGTGCCCAGACCCAGCCAGAGGCCGAACCAGCCTCCCATCCAGCCAATGGCAGGGAAGCTGGAAACTGGACCCAGCCAGCTTCCCAGCAGCTTGGGACCAGCAGGCGGAACCAGATAACTGAGATATCCCAACTTTAAGACCCCTGGGGAAACAGGATATCAGACAGCAAACCCTGAGCAGGAGCAGTGCAGAGCAGCCGCCCAACAGGCGGAACCAAATACCTGGGATATCCTGAGTTTAAGACCTCGGGGGACTCAGGCCACCTGTCAGCAATCTGTGAGCAAGAACCAGGCAGGACAGTGATTCAGGTATCCCAGTCGCTGGGAAATAGCCTTACAACCCCACAGGAGGGTCAAGCACCAGCTAGTATCTACAGGACCAACTAACACCAGAGTTAACCAGATGGCAAAAGGCAAACGTAAGATCGCTACTAAGAAAAATCAAGGCAATATGGCGGCATCTGAACCCAGTTCCCCAACAGCAATAAATATTGGATACCCCGAAACACCAGAAAAACAAGACTCAGATCTAAAATCACTGGTCAGGATGCTGATAGAGGAACACTTAGATAAATCTCTTAAAGTAATACATGAGAAAATAGATCAAAAGCTAGAAGCCATTGCAAGACAAACACAATTAAATCCCAGATATCTCAACACACCAGAAAAACAAGACTCAGATCTAAAATCACTGGTAAAGATGCAGATTGAGGATCACTTAGATAAATTTCTTAAAGTAATAGAGGAGAAAATAGATCAAAAGCTAGAAGCCCATACAAGGCAGACACAAAAATCACTTAAAGAAATCCAGGAGAATATAGAGCAAAAAATGAATCCCAATAAGGGGGAGAAACAAAAATCACCTAAAGAAATACAAGAGAACATGGGTCAACGAGTAGAAGTCATAAAGGAGGAAACACAAAAATCCCTTAAAGAATTACAGGAAAACACAAACAAGCAACTGAAAGATCTGAGCAAAACCATACAAAATCTAAAAACAGAAGTAGAAACAACTAAGCAATCGCAAAGGGAGACAATGTTGGAGATAGAAAACCTTGGGAAGAAATCAGGAGTCATAGATGCAAATATCAACAATAGAATACAAGAGATAGAAGACAGAATCTCAGATGCTGAAGATACCATAGGAACCATGGGTTCAACAATTAAAGAAAATGCAAAATGCAAAAAGCTGGTAACCCAAAACATTCAGGAAATCCAGGACACAATGAGAAGACCAAACCTAAGGATTATAGGGATAGATGAGAATGAAGATCTACAACTTAAAGGGCCAGCAAATATCTTCTACAAAATTATGGAAGAAAATTTCCCAAGCTAAAGAGAGAGATGCCCATGAATATACAAGAAGCCTATAGAACACCAAATAGACTGGACCAGAACAGAAATACTTCCCGTCACATAATAATCAAAACCCCAAATGTACTAAACAAAGAAAGAATATTAAAGGCAGTAAGAGAAAAAGGACAAGTAACATATAAAGGAAGACCTATCAGAATTACACCAGACTTCTCACCTGAGACCATGAAAGCTAGAAGATCCTGGGCAGACCTCATGCAGACCCTAAGAGAACACAAACTTCAGCCAAGACTAATATACCCAGCAAAACTCTCAATTGCCATAGATGGGGAAACCAAGATATTCCACGACAAAACCAAATTTGCAAGATACTTATCTACAAACCCAGACCTACAAAGGATAATAGGGGAAAAATACCAACACAAGGGGGGAAACAACACCCCAGAAGAAACAAGATAGAAACCCCATCTCATCCAACCCAAAAGAAGAGAACCACTCAAATACAAATAATAATAACAATTCCCAAAATGTCAGGAAGTAATAATTACTATTCCTTAATATCTCTTAATATCAATGGACTCAATTCCCCAATCAAAAGACACAGACTAACAGACTGGATATGGAAACAGGACCCTACATTTTGCTGCATACAGGAAACACATCTCAGTGTCAAAGACAAACACCACCTTAGAGTAAAAGGCTGGAAGACAGTTCTACAAGCAAATGGTCCCAGGAAACAAGCTGGAGTAGCCATTCTAATATCAGATAAAATCGACTTTCAACCTAAAGTCATCAAAAGAGACACAGAAGGTCACTTCCTGCTTGTCAAAGGGAAAATCCACCAATAAGAATTCTCAATACTGAACATCTATGCGCCAAATGCAAGGGCACCCTCATTCGTAAAAGAAACTTTACTAAAGCTTAAAGCACACATCACACCTAACACAATGATTGTAGGTGACTTCAACACTCCACTCTCCTCAATGGACCGATCAGGAAAGCAGAAACTAAACAGGGACACAGTGAAACTAATTGAAGCTTTGGACCAATTGGATTTAACAGATATATATAGAACATTCCATCCTAAAACAAAAGAGTATACCTTTTTCTCAGCACCGCACGGTACCTTCTCAAAAATTGATCATATAATTGGTCACAAGACAGACCTCAACAAATACAAGAAGACCGAACTAATCCCATGTCTCCTATCGGATCACTATGGAGTAAAAGTGGTCTTCAATAGCAAGAACAACAACAGAAAGCCCACATACACATGGAAACTGAACAATACTCTACTCAATGACACCCTGGTCAAGGAAGAAATAAAGAAAGAAATCAAAGACTTTTTAGACTTCAATGAAAATGAAGGTACGACCTCCCCAAATCTCTGGGATACAATGAAAGCAGTGCTAAGAGGAAAACTCATAGCCCTGAGTGCCTCCAAAAAGAAACTGGAAAGAGCATACACTAGCAACTTAACAGCACACCTGAAGGCGCTGGAACAAAAAGAAGCTAACTCACCCAGGAGGAGTAGAAGAGAGGAAATCATCAAACTAAGGGCTGAAATCAATCAAGCAGAAACAAAGAGAACCATACAAAGAATCAACAAAACCAAGAGCTGGTTCTTCGAGAAAATCAACAAGATAGATAAACCCTTAGCTAGACTAACCAAAGGGCACAGAGATAGTATCCAAATTAACAAAATTAAAAATGAAAAGGGGGATATAACAACAGAAACGGAGGAAATTCAAAAGATCATCAGATCCTACTACAAAGGCCTTTACTCAAAACAACTGGAGAATCTGGAGGAAATGGACAATTTCCTAGACAGATACCAAATACCAAAATTAAATCAGCATCAAGTAGACCAGCTAAACAGTCCCATAACCCTTAAAGAAATAGAAGGGGTTATAGAAAACCTCCCAACCAAAAAAAGTACGGGACCAGATGGTTTTAGTGCAGAATTCTACCAGACCTTCAAAGAAGACTTAACACCAATACTCTTCAAACTATTCCACAAAATAGAGACAGAAGGGACACTGCCCAACTCGTTCTTCGAAACCACAATTACGCTGATACCTAAACCACAAAAAGATCCAACAAAGAAAGAGAACTACAGGCCAATTTCTCTTATGAATATAGATGCAAAAATACTAAATAAAATTCTTGCCAACCGAATCCAAGAGCATATCAAAACGATCATTCACCATGATCAAGTAGGCTTCATTCCAGGAATGGAGGGATGGTTCAATATACGGAAATCCATCAATGTAATCCACTACATAAACAAACTAAAAGAAAAAAACCACATGGTCATCTCATTAGATGCTGAAAAAGCATTTGACAAAATTCAGCATCCTTTCATGCTAAAAGTCTTGGAAAGAGCAGGAATTCAAGGCCCATACCTAAACATAGTAAAAGCAATCTACAGCAAACCAGTAGCCAACATCAAAATAAATGGAGAGAAACTTGAAGCAATTCCACTAAAATCAGGGACTAGACAAGGCTGTCCTCTCTCTCCATATCTTTTCAATATAGTACTTGAAGTTCTAGCGAGAGCAATCAGACAACATAAGGAAGTCAAAGGGATACAAATTGGAAAGGAAGAAGTCAAAGTATCATTATTTGCAGATGATATGATAGTCTACTTAAGCGATCCAAAAAACTCCACCAGAGAACTTCTACAGCTGATAAACAACTTCAGCAACGTGGCTGGTTATAAAATTAACTCAAGCAAATCAGTAGCCTTCTTGTACTCAAAGGACAAGCAGGCTGAGAAAGAAGTTAGGGAAATAACACCCTTCACAATAGCCACAAACAACATAAAGTACCTTGGCGTAACTCTAACCAAACAAGTGAAAGATCTGTATGACAGGAACTTCAAGTCCCTGAAGAAAGAAATCGAAGAAGACCTCAGGAGATGGAAAAATATTTCTTGCTCCTGGATTGGCAGGATCAATATAGTAAAAATGGCCATCTTGCCAAAAGCAATCTACAGATTCAATGCAATCCCCATCAAAATCCCAAATCAATTCTTCATAGATCTAGAAAGAGCAATTCTCAAATTCATCTGGAGCAACAAAAAACCCAGGATAGCTAAAACTATTCTCAACAATAAAAGGACTTCTGGGGGAATCAATATCCCTGACCTCAAGCAGTACTACAGAGCAATTGTGTTAAAAACTGCATGGTATTGGTACAGCAACAGGCAGGTAGATCAATGGAATAGGATTGAAGACCCAGAAATGAACCCACAGACTTATGGTCACTTGATCTTTGATAAAGGAGCCACAACCATCCGGTGGAAAAAAGATAGCCTTTTCAACAAATGGTGCTGGTTCAACTGGAGGTCAACATGCAGAAGAATGCGAATTGACCCACTCTTATCTCCTTGTACTAAGATCAACTCCAAGTGGATTAAGGACCTCCACATAAAACCAGACACACTGAAACTATTAGAAAAGAAACTTGGGAAGACCCTGGAGGACATGGGCACAGGGGTAAAGTTCCTGAACAGAACACCAATAGCTTATGCTCTAAGATCAAGAATTGACAAATGGGACCTCATAAAATTACAAAGTTTCTGTAAGGCAAAGGACACTGTCAGAAGGACAAAACGGCAACCAACAACATGGGAAATGATCTTTACCAACCCCACATCCGACAGAGGGCTAATATCCAATATATACAAAGAACTCAAGAAGTTAGACCCCAAAGAACCAAATAACCCTATCAAAAAATGGGGTACAGAGCTAAACAAAGAATTTTCACCAGAAGAAATTCGGATGGCCGAGAACCACCTTAAGAGATGTTCAACATCATTAGTCATCAGGGAAATGCAAATCAAAACAACCCTGAGATTCCACCTCACTCCAGTCAGAATGGCTAAGATTAAAAACTCGAGAGACAACAAGTGCTGGCGAGGATGTGGAGAAAGAGGAACACTCCTCCACTGTTGGTGGGATTGCAAAATGGTAAAACCACTCTGGAAATCAGTGTGGCGGTTCCTCAGAAAATTGGGCATGCCACTCCCAGAGGACCCTGGCATACCACTCCTGCACATATACCCAGAGGATTCCTCTGCATACAACAAAGACACATGCTCCTCTATGTTTATAGCAGCCTTGTTTATAATAGCCAGAAATTGGAAGGAGCCCAGATATCCCTCAAAGGAGGAATGGATACAGAAAATGTGGTATATTTATACAATGGAGTACTACTCAGCAATTAAAAATAATGAATTCATGCAATTTGTAGGTAAATGGTTAGATCTGGAAACTATCATCCTAAGTGAGCTAACCCAATCACAAAAGAATACACACGAAATGCAATCCCTGATAAGTGGATATTAATGAGCCCAGAAGCCCTAAATACTCAAGGCACAATTAGCAAGTCAAATGACTCTCAAGAAGAAAAAAAGGAGAGGACCCTGGGCCTGTAAAGATTGGATCCAGTATTGTAGACCCAGAACAGAGAAATCGTGGGGGGGGGGGAAGAGTGGGGAATAGCATGGGGGGGAGAGGAATTATGGGACATATGGTGGGGGGTAACTGGGAAAGGGGAAAGCCTTTGGAATGTAAACAAAGAATATAGAAAATAAAAAAAAATTAAAAAAAAAGAAAAATATTTTATTAAATAATAAGCTATATAATAGTACTTATGTGGTTTTTTTTTCTGTTAAACTGTTCTTGGTACAAAAGTTGTGTTGTACTGAGGTTAGGTGAGGTGTTCTATCGCATAAAGAATCAAAATGAAGCACAAATTACATTACAAACTCAGTAGTTCTCTCATTACCTTTCACAGGCTAGACAAGCAAGTATTTCTAATCAGTCTGGCTAGAATTTTTAATTTTTCATTAACTACATAACATGTTTATTTTACCATTTCTAGATTTGTTACCATTGTGGGCATTGTTTATTAATGAAAGCAAAACATTTGGATCACAAGCTCCCACGTTCTTCGAGAAGTATTCCTTCACAAACACAAGATAGCTTTGATTATATAGTAATCAAAAATTGCATTATTTTGGCTTATATGTTAAATTCACATTTGAATGAAACACTGATTTATGGTTACTCTGTTTTTTAATAACATTTTCTTCTCCTTGGAGTTCATAATAATGTTTTTGGATTTTATTTTTTAACTTTCTATATACTACTTATTAATTTATCCCTAAATCATCCCTTAATTGTGTACATTCTTGTCAATGTATTTCATCACTTCAAAATATTTATCATTCTCTTTTCCATGGAGACATCTCTGAAGTTTCTGACCTGCCCCAATCAAGACTGGCAGTCCTCCAGGTATACGGTACGGCCATGACCCTAGAAATTTCCCTCAGTTATTTCACAGTGACTCTTCACAAGTCAGATATCCCACTTTCTATCTTGACTTTAATATATTTTAAAACCCTGTTCATCAATTTTCTAAGAAACACTATGTGAAAAGTTAATATTATGATTTCCAGGCAATGTGAATACATGTGCATAAAATACACACATATAATTAATGGGCAGATATGTTAGAGAATTTGAGACTACTATTTACTTTCTTCCTAAACTTGAAAGCATGAATTGTAGTTGCCAGTACAGCTGTTGAAAAATATCTAAGGAGAATTATTATTACTGATCCTTTATCATTTTATTATTTATTTTTTGTAATAATTTTTGTTTGTTTTTATTTTTGTTTTTTATTGGATTATTTACATTTCAAATGTTATTCCCTTTCTCAGTTTCACCCCTACCAGAAAACCCCTATCCTATCCTCCCTCCCCCTGCTTCTAAGAGGGTCTTCTTCCACCCACCCACTCACTCCTCCCCTACATTGGGGCATCTATTGAGCCTTCTTAGGACCAAGGACCACTCCTCCCATTGATGCCTGACAAGGCTGTCCTCTGCTACATATGCAGCTGGAGCCATGTGTACTCCTTAGTTGATGTCTTAGTCCCTGGGAGCTATGGGATGAGGTCTGGTTTGTTGATATTATTGTTCACCCTATGGGGTTGCAAACCCCTTCAGCTCATTCAGTCCTTTCTCTAACTCCTCCATCAGGGGCTCTGTGCTCAGTTCAAAGGTTGGCTGCAAGCATCCACCTCTGTATTTGTCAGTCTCTGGCAGAACCTCTCAGGAGACAGCTATACCAGGCTCCTGTCAGCAAGCACTTCTTGGCATCCAAAATAGTGTCTGGGTTTGGTGACTGTATATGAGATGGATCCCCAGATAGGGCAGTCTCTGGATGGCCTTTCCTTCAGTCTCTGCTCCAAACTTTGTCTCTGTATTTTCCTCCAACGAGTATTTTGCTCCCTTTTCTAAGAAGGACTGAATCATCCACACTTTGGTCTTCCTTCTTGAGCTTTATGTGGTCTTTGAGTTGTATCTTGGGTATTTCAAACTTTTGGGCTAATATCCACTTATCAGTGACTGTATACCATGGGTATTCTTTTGAGACTGGGTCACCTCACTTAGTATGATGTTCTCCAGCTCCATCCATTTCTCTTAGAATTTCATGAATTCATGTTTCTAATGGCTGAATAGTACTCCATTGTGTATATATACCACATTTTCTGTATCCATTCCTCTGTTGAGGGACATCTGGGTTCTTTCCAGCTTCTGGCTATTATAAATAAGGCTGCTATGAACATAGTGGAGCATGTGTCCTTATTACATGTTGTAGCATCTTCTGGGTATATGCCCAGGAGTGGTATAGCTGTGTCCTCAGGTAGTACTATGTCTGATATTAATATATTATACATTTCTTTCCTCAGTTTTACTTATTTGCTTTTCTTTGTGTTTTTCAATTCTTCCCAGTTGCAGTGCCATCTCATTCTTAGTTTTATTCTAATGTTATCAATAATTTATAACTATTACTTTGACTTTTCTATTAGTTTCCTATTTCATTTGCTGTAAGTACCACATTAATTAGGACCCCACTTGTTTTTTTGATCTTCCTTTTCCTAACTTCTCCTGGGTCTACAGTGCAGTATCATCAGTACTTTCTCAGCCCCTATTGTTTTCCTTTTGCTCCATTAACTCTGTACTATGGTCCCTTATTTTTATTTAGTTTGCATGCTAGGCATGGAGGAACATATTTTCTTTTGTCATTAGCAGAAGCCAGTCATTAGTATTCAATATGCACACTTTGAAGGAAATTATATATTTTATGCCATCATTATTCTGATAATAAATCAACCAGATCTTAATCTCCTTCCAATTTATAAGGTGATTTCACAGATATGAAATATTTGATCTAACTACCCATTTCCGACTGAGAAAAGATAAAAAAGATTATCACCTGATTGATAAAGACTAAATGAACCACCAATCACCCTGCTTTCCAACTACCTACATCTTTTTTAACTTAATGTCTATGCTCAAGATCTTGTTGCCAAAGTTCTGTTTACATATTAATCTGTCCACTGCTTCCAAGGCAGAAACAGGCATCAAAAATCAATCACAGATTTCACAGCTCATGTACATTTTTGATTGCTTGAAAATTAGCATCTCTGCTGGAGGAAACCATTGCCCACATCATTCATTTTCTAACTATAAACACTTGTATGGATGCATATGTGTGAATTTACTTGTTCCTATAACTTCAAATGTTTAGAAGGAATCATTTTACGTGCCATGTTCATCCTTAAAATGTCATTGTTGTATTTCTACTAAAGGACTAAATTCTGTTCTAAGACTAACCAGTCTGAAAATCCCTCCATCAATATATTATGTTCACTAATTTATTGGTGAGTGCTCTTATATATTTGAGTGGGTTTTTTTCCTATACATCTGTTTGGGCTTGTTTCAGCACCTTTTAAATTGGATGCCACTGAAAATAACTTTGATCAAAAACTTTGAAACCTCTTTTTCACAGGTCAGAAGTTGAATCTTACTTAGATCAGAGTGACTTGCCTAGAGTGGCAGGTCAGAGACAGATCTGCTTCTGAACTAAGCAGAACTTATTTTTGCCTTTGAGCCAAAAGACACCAGGGTCACTATAAATTCTTTTGAACAGAACACCCCCAACACAACATTCAGTGAATAGTTCTCTCTCTCTCTCTCTCCCTCTCTCCCTCTCTCTCTCTCCCCTCCTCTCTCTCTCTTTCCTTATTTTACTCAAATGTATTACCCTTAGGCATAAGGGAAGGACTGGAAAACCATGACTGTCTTCCTGTCTTTGATTTTAGTTTCCTTTGTGACAGATTCTGATGATTAATAAAAATAACATTTTCTAAACTTGAAAGTTTTATTTAAATATAAAAAATTAGCATCTTCTCAGCTGTATCAAAGTTAATATCAACTGACAGTATTCAAATAATTTGCAAATTGTCCTATAGTGTTCTTTACAAAAGTAAGAATACAAGTCAAAATTTACTGGCTACTGAGAAAGGTATGGTTTGAGGTACACATTTATTTGATTTGTTTTGAGAGAAAGATCTTGTGAGATAACCTAGGCTGACCTTGAATTTGCAATCCTTCACCTTCAGCTTTTTAGGATTACGGATGTTAGCCACTATACCTGGCAAAAATTTGTCCAGGGTATAAGTCTCAAGAGTTTGAGCCATTCACTGAGTGTCCTTTGAGCTGAGTGATGAAAATTAAAATGTGAAGGGTCTTCTCATTCATTAAGTATCTAGTTTCATCCTATCTATTTCAGATAACTTCTAGTTATTCCTCCAAATAGAATTAGCATAGCTGGAAAGAAGGCTCAGTCAGTAAAGTGCCTGCCACACAAGCACACAAGAATAAAAACCTGAGTTCAGATCCCTGGCATTCGTGTAATAGGCTGGTAATAGTAGCACGCATCTATAATCCCAGAACAGGCAGGGAGAGACTGGAGCACACCTGGGTTTTCCTGGCCAGAGTCTAGCTCAATCCGTGACCTCCTGGTTCAGTGAGAGTCATTGTCTGAAAAAGTAAACTCAAGAAGCGATTGAGCAAGACACGCAACAATCCTGGTTCCAAATTCTGTTATAGTTAGGGTTATCGTCGCTGTGACAAAATACCATGATCAAAGCAACTTGTTGAGAAAGGGGTTTACTTGGCTTACTATCCCATATCACAGTTCATCATGAAAGGAAGTCAGAAGAGGAACTCAAGCAGGGTAGGTTCCTAAAGGCAGGAAGTTTACGCACAAGCCCCAGTCATGCTCATGCATACAGTCATGTTTAACTCAGTGGGTCACAGAAACAGAAGACATGGAAGAGGGGAACTTAACAGGAGAAGACAGATGAGAAAGGTTAATGGAGGATAAACGAAATTCTGCATACATAAATTGTCAAAAATTAAGAAGACTTCATTCAAAAAATAAAAAAAAAAAGAAGACTTCATTCAAATCTTGGAAATTCAAAATAATAAAGTTCAGTAGCTGTCACAGTTTCTTTGAGTTTTAATCTAGGTGTCATATCATAGCATGGTTCTGGACCAAAATTTTTCACTAAAATGCTGGCTAAGACTGTAGTTATGAGAAGCACCACTAGATTTGAGGTCATGATTCCAGTACTGTTAACTGACAGGCCTAAGTCTTTTTGCATAGTCCGTAGAGATGATACATAGATTCCTCCCAGAGCTAATGTTCCAGGATAAGGTTAAATGAGGAGTCTTTCTTATGACTGAGAACCAAGAACTCAGTGTTGATAATTTCTACAGTGTTCTCCTAAACTTTTTTCAGCAAAAATCACAAAACGATCTTGAAAGTTGAATGACTTGCTGTAGTTCACACTTCATTTATTCTTTATGGTAACTTTTAAAAGTAGACATAGAATTCATTTTTATAAAACCCATATGTGCCCAAAGCAAATATTTTTTTCTTATAATTCTATAGGCAATTCAATTTTACTCCACCTGAAATTTTATGTCAGCAAATACAGTTCTAAGCAGACAAGAAGCTATTTAGTTTCAATCTTGCGTGGTTTGGACATCATTTTATTGGATAGTGTGATCCTGAACCATTGTGAAGTATTGGATACTATAAAAACGCTAAGTGTACTATTTTCCAAAATCTAAAAAGTTATAAAGTTCAAGATAGCTCGATACTGTGGTGTGGAACAAAATTTAATGTGATAGTAATCTGTCTAGTTTACTGTTACACTCATGAGAAATTTTTTAGTGTAGAGGGAGGCCATATGTAATGTGTTATAATTCTTCTAGTGACAACAGCACATAAAGAGAAAGTTCTACCCTTAAGTTGGTTGTCTGTTACTATAAAAATACCCAATGCTGGAAAATTTATAAAGAATACAAATTTACATAACTCTTGGTTCTGAGGAAGTCAAAGAACATGGCACCAGCATCTCCGGGGCAGCTGATAAGGGTCTTTTGGCTGCATCACAACATAGCAGAGGACATCATGTGATAAAACGGTCAGTGTACTCTCTTTCTATTATAAAGCTACCAGCACAAGCCTTATATATTCACCTATTTAATCATTCTCCAAAAGCAAAACCACCAAATACCTTGCACATATGATTCTGAAGATTATTTTTTCAACCTGATCTGTAAGGGGACACATTCAAACTATTGCAGTGCCTATTATGAAATCGCTTGATCTTTTGGTAATTGAAATAACTTTGTTGCTGGGCAGTGGTGGCACATGCCTTTAATCCAAGCACTTGGGAGGCAGAGGCAGGAGGATTTCTGAGTTCAAGGCCAGCCTGGTCTACAGAGTGAGTTCCAGGACAGCCAGGGCTACACAGAGAAACCCTGTCTCAAAACAACCAAAAAAAAAACCCTTTGTCTTTGGAGAACTGTCATCCTTATACTGTCTCCCCTTTCTATTTATCAGCACAGCAATACCCTATTTAAGACAAAAGGTGCATGCCATTAGCTAGAACATATTTGTGTTTAATTGTGTGAGCCCATAGGAGAGACAAATGTACTATTGCATTTCACCTTCATGCAAAGTACAATATACAATTCATGTGTATGTTCAGATTTTTCCATTAATCTACATCTTCTAATTTACCAAACCAGAATAATTCATAACAATCTATAAATATTTGTTCTTATACCCACAATTAGTATAGTCCTCATCCCTCGTCAGGGAAACTTCTTTTTGCAACAAATGAAGACCACTAGAGAAAACCAAAATGCAGAGTTGTGGAGCCCAGTTCCAGTGGATACATCTATAAAACACGTGCACCACTAAAGTTCAGATGACATTGTAGAAGAGCAAGAAGATCAGGGAGTTTAGTGTGAGATTGTGTAACATCAGAAGCCACAACTATAAAGCCATACCAACATAACTGCCAAAAAATGAGCTGAACAAGGTTAATATCAATAAAGATGCCAAACTACATAGGGAAAAGCCTGTGACTTCAGTCCTACACAAAGAACTATTGGTAACTGAAGAAAGCTGGAAGCAGGAGAGGTGGTCTTCCTCAGGGAAAAACCACATCAACTGCTTGATAATGCCAAATGGTCAACCCTGAAAACATACACAGGTAATATTATATGGGCAGAGCATATTATATTGAGGAATATATATGTATATCCATATTCATATTCATATTCATATATGCATGCAATAACAATTAGAAAAGAGGCCATGGAATATATAAGAGAGTAGGGAGGAGTATATGAAAGGGTTTGGGAGGGATGGAAGGGAAGGTGGAAATGTCTTTCATTATTTACTGACATCTGGGACATCTTGCAATGTCAGGATGCCTTCTACTGAGAAAGAACAGAACTTCACTCGAACTTCTCCTAAAACCCAGCAAAATAATTCAGTGACTTCTTTCAGCCAAATCTGATTTCTTACTTACTCCAAGCATCTATACAAAATTCTACATGAGACATAGCACAGTGTATTTCCACTAATCCTCAGTGTAGGTGAGAGAATATACAGGCCTGATACAGGGAACAGAACTTATATGTTTCCATGATGTGAAGAATATCACAATTGGCCACACTTTATTAGCTAAACCATGTCTGTGACAATACCTAACTTCACCAGAACAGGATACAAAATTACCTTGTATTCCCTATAGGAAAGAGAAGCTAGATATATGAGAAGGGAACGAAGGTTGCTACATATGTCAAATGCCTTTCTTTGAGCTATATTTCTCTCAGAGTGCTTCTGAGATCTCTCCGTATTTATAAAAGTTGATTAGGCTGATTCATTCTCAGGGCTGCCATTTTTTCCTGCTAAAGGTGTTTAGGTTATTTCTTATTTCTGCCATAACTAACAATATTGCTGTAGTCATTTGGGATATATAATTCATATTTTCTTTATACTGTTGTTCTAGGCTCATTTAAGTAGTATCTCATGAGCACATCCAGACTGAAGCAATGGAAAAGGTCAAGAGAACTGCCTGAACCACTTGGTGCACAGCCTATTATACAAAACCTGAAATGTATTGAAATGACAGCCAACACCACAAATGCTATCTATTCATGTTTGTTCTAAAGAAGTAAAATGGTATTATTTTCAGCATGTTTTACTTTCTCAATTGAACATAGCAGAACAAAAAGCCAAGGTTGTTGAAAAATGGATCTTTCAGTTAACAACTGCCAAAATCAGATATTCTGGTAATTTTCTACATTCTAGTCAAACTCTATTGAAAATCATGAGAGCAATTGGAACTTAATATTGCTAATAGAAGACACACCTTCAAGGACTTCTGCGAATGTCAAGATGAATGAAATATTTGACAAGATAAAGATGAATCAACCACAATGCTCTCCATTTGAGAGTGAAAAAAATCCAGTGAGACTACCATAAAGTGCTCCCTGAAAACAAACTGTTCTAGGGAAAAATTGATTTAATGCAAGGTTTAAAAAAGCTCTCTCAAAAAGTTGAGGACAAAATAATAGTGAAAATTAAATTGAATGAGACTAACTTTGCAATAGAGTAAGGAATAGGAATTTGCAATATTTAGGGTGCTTGCCTAGTATGTGTGAGACCCTTGTACATATCCTCAGTTTGATTCCCAGAACCCAAAACTATATATTACAGATATTGTATCTTTTACACAAGAGAAAACTTTAAAACATGCAGGGAATTCGAATTAAGCCAAGTAATCTGCTCTGTATTGAATGTATCAGATTATGTTGTAATCTAATTGCCAGTGTGATGATATTTGTTTGTAAAGTAGCTGTGATAGGTGATTGGGGTTTGAAGAGGTCACAAGAGAAGCGCAAAGTATCTCTATGCCATAAACAGTTGCAAGTCCAACACCAATGATAAGTGACCTTGAACTTCCTTTCCTCTAGAACCATTATTTTTAAAGTATGGTTTAAGCCATCCTGTCCATGATATTTGTTTTTAAGATTTTATTATTATTATTATTATTATTATTATTATTATTATTATTGAATTACATGCTTATTGTGTGTATCTGTCTGTCTGTAGGAATGCACAGATGAGTGCAGGTTTCAGTGAAGATCAGAGGAGAGTGTCAGATACCCTGGAGCTGAAGTTATCAGAAGTAGTATGCTGCCATGTAGGTGCTGGGAACCAAAGACTGGACCTCAGCAACAGCAGCAGGTGCACTTACTCAAGCCATCTCTGTAGCCCCCTGTGGTGTGTTATTATAAAATCTGAATTAAGGTTCTGTCTAAAATATTTTGTGTATTTGTTTTTCTCAATCACAGCTCATTATTGATCATATTGTAAATTTAGGTAAAAAAAAAAAATCATTAGCCGAGGCTTAAGAGCACTGACTGCTCTTCCAAAGGTCCTGAGTTCAAATCCCAGCAACCACATGGTAGTTCACAACCATCCGTAATGGAATCTGACACCCTCTCTTCTGGTGTGTCTGAAGACAGCTACAGTGTACTTAGATGTAAATATAAATAAAAAATCTTTAGAAAAAACTCATTAGTTTCTTATTTTAGCTTTAGTTTTTATTTTTTAATTGGATATTTTATTTGTCTATATTTCAAATGTTAGCCCCTTTCCCGGGTCCCCTCTGGAATCCCCCCTTTTCCATCCCCTTGTTCCACTGCTTCTATGAGGGTGCTCCCCCTCCCACCCACCCACTCCTGCCTCACCACCCTAGCATTCCTCTATACTGGAGCATCAAGTCTTGGAGCACCCTCATAGAAGCAGGTTAAGGGGGGACGAGATAGGAGATTTCCAGGGGGGAAATCCGGAAAGGGGATAACATTTGAATGTAAACAAATAAAACATCCAATTTAAAAAAAAAAAGAAAAATGATTAATACATTTTAGTAGGAGCAAAATGGGAGTCAGCTTTAGTTAATGTCCCTAATGATTCACACTTCATTATTTGCCCTTTTTTCTGTGACTTTACAGTTCCAGTAAGAAACAGAGAATGTTTTTCTGCCATCCAATTCTTTGCTCATCTACTGTGCTTGGTTTTGACATTAGCATGTAAACAACAGTGACAGGAGAAGATACTTGGGAAAATAGTTGTAAAGTGGTCTTGGCTGCATGCATTTGTTACTGCTAAGACAAAGAAGTACTTCTCTGTTGATCCAAGGAGGGCTTTAGACACATAGACAAGACCCCCTTATTCAAGTTCACTTTGGATTGCTCATACTCCTGACTCTACCAAAGATATGTGAGTGAGTCTAGTTTGGAATAGCCACCTTCCAATATGAATGACAGTTTTAAAAGCAAAAAGGAATTATTTCAGTCTTAAGCACTGAGTTGTAGTGTGACTTCCAACACATCAATAATTGATACACTTTCAAAACCACCTAGAGGAAATATTTTCATAGTGATCACTGAAAAGAGATGACACTGGAGTACATTAAAGTACTAAAGAGAAATTGTCAATGATAAGACTGCATTTAATCAAAGGCTCCCACAGAGTCAATTAGAGCATCTAAAATGATAAAAAACATCTCAATATTACAAATTAGAAGAAATAAAACAAGTGTTATTAGATAAGGTTCAAGAGATATCCGTGTTCATGTGGCCTTTTATGTTACTATTATATCCAAGAGAACAGTCTTCATTTTGCCCTTGCTAAATGTTTAAGGTAATAATGTCCTTCATATTATAAAAGAATATTTATTTGTCTTCCACAGAGGTACATAACTATGTTGATAATATTAAGATCATTATAAGCAAAAGAGATTGGAAGGTGACCAAAAATACCTATATTTCCATATGACTATGATTTCCATGAAAATTTAACAGCATTCTATCAAGCTTATGGCACTTAATAAAAGTTAGTTAGTGAGTATTTTCCTAAAATGGAAGAATCAAATCTAATTAAATCACTCTACTTTGGGCAAGTTGGTTTATTATTAAGCATACCATCAGCCTCTGGGATTAATCTAACATTTTTTTAGGTCTAACACATTGAAAAAGTCTTTCTTTGTTTATCAATAAACTTCTCTGTATCTGTAGTAAGAGATTTTATCTTATTACCGTTAATTCCACAGAATCAGAAGAATGAACTCAAGAATTTGAGCTCAAGTTAAGTTAGGTCAAGTATTACAGTTTGTTCAAAACTAGGGGGAAAAAAGGTTGCAATCCAGTTATTCCATGCAGCTAGTAAAGTATTCAAGGCAATCAAATTCAAAGCACTTAGAAGACATTCTCCAGGTGAAAAAGCTGGACTACAACTGAGACTAAGATCCAAGTTCCCTAATTTCAATACTACAATCTGTCTACCATACAAGTTATTGTCATTATACTGGCTGTCTTAGTTCTAAATTCAAGAATTGTATACAGTGGGTTATTATGAAGTGTTTGATGAATAAATTGAAAACAAACATTGCCTTTAGTCCTTTTGTTTTTCAAAGCATTCTGTAGATTGTTCTGTTCATCTTGATTAACATTCAGAATACACTCCTTCTGCTTCCCTCACACTTACCTGGACTGAAATCTAGAGATTGTAAATCTTCCTTAGACACTTGCTTCAACTACATTCTTAGGGAAAAGCCTTAGGATTTTTGCATTATTTTACAAATGAATAAAAGCAAACGAGATTGAAAATTCCATCACTTATAAACCTAGTATGTTGGGGCTCTGGGTTTTTACAGGAGATGAGGATCCTAAAGGTGAGCCTTCCTGCCTGTATAGAATAACACAATTTCAGATGGTAGATAAGTATGAATTTAATCCCAATCACACACATAAAAATTAATGTCCTTCAGCTGAGTTTCTAGTCTCTTGTTTTAGAAACACGGGAATTTCCTTATATTATGAGATACTGATTTCATGAAACAGAATAGGAAGAGGATTTTAATAAGATAAATGACTGACAAGCTAAAACATACCCGACTTTCCCAAGGTCATTAAACTTCAACGTTCCTTTTTCAATTTCTCCTAACACTCATCTCTGTCATAGCTTTGATTCCCATAAAGCAGTTCTATATCTTGTCTTCCCGAAATAGAATCACATAAATGAACAGAGGATACCAACTAGCAAAAATCATGAACAGAATTTGCAATGAGGTTGGCCTTCGTACCAATGTTAGACGTCATTAGGCACCAAATAACCTGACATTCCCTTTCAAGATCTAGAAAAAAAGAAACAATAAAATAATATCTAAAACTTCACAGTTATAGCTTTAAGCCAGCAACTTCCTTTTCTTATTTTTGTATCATATATAAAACATCTAACAATCCAACACTTAGACTCAACTCCCAATCATTTATATTTTCTGAAAGTATTATTGATAGAAAAGTCTATGGATATGATGCAAATAAGTAGTAGTTCCTAAAGCAACCTCTCCTCTTCTTATAGCTATGGAGTGAAGAGAAGCAAGTACTGTGGGAACTGGAACAAGAGAGCATGATACAGGAGGAAAACACTGAATCTTATCCACGAAATCATCTCCTTGTGTGAAAATGCCACCCCTGACAAAAGACTGAGTGCTACTTCACAAACTTCTGAAAACCAGAGGTTTGGAGCTAATATTGCTTCAAAGCCCACTATTCTGCCAGAGGTGACAGTACCTTAATTTGTCACTGTCAAGCAGGCCAATTTCTTTAAGGTCTGATTATTGTTGCTCTTCTCAACTGTCTCTAGACACAGCAGCTTACTAACAGAGAGAGCATGCTAGAGGTCAACTTGAGTGACATCAAACAGAGCTTATTACTGTGTTAACGGTTCTAGCAGGAGTTATATGATTCAGGTAAGGGTATTGGGAGGACACAGACAGTCTGAAGGTTTCTGTGATTTTCGTTGTGTTCCCTTCAGGAGAGGATGCTGATGAGCAGGTATTTGTTTCCCTGACACTCAATACCGAATGTGAAACACTAATTCGTAATATATGAAACACTTTCTTCTTCTTCTTCCTGGTGCATAAATCAATCTCCCAGTCCACAGAGAGCTGAACTATGAGCACAAAGAATTTCCCTTAATAAATATCCATAGCAATTCCCTACATAGATAGAGCAAAGAATCACTGAAGAAAATTCCACTCCAGGTTTTGAAGGTCCTTTACCTACATCCAATTGAACAATCTTTGGATTAGCTAGCAGGCAAATATAGAAAAAAGCTTAGGCTCAAAACTCTTCCTGTCATGCATATCCACCCCCAAGTTATTGTTTGAATTGAATTTTTTTCTCCAAACAATAATAACAGGATGAAATTTTTCTGTGGTCTCCCAAAAGGCTATGGGGAAAATAAGACTTAACTCTGACACATGATGTAAGAGTATACAGTTAAAAGTTGACAGAAGCCAATATTTACAGTGTGATTTGGAAATGATAGGACAGTTAGTTATAAACCTTTTTGAAACCTTTATAACAACTCTCTTCCAAGGGTCCTTGCTATGGGATCAACTCACAGTTGGAAGCTATGCTACAACAGAGACATTTTGCACTTGGATAACAGCAGCATAATAAACAAATGTTTATGTCACTTCCAACTACCCAAAGAGGAAGGCTCTGTGCTTCAATGCTCCCTTGAGGAAAATAAACTGTTCTGCAAGAATAACAGTCTGACAAGTATTTCCAGAATATATGAAATGCACGGGAATATTGTATTACTCACATAAGGGTAAAAGTAAGTCAGATTTGGGTGTAACTAACACATGCTTCTAAAGGTCATCCAAGAGGATGGTACAATCGCTATCTTCTTTGTCTTACTACAAATGTCTTCAATGACACTGCAGTCTATTTCACTCTCCACATTTCTACTCAAACTGATTCATAAGATCAGCCTTTTAAAAAAAGTGTATTTTGTTCTAGTTGGCTCCAGGGCATTTAAAAAAAATTCTTAAACTTTGCTGTTTCATGAACCTTTTTTGTTGGCCTTCTGGTTCCTAGAGTCTGTCCTTCTACCCCCTCCCCCACCTTGATCTCCTGTCCTTCTACATTCAACAGAACATTGGGTCAAACTGAGCTGTCCATTAAAATCACCTACGAATATTTTCAAATCCTCACGCAACTTGCCTGCATCCTTTCCCCAGGTACACTAGATTCTATAGAGAAGAACCCAAGCATGGAATCTTCTCTTACTTTGTCAGTTAAATTATATTTTACATACCATTCAAAATACAAATCATTGATATCTCACACTAACTGTGTATACCTATGAAACACGCCACCTCATCACAATTTGGAGAATTCCTACCAGCCTAGAAGTTCCTTCGAGCTGCTTTATGACCAATCCTCAACCCTGTTGGCTCCCCAAGGTACTCACTGCTTGAATTTTAATTACCAGAAAACTCATGTGAATGAAAACATATTATGCATCCACTTGTACTTCTCTATCCATATTGACCTCACAGATACCAGGTTTTTTTAATGCAATTTCTAATTCAGTAGGTCTGAGGTAGACTCTAAGATTTTTTTTTCATTTCTGACACTTTCCCACATGATGTTAATGCTAATTGTCTGGAAACATGTTGAGTGACACAGGTACAGTAAAGATCTGTATTAGGTAAAAGAGTAGTTTGAAATAGTCCTTATAAGCAAGATTCTTTCTCAGCAGGTATAAAGTGCAAACAGCTTCTTACTTAGGGTTGGGACTTTCTTTCCACATCCATTTTTCAGTGCAGAATTCAAAGAACTAAAGCCAATACTCCTTAAATTATTCTGCAAAATAGAAATGGAAGGAGCAATTCTTAACTCTTTTTATAAAGCCACTCTTACCCTGGAATCAAAAACTATGGCAAGACCAAACCAAAAAAAGAAGGAGGAGAAGGAGGAAGAAGAGAAAAAGAAGAGGAGGAGAACATTACAGACTAATATACGTTGTGAACATAAATGCAAAAATTCTCAATACTTGCCAACTAAATTCAATAGCACAAACAACACAACACAACACAACAGGTAGATTAAGTCAGCTTCATCCCAAAGATGGAGAAATTACTCAACATATATAAATCAATAAATTTAATTCACCACATAAACAGACTGAAAGACAACAACAAAAATAAAACCTGCTCATGATCGTTTCATTAGATGCAAAAAGGGCTTTGACAAAACCTTTCACCAACTCATGATAAAAGGCCTGGTGAGACTAGGGATATAAGGGATGCATTTCAACATAATAAAGACAATTAACAGCAAGCCTATAGCCAACATCAAATTAAATGGAGGGAAACTCAAAGCAATTCCACTAAAGCCAGGAACAAGACAAAGTTGTCCACTCTCTCCCTATCCAATAGAGTACTTGAAATCTTAGCTAGAGCAATAAGAAAATTGAAAGAGATCAAGGGGATACAAATAAGAAAGAAGCCAAAGTATCCATATTTGCAGATGATATGATAGTATACATAAAAATTCTAAAGATCTACCACAAAGCTTCTACAACTGATAAACACTTTCAGAAAAGTCATTTTCCAAATATTACTCCATAATGTTCATATGAATGATTAACAAGCTCTTCTGGACATTGTCTAAATAAAGTGCTGAGTCTGGTAGATCCTATTTTTCATTTTAAAACTACTGAATAAAAAATGCATAAAAAGGTGACATAAAACAAAGTCTTTCACAGAATAAGCTGATAATTAAAAATATTACAATATAAGAAGTTCATACTTGCTTCTGATAACATAAATTCACAAGAGGCTCTACATGTCCAGTGACTAAGAAACATGGAACAGAGCTCTGACTCTGAGCCTTTGTTTCTTATAGGCAGTGAACCTGAATTAGTATCAAATACTACAATGCTAGCAGTTAAAAATAATTCAATAAGTAAATGAATGAATGTTGACCAAAGTGGTGTTTTATTTGTAAAGCCTGCCTATACTTTTAATAGTCATGATGATCTCACTTGCTTCTGTCATGAGATAAATGAAAATAGTCTAAGTCTACCAATCAGTTTCTACTGTCCTGCCATTCTCTTAACAGAAAGAGACTAGACTATAGACTCCAAAGGCTTCCTCAGGAAGACCACCAGGAAGCCTTATATATCTCAGATGTCATGAATAATCTTCCAGCATATGAAAATAGGTAAGTGAGTCAACATCTGACAGTCATATTTATACTTCAAAAAGTTGTCATCTGTATCTGTTTCTTATAGGTAGAGTGCTTTTCTAGCATTAACAGGGAATCTGTTTTTGATACTTACTCAGCATTGCAAAACAAATTCTCATTTATTTTACAGCAATAAGATATGGTTTATATTTATTAGAATCTAAAAGAGATATTGACATAATAAAAAATATTCGGATGGCCGAGAAACACCTTAAGAGATGTTTAACATCATTAGTCATCAGGGAAATGCAAATCAAAATAACCCTGAGATTCCACCTCACACCAGTCAGAATGGCTAAGATTAAAAACTCAAGAGACAACAAGTGCTGGTGAGGATGTGGAGAAAGAGGAACACTCCTCCACTGTTGGTGGGATTGCAAAAGGGTAAAACCGCTCTGGAAATCAGTTTGGCAGTTCCTCAGAAAATTGGGCATGTCCCTTCCAGAGGACCCTGGCATACCACTCTTGGGCATATACCCAGAGGATTCCCCTGCATACAATAAAGACACATGCTCCACTATGTTCATAGCAGCCTTGTTTATAATAGCCAGAAATTGGAAGGAGCCCAGATATCCCTCAAAGGAGGAATGGATACAGAAAATGTGGTATATTTATACAATGGAATACTACTCAGTAATTAAAAATAATGAATTCATGCAATTTGTAGGTAAATGGTTAGATCTGGAAAATATCATCCTAAGTGAGCTAACCCAATCACCAAAGAATACACATGAAATGCAATCACTGATAAGTGGATATTAATGAGCCCAGAAGCTCTGAATACTCAAGGCACAATTAGCAATCCAAATGATTCCCAAGAAGAAGAAAGGAGAGGACCCTGGGCCTGAAAAGATTGGATCCAGTTTTGTAGATCCAGAACAGAGAAATGGTGGGGTGGGGGGGATGATTGGGGAATAGTTGGGGGGGGACTATGGGACGTATGGTGGGGGGGAACTGGGAAAGGGGAAAGCCTTTGGAATGTAAACATAGAATATAGAAAATAAAAAAATATACTAAGGTAACTTTTGATGAAAAATTAAATTTGATTCAAAATATTCAACTCTTTAGAAAAGATATAAAGATACTTTACAAAACAGGAAATCCGAATAACAAACATAAGGTGCCCAGATTATTTACTAATTGTGAAGTATAAAATTTTAAAAAATGCAATTAACTATTCAGCAAAAACCTTTAAAAATAAATGTTCTTGAGATCGGGGAGTATAAAATTATGAGCTCTAAAAATTAAAAAAAATGCAATTAAATATTCATCAAAAGAAACTTTAAAATTTAATGTTATCAAGATTGGGAGGGAAAAGTGAAGGGACTCTAGCCAGCTCAGCATGGCATCATGGCTCTGACAGGCTTTGTCCTCCAGTTCCCTCTCCCTTCTTAAAAACTGATAAATAACATTTTGAAAGCTAGACACCAATGTCTATTGCCTTATTTGGCCACTCCTTCCTGAAGCTGACCACCAAGGTCCAGCTACCAAAGTTTTGAAGTCCAGCAACCAAAAACTCCCTTTGGCTCACCTAATTATCATGCCCAATTAAAATTAAACACCTCATCCTAGCATGGTTTCCCATTCTACTTTTATAAACAGCCATTTTCCTATGGGTCACATTTGTCTCCTCTATCCAGAGACAGTCTTTTGTCCCACTTAGAAACAAATACCTCTTACTGCTCTCCCTTGTCCCTTTCTTTTCTCCCCTTTCCTTCATTCCCTTCCCCTCCTTCCTCCTCCTCTAACTCCTGTTGTTGTTCTTTCTCCCTGCCCTCTGCCCCTATTGGGCAAATAACTCTTTATGCTGAGGACATGGTCTTTGGACATCTTGAGCCAACTTCAAGGTTCTGTACTGAAAAGGAGCATGGAAACATAACTCATCAATAATAAATAGATAACCTTTAAAGAAGAACCACATTGAAAAGTTATTCATCATCACCTAGTACAATAGTTATGTTTCTGTTGCTCTGATAAAATTCTGTGACCAAATCCAACTTACTGAAGAAACTGATTATTTTGGCTTATGGGGTGTATATATGTGTGTGTGTGTGTGTGTGTGTGTGTGTGTGTGTGTGTGTGTGAGAGAGAGAGAGAGAGAGAGAGAGAGAGAGAGACAGAGACAGAGAGAGACAGAGAGAGACAGAGAGAGACAGAGACAGAGAGACAGAGAGACAGAGAGACAGAGACAAGACAGAGAGCATAATGGTAGTAGAGCCATGACAGCAGGTGACTGGAGCAGAGTTGGATGATCACACTTTATTGATGTGCAGGAGAGCAAACTGGAAGAGGGAAAGGGTATAAAGTCTTAAAACCTGTCCCCAGTCAAGCTTTCTCCTGCACCCCCTAAAGGTTCCATAGCATCCCCAAACAGCACTAACAACTGCAGACCCAGTAGTCAACCATGTGAGCCTGTAGGGAATATACTTCATTCAAACCATATCTAATAAAGTTACTGGTTTGTCTTGTGCAAAATATATTCTTCCCAACCCTGTAGGAACATCCACTTTCTGGTATGGTCTTGATGCCCCATCATCTTTTTTTCTTTATTCTATGTTGAGTTTACGACATGCTTTGACTATTAAGATTAGGTAAGTATTATGGTGTGGGGATATGAAGTACAGGCCTCAAGAGTCCTTGTAACTTTTACCCTGCCACAAAGTTGCTAAGAAACCAAGCTAGCCTTTAAAGCATGGAATACAACAGAAGAGAAATACCTAACTGACAGTCAGCACTGAGTGCTAGATACAGGAATGAGGCAAGCTTGGACCATCTCATGCTAGCAGAGCTGTCAGGTAATGGCACTAATATGAATAAGTCCAAGAAAGGCCAACAAATGAACTGCTTAGCTGAAACCAGCCCAGATTTCTGATCCATAGAACTTATAAGTAAATAAAATGGTGACTGTTTGAGGTTACTGTGTTAATGAGGTCTTTTACACAAAGATGGGTAATGATTGTTCATATCCTTTGGCTCAGTGTTGATTATATTATATGTTTTAGAAAAACCCTTAAGAAAAATACAACTGCTCCGGTAAACCTGTGTCAAAATGCTCATGCATGAAATATTCATAATAATTCTAAATAGGGAAAAGTCAAATATTTATCAAAAAATGATGAAGGGGATGCTATACTCATGACATAGGCTATAGTTTTATAATTACTCTTGATCGTGTGTGTGTGTGTGTGTGTGTGTGTGTGTGTGTGTGTGTATTTGAGGAAAAGAGTCAAATTGATAGATAAATAGATAGGTAGATATGGATATGTACATAGATATGGATATAAATATGGATATAGATATGGATATAGATATCTCACATAGGAATAAGGTTCTTTCTGAGACTGTTTCTATGTAGCTCCAAAACTGTGACAAATTAAGTTTTCACTTGGTTCTAGTAATGTTGACAAACCATGTTTTTAATTGGTATGGAAGTACATCATTTTCCTCCCTCCTTCCAAATGCTCCCATGCACTCACCTTAAGTTTATAACCCTTTTTTATTGTTATTGTTACATATATGCATGTGTTTACATGAATACATAAATATAATCTATTAAGTTTATTTGATGTTTATGTAAATAATTCTCATTCATCATAAAGAAGTATATTGTTTAATAGCCATATTGTATAGTTCCTGTAGTTTTCCTTGATATTAATCTCTGATTCTAGTAGAATGTATTTAATACAGTCTACTATCAATGCGATATATTTCACATTTTTTTCAAATGAAAATAATAATCATTACATTTTGTAAAAAAATATGAGCAATTTAGTTTTTAGAAGCAACCAGTAAAGAAGATAGCTACAATGCCCTTGGTGAGGCCTGCAAATTAGTTTCAGCAAAGATGGATGAGGCCTATTTACCAGGATGGGAAAAGGGGTGTGATTTAATAGTGTTTGTCACCTGCTCTGACATCAGACCAAGCAAGGCATTCCCCAAGTTTGTGATCTCTTTCCCAATTCTTTACACCATTAATGGACTTGATGACATGGTTAAGAGTCAGTTTGGACTAAAGTATAAGAAGGAAGATTCAGGTATGCCCCTTCTCTGCCCATGAGAACAGAAAGCAAAAATGAGATGTCATATTTGTTTGCCACTCCCAAGATTCTAGAGTATTGCTACTTTGAGAATTAATCTATTGAATCAACACAGAATGAATTAGACTATACAACTTCAGAGTTACCCCAGTAGATTAGATGGTTGTTCCCAAATCTCTATATCCTATACTTTTCTTCAGAGGTTTCCATCTGTGTACTTTCCACCTTAAATTTTCCATTGAGAAATGTATACTTCTGCATTGTATCAATGCTTGCCCTTGTGGCTAGATAGGTGTTGACATGGAGGAAATTAGAGAGTGACAGCTCAAAACCAAGGCCTTAAGAAACATGACCTACTTGAACTTGCCTCTTGTGTTCCTGTCATCTGCTATTAGGAGAGTAGCCCCAAGTAGCGATTTCCTCTCAAACCTGGCCTCCAGAAGACATGAGAAACAGAACCAAACTTGCCCAGAAGTATGATGTCTAATCCGGCCCAGTCAAATTGAACCTAGCTCAGCAGAATCCTACCTGAGCTACAGTCCTCGAGCCTGAAAATAAAAGTTTAATGCATCAATCTCTGAGGCCAATGTTCATCTGAACAGGAATTTTAAGATACAGAACATAGAAAAGAGAAAGTCTGAAAAATGTTTTACCTGTCTGAGATCTACTCAGGAGTCAGGTAGATTAGACCAAAGAAGAAAAATTCTCTGATCTATGTGTACTGGCATATATATGCAGCATGAAAGTTTTCATAAACATTAAATTTTTATATTACATAATCAAGTATTTCATTCAGATTCCATGCTAATACAGAACTCTAGGATTGTAATTTGGTTTTGTGTGCAACTTGCCTGAAAGGAAAGAATATGCCAGTTGAAAAATAGACAATGTGACCTGTATGAATAAGAATGTTCAGTGCCTTAAACACATCAGAGCTCAATAAACTATAGCCTCCTTGTGTCCTTCCCAAGGCCTCTGGAGCCTTCTCCCAAATGAAGGCAGTATTTCCCACTGCCTATAGCAGGAACATGTTCTTTCTAAAACAAATCACTTTAGAGTCTATCCTTCTCTGTGTCCTACTTGACAAAAGACAGGTCAGAGAACTTCCCTAGAAACCTACATTTAATAAATACTTGCTTTGCCTCTTCCCAAGAAAACGACACAAAGAAACATCAGGCTGATAACTCCATTATCAAAGAATGTCAATTTCAGCAACCTACATATATATGAGTAAAACCTTAGTCTTTCACTCCATTTAATTCTATGGTGATTAATTGTAGAAAGCCATAAAGGCATAATGAAGAGTCTGTACAAGTTTTACATTATGCCGTAGTAAAAGTTTATGATCTTTTGGTGCCTGGGTGAATATACATAAACAACCAGTAAGCCTCAAATGAGAGTTTAAGCCTCTAGTTTTATTTTGTATAATAGTGTTTTTCATTTTCAATATATTTGATTGTTGATTATTGTTCAAATTTTGAATGTGTAAAAATCTGTAATTTCTACATATATAACCCATAACCCAGTGGACCTAAATGAGTTAATCTCTCAGAATTGCCAACCTGTTAGAGAAAATTCAGAACACGAACACTTGGACGTGCTTGATGAACTAACTCCTTTCTTGTACCTCTTTTAGGGATACTATTTTGCAGGGATATTGGTGAAGAGCAATTATTAAAGTTGGAGTTTCTACTACATGTACAATTTATACAGGGTAGAAGCTTACTGTAATCCTAAATGGCATGTTGATAAGCTCCTGTGAGCACACAGCAGCAAACACGTTGAACTCTTTAACCAGGTGGTGATTCAGTGAAAGCAAGGATTGAACCTGAGACAGAAACCAAAGTAGAAACATGAAGTGGAAAGGACAGGCACAGACATTCTTTTAAAAACAGGTGTTTCTGTTGCTTGCAGTGACTATATCACTCTTATCCTAAGAAACCCTCCAATACAGGTAATCCATCTGTATTCTTCCCATGGAGAACCTAATCCTAGTACACCAGAAATACTGAAACTAGTAGGTATGTTCTTAAGTTAGATGTCATAAGGGCTATATGTGCACAATAAGCATAGTTCTGCTAAAGATTCCAATGCTTAGGGAAAATAAGTGACTATAACTATTTTATTAAGTTCTCACTGAAGATCTCAGCAGATAACATTCCCAACTTTCTGAGAAGTAATTTAAAGAGGTTAAACTTCCTAGATGCCATCACTAATAACCCCAAGAACTACAATCTCAGTTTTGACCTTTAGAACTCTTTATTTTCTTTGAAATGTGTTCAGAATGGAAAATCATTAGTATTCCATCTCAAATTTTAAATTTTGCGGTTTTCATTATAATACTTTATAGGTGCATTCTCAATGATAAATAAATTAATTTGACGGGTGGGAAAATACTTTCATGGCAGTTGTCAATACATATGCAAATTGTGATTGCTTTCCTATTCCTTTCCAGATGAAAGAATTAAACTTATGTGAACAATTTTAACATTACTGGTTTTTATTTCCTGTCTTGGAAAGTTGTTTTTCTCACAATGCCACCTTTGATCAGCTAGAAAATTCCAAGCCATTCTCTAAGGGTCTTGGTAACAATCAATACATTTTTTAAACTATTGACTTTCTGAAAGCTTGTGGTATGCCTGAATGGTTTCAGTTGTAATCACAAAAGCCAGACACTATTTGTCATTATTATGGTATGCAGAATTTTGCTGGCTCACTCTTTTTTTTTTATTTTTCATCATCATCATGTCACAAAAATACCTTCAAGGACACAAAGCAAGGTGGAAGTTTCAGGACCTTTCCCCTCCTCCGTCTTCAGAAACTCTTTACCCTCTTGACAGTAAAAGTGCTGAGGTTCATAAAACTGTCTAAAGAACAGCCAGCACAAAGGGGGAATTACTGCTGCAATGTTTAAGAGCCCACAGACAATAGTGAACAGCAGAGCTCATCTTGTCTACAGTTACACATGCATTAGGTCTGTCTGCATCGCCCACACAATGGAATGTCAGCCTGCATCTGCGAGGGAAAGGCAGAGTGCAATCATCCCCTTTATTAACAGCAATGTTATATTGGGATTCCTCTTTGTTTATCACATTTTAACTGCTAAGTCCTACTGCCTTTGACAAATTAAGAGCAAATGTATCACTCCTTAAGACTTCTGAGGCATTAACTAAGAACAGCATGCTGAAAGTCACTGTGCTTTCCCAGTTAGTATTACAAACAGCAATTTTAAAGAGACAGTGTGGAAGAGGAGTTCATAGAGACCAAAAGCATGCATCAGACCCGCACAGGTTTAAAGCCCACAAAATCCCAACACTGAGAAGGGGAAGTGGACACAAAGTCTCACCCCTAACCAAGACACTATTTACAATTATTATCTGCTGAGAAAGGAAAAATGAAAATTTTCCAATGGAGTGATTCTGTGCTCTGTAGCAATTGGCCCAAAACAGACACCATGACTTTGTGATTTTTTTTTGTTTGTTTGTTTCATTTTGGTTTTGTCTTGTTGGATTGTTTGTTTTGATTTTCATATTTTTTTCTTACACACACACACATACACACACATACACACTCTCAGAGAGAGAAAGACGGAGACAGAGACAGAGACAGAAAGAGACAGAGAGAGACAAAGACAGAAACAGAGAGCATTAAGTTCATGGGTAGGGATGTGAATAGGATTTGGGAAGAGTGAAAAGAATATAATCAACACAAATTATATGAAAAAAAAATATCTGGGATGGATTTTGGAGACCCGGTTTCTTGGTTTAGCCTTAACCATCGTAGAACTCACTCTGAAGACCAGACAAGCCTCCAACTCAGAAATCTGATATCAACCAGGCAGCATACACAGGCTGGTCCAAGGGATTTGAGATTTCAGAGTGACTCTGATACATACTGAATTTAGTCACCAACCAATGTTTTGCATAGTCTGAAAGAATATGTATTAGTTCACTTTGCACTTGAATCATTGAAAATCCTTTTGTTTTGTATTAGGAAAAAATGAAAAGGAAAAAATCTAAACACAGTGTTATTTTAACATTAAAATACTTTTTTTATCCTCAGTTTGAACTTTATATGTGTCAGAAAACTCAGAGGTTTGTAAATATTGTCACCGTAGTAGTCTCCATCTGTTGTAAAATAAAACTTCTTTGAGAGGAGGTGAGAACTTATATGTTGATATAGAATAAGTATTGGGAATATTTACAAACCTCTGAGTTTTCTTCTCAGTATAGTTTAAAATCTTTGCCTCAGTGCTAGAGACACTATTACAAACAACTCAATGTAAAACATTCTATCCAAAAACACAAAGTAAAACTGAATCCATATACTGTTCTCCATATTTTTGCTTTAAAAAATATTTTTCTGACACATATAAAGTTCAAGCTGAGGATAAAAAAAGTATTTTAATGTTAAAAATAACACTGCGTTTAGATTTTTTCCTTTTCATTTTTTCCTAATACAAAACCAAAAGGATTTTCAATGATTCAAGTGCAAAGTGATCTAATACATATTCTTTCAGACTATGCATAACATTGGTTGGTGACTAAATTCAGTATGTAGCAGAGTCACTCTGAAATCTCAAATCCCTGGATCCCCCTCCCTCAGGATTCCTAACTCAGCAGATATGAAATACAGATCAAGAATTGACTTTTATGCCAACGCTGCTGGCCCAGGAATCGTACCTAGAGAACTACCATCTTATGGAATCAGTTCACTGAAAAGCCTAAGACCAAGTGAAGAACTATGACAGGTTTATGCTGTGGCCATATTTTCTGCTTCAAGAAAAAAAACTGTAGGTTTTAAAGGTCAAATTTTAAATGTCCTCCATCCCAGAATGTATTTTGTCACTGCCTCCAAATATGTGCCTTTATTTTTCCTGTGATTTCACAGGAGTGCTTTAAAAATGACTATTTACTTGTTAAACAGGTGGACTCATCTAGCGCAATAAAACAACACATAAAAATGCTCATGTTTTTTAAAATAATAATTCTGCTCTGAGGAATATTAAACAGAAGGAAAATGATATATCCACGAAGTTGTTAAAACGTTATGTATACTAGTTATAAATGAGACAACATAAACACCTAACTTCACAAATTCAGTTTAATAAATTTTGTAGAACCAGAACAATTAGCCAACCATTAATATGATGACTATGAATATATAGAGAAAACCAAAATAATTATAATGTAGTATCAAATAAAGAATAATATTGAAACTATGTAAGGAAAATTAACATAGAAATTTAAAATGTCAGAACAGCTGTCTTAAGGTAGCGTGCTTCTATTCTATTACTGATTATTAGTAGTATAACAACTGTGTGTATCTCATTGTTCACCTTCATGCCTTTTATGCCATGTCATGAGGGTTTACATGATGGAGAATATAAAACTGGAGGAGGACAAAGAAGAGCTTGCTTGCTTCTTATGCTTGTTTTCAATTGTTCATCATTCCAACATGACTCAACCCCAGAATCAGCATTTAGTTCTAATTTGTAGTTTGTTTCTTTATGAACATATGCGGAACAAATCTCATTTTTTATTGAATATAATCTTTATTTACATTTCAAATGGTAAAATGTTTCCTGGTTCCCCCTCCCCGGAAAGCTCCAACCCTTCCTCCCACCCCCCTGCCTCCAAGTATATGCCCCTCCATCCGACCCACTCCCACCTGCCCACCCCTCTATTTCCCTTTATTGCAGCATCTATTGAGTCTTTACCTGACCAAGGACCACTTTTCCCACTGATGCCCAACAAGGCCTTCCTCTGCCACATTTTTGGCTGGAACCATGTGTACTCCTTGGTTGATGGTTCAGTCCCTGGGAGCCCTGGGGGATCTGGGTGTGCGAAATCATTGTTCTTCCCATGTGGTTGTAAACCCCTTCAGTTCCTCTGGACCACCCTCCCGCTCCTCCATTGGGGGCCCCAAGCCCAGTCCAACAGTTGACTGTTACCATCTGCCTCTGTATGTGTAAGGCTCTGGCAGGGCCCCTCTGGAGACAACCATGGCATGCTCCTTTTGGTATACACTTCTTGTCGACCATAGTAGTGCTTGGGGTTTGGTGACTGTTTATAGGATTAATCCCCAGGTAGGGCAGTCTCTGGGTGGTCTTTACTTCAGTCCCTGCTCCACACTTTGTCTCCTTTATTGCTCCTGTGAATATTTTGTTTCCTTTCTCAGAGGAACCAAAGCACCCCACTTCAGTCATCCTTCTTGAGCTTCCTGTGGTTTGTAAATTGTAACTTGTTTATTTTGAGCTTTTGGGCTAACATCTACTTATCAGTGAGTGCATACCATGTGTATTCTTTTGTGATGGGGTTGCCTCGCTCAGGATGACACTTTCTAGTTCCATCCATTTGCCTAAGAATTTCATGAATTCATTGTTTTTAATAGCTGAATAGTACTCCATTGTGTATATATACCCAAATTTCCATATCCATTCCTCTGTTGAAGAACATCTGGGTTCTTTCCAGCTTCTGGCTATTATAAATAAGGCAGCTATGAACATAGTGGAGCATGTGTCCTTATTACATGTAGGAGCATCTTCTGGGTATATGCCCAGGAGTGGTATAGCTGGGTTCTCAGGTAGTACTATGTCTAATTTTCAGAGAAATCGCCAAACTGATTTCCAGAGTGGTTTTACCAGCTTGCAATCCCACCAACAATGGAGAAGTGTTTCTTTTTCCAGACATCCTCTCCAACATCTGCTCTTCCCTGAGTTTTTCATTCTGACAATCTCATTTTAACCCAGCAGCTGCCCATACCACAAATATGGCACCCTATCTCCACCCATCTAAGTCCTAGTTCCCAAAGACTCTTTTTATGTGTGTTATTCATTCTTTTTAACCCTATTTGTTTGCTCTTGCAGTCCCAGAAGACATAAGAGTTTCATATAATAACTATCACTAGTAAACTACAACATCTCTATGATACAACCAGTATGCCCAGAGCTCCCAGGGACTAAAACCACCAACACATGGAGGGACCCATGGCTCCAACTGCATACGTAGCAGAGGATGGCTTTGTTGGACATCAAAAGGAGGAGAGGCCCTTGGTCCTGAGAAGGCTCCATGCCCCAGAGTAGGGGAATGCCAGGACAGGAAAGCTGAGGTGGGTGGGTTGGTGAGCAGGGGGAGGGGGATGGGATGGGGGTTTTAGGAGGGGAAACCAGGTAAGGCAATAACATTTGAAATGTAAATAAAGAACATATCTAATAAAAATCTCTACTTTGCATTTTCGATTTTCTAATGTCTAAATAATTCGTGTGTGTATGTGTGTGTGTGTGTGTGTGTGTGTGTGTGTGTGTGTTAACTTTTGCTGGGAAGACAAAAACAACCATTTGCCCCAGATTATATACCAACAACAAACCAAAGTAATGACCTCACTGAAGTCTAGCTTAGGACAGTGGCATCACCAAAACATCTCAACCAGTGGGTGTAAGAACCTTCTTATAGCTGCATAGAAGTTCTCTCTCTAGACAGTTAACCTTCCACTCTTTATAGAGTCTAGAAGCTCCTAAGACCACATACATCAGAGTCAGAATTACATGTACTGAGATAACACAGAGGCTAGAATCCCAGGTGAGCATCTAAAGGTCTTCATCACCTTTTCCTTATATGAGAGAATATCAGTAGTTACAATTCTGAAAGTTTCTTTTAGGTAATAACTGCTGATCTGATTAAGATGATAATGGCTGCTATGTTCAGAAGACAGCATTCCAGGTTTTTTTTTATTAAGTTGTATCAGTTAAAATATTTGATGTATATCATTTTCCTAAGCAAACATGGACAGAAAAGCTTTTCTATTATATTATATTGTCTTTTAAATTAAAAGCCAGAAAATATATCAAGTCTTGTGGACAATAGGTAGATGAGGAAAAGAAAATAATTGAAAGAAATTGCAGATAATTAATCCAAATGCTCTTATTTTCAAGAGAAAACAAATAAAATCTCTGATTCTTATACAACATTGCCTTATGCTAAATAACGTACATTTGATTTTTATAGGATGACTTTAGTGTTCACACTCAGAATAACACATGAACCTTGTCTAAGGCTCCATATCATCAAATCACACATGAACACACAATGTTCATTCAACAAATGATAAAGGTGCATGTTCTATGGGCCAAACTCTGTGCTATATGAAGAGACAAATCTCTTAACTGCAAGAAAACCAGTAGTTAAAAGGTCATGTGATAAGCACAATGATAGAAATAGGCCCAGGTTTCCATGGAAACAAAGGCATCTTTTGTTTGTTCAGACCATATTCTCTGGTACCTATTGCTTTAAAAATATTGAGATGATTTTTAGATTTATGGAGAAAGGATAAAAACACACTCTAGAAAATTTCTCCTAAAGATTAGGGGCATAGAGATATGAAAAAATATACCACACTTGAGGATTTGCAAATACTATCTGGCAGTCACAAATGCATGCAGCAAACAGATGGACCTGGTTCAACTGGTGAAGGCCCTTGGAGCCACTGATGGATTTTTAAACAATTGTCTTGATAGGAAACTGGCTGCCAAGCATGGGTTTTACAATTGGCACACTGAAAGGATACAAAAATAAGAATGGAGGCCTGCTGTCAGTGTTAAGCAGGATATGTCCCTGGCTGGGTCTTAAACTGCCTTTCATCTACCCACAACTACAAATCACCTTTGCTTGCTCTCTATTGATTGCTGCTTGATGTCTCCAATTCCTTGTTTACTCTAGCCTTAATGCTTTGACATCTATATTGATTACATTTTTTTTTCTGCCTCAAAACTATCCCCGTATTTCTTCTCATGGTTTACCTTGTAGTCCTTAATTCTTAGAACAACTCCTTCCATTTGATCTCTTCAATTCAACTTTGTTTGATGCTCTAGTCCTAGAATTTTTCTGACACCTTAATGTTGATTTACAAGATGCTTTCTTTCCCAAGGGAAACATATGGCAGCAAGCTTGATATATGCCTGGCAAAGAATTTTTAATTGAAACAGATATGAGTTTACACTTTTAGACCAACACTAGCCTTCCTTCTAGCTGAGTGGCAAAAAATAATTGGCTCTAGCTAGAAGGTACACAGTTAAGAAAAATATGTCTCATGCATTGTTTTTCTCTTTACTTTCACTGAAACCAATCCTATATAAGTTCATGCAGCAGAATGTTCATCATCTTGGATCTCTTAAAACAGCACCCCCTCTATCATCCCACACTGGATATGTACATGAAGTAAAATAAAAATTTATTTGAACTTATATGTATTTGTGTTAAAACCACTTCAAATTCACTGTTGATAGCCCTTTAGTTTTCTCCTATCTTAACAAATATATTAATCATATGGCTTTAAATGACATATGTATAGTTTAGTCCTCATTGCTTACATCAGAAGATGAATGCAAACACATGGGTCAAGATAACAGATAAACTGACCCAGCTGTTACTACATGTGCTTCTTTGGCATAAATTAATTTAGGACATGGTTTGTAAAATGGGGAATGACCAATAATTAAAAATGTTGTGTTGTCTCATATGCACCTTTTCCCAGTACTGTTTTATGTACTAAGAGAAACTAAACCCCAAGTATACTACTGAAAATGAGTGTGAAAGCTATAACTTAATTATAACTAAGCATTGGCGAAACCTTTCCTCATTTCTTGTTTGAATTGCCTACAACTCCATATTTCTGATTTATGGCAGTTCTTATTCTTTACTCCTCCCAAACCCGTTTGTACTTCCTTTAAAAAATAGTGTGTGTGTGTGTGTGTGTGTGTGTGTGTCCATGTGACTGTCTGTCTGTCTTCTGAGTGCATGTCTGTAAACCATGCATTTATGGGATTGAGAAACAAAAAGAGGCTGGGTTTCTTAGGAACCAGAACTACAGGTGTTTTTTTTTTAGTATTATGTGCTCCTCACCATAATATTTTGTCTTAACAAGCCTAAAGGTGATATAATTGAATCATGTACAGAATGTTCTAAACCAAGAGGCAAAAATAAATTATTTTCCTCATCCAAATAGATTTTTCTCAGGTATTTCACCATAGTAATGGCAGTCTGAGAAGTTCATGATCTATTCAGACATAAATCTAAAGATCTGAGGATTGATGGAGAAAGGAGAGACACTTGCTCCTACATCACTTATGGAGGCCAGAGTTTGGGTAGTAAACATTTATTCAATGGATAAAAAGGGTGATCCTTTAATGTTCACCATGCTGTGTTCTCAGGCACATAGTTTCCTCAAGAACTTCAGAGAGAAGAGAATTATCCATTATAGATGAAAGAATTCTAGCTTTCTAAGTCTGTTTGGCTTCAATGTTAAACCTCAGAAACAAAGTCTTAACTTCAGCTTTACAAATAAGAAATGGAGCCTCTATTATAACAACATCCCTGACCAGCTGCATTTTCCCACTTCAGCCTATAATCTACCGACTCCCCATCTATCATCTCTGTAACTTTTGTACTTCTTGCACCATAATGAATGCGTTTATTTGGCGTGTCCTTCTCCCCTAGCAGACTATGAGCATCTGCTTCATATACAGCTTTGCAATGCTCTACTACAGGAGTCCCAGGAATATTTGTAAATTAGACTGAACAGAGTTCATTATGAGTGATATGATTTCCCTAATCTTCAAACCACAAGTTAACAGGTATGATAATGCAGCTCAGAATATCTTCCTATGAAAAGGAAACTTGAGCAAACCCTCCAGCTATGTATAAAGTACATAAGGAAGAAAAGCTTCCTGAAGTATTTTCCACACAAATGTTATAATCTGTCCCAACTTTACTTTTCACTGGAATCCTCTCTTTGTCTTCTGAGAAAAGATGTGTACATAAGGGAGGATATAAGAATAAGTAAACATTATTTACATGAAACCCTTCAAACAAAGCAGAATTCTATACTCATTAGTGATTTGTCTTAAGCTGTTTTCTTTCTGACACACAAGCTTATGAGAAATGGTTCGCTTGGCAAATGGTATGTTTTCCTTAAACTTGATTGTAAACATTCACATATTAAGAGCTATTTTATAACAAAAGATTCTTGAGTTTTACCATACACTTGTATTGGATTCTACATTCTAGCAAGATTCTCCAGAAATGTTACATACAGGTTAAATTTTAAAATAGTGCCCTATGGTATATAATCTAATTTTAAACATCACAAAAACCCCACAAGATCAATTTAAAAATTTTCTTAGTATATATTAAAAGCTCAGGTTTGAAAACTGAGTTGTTTAATATCAAAATTAATATTTAATGATACTACAATGTAAACACACACAAATATAAAAAAGTTGGATGCATACTGTAGTGTGTCTTTAATGATATGCTAAGGGCTCCAGAATTTATTTCAAGAGATAGTGTATAGGGGTGTTTTCAAAGGAATGTGTAAAAAAATGGTTCTGCAAGCCTACATGAGATAGATTGGAAAATAAGTCTGGAAAATAAGAAAAAATATAGCATTCTCACAGAAGTCCCAGTCCAGCACTATGGAGTGCTTAATCATATTAAACCTGCTATGCCCTGTGTACGCTTTTCACTGAGTTAACTTGCGATGGATGGCAAGACTCTCAGCTAATTCATTTTTAATCCCCTGAGTCATTTAGCACAGTGCTTTGCACATAGTAAGTACTCAATAATATGTGAATCATGAATAAAAACCTTTCTAAATTCTCTCTGCTTCTCCTCAAACAATACCCTCTCCATAATATTTTCATCCAAAAACCAATAGACCAAACTTCAAATCTTAGCTTAATAACTACTGATAACAATTCCTCTGTCTCCCCCTTAGAATGTAAATGCCTTCAGGGTAGTCAGGCTCAGGCATGCAATGTTTGAACCCCAAAGGAGAAGGAAAATGCAGGGCCCTTTCTTCAAAACTACTAAGAATTTTAAGACAATGGTAGAGTGTGAGAAGGCTTCAGAGTAGCAGGCCCTTTATGTGTAAGTCTTAACTTCAGGAGCTAGCCTTGAGGGCAATGCTTCTGTGTTATATATTGTTTTACCTATGATTCTTATCATGGAATCTTGTAGGGATGTTGATTAAATGTACTGAGCAAACAATGAAGGTCAGGAGAGTTGCATAAAATGGGAAGGTTTACTCGGGCAAAATCTAATGTAAGTGAAGTCTACTGCATACTTAGGTAGCCTGCTGAGGACACAGCCAGGAGTAAGTGTCATCTGCTGTCATTTTGCCCTTCTCATGTCTGGGTATCTTACCCTGACCCTCTGTATTGCAAAATGTATATGTAACCGCACCTCATGCAAAAGCAGTGTTTTGTTCTGTGATGCCTCACACTTTAGGAGACTCCGGCTTTGGCTTCCTTCTTTATTTTTTTCCCCGATGCAATGGCAATGGTTTAATATGTATGAAGCAAACAGCTGAAGGGATTTTTATAGACAGAAACAATGTATTGACTAATAACATAAGACAGTAGGGGTTGGTACTCATAAAGCAAACAAGGTTGAGTTATTTGAAAACATGTTGCCGACCAATTCTAGTTAAATGTTTGAAAAATGTTGAAAAGTATATATTGATCACCCTCTCTGAAGGACAGCACAGAGCTCTGAGATGAGCTATAACCATGAAGAATCATTTTATCTATTACACAGACAAGCAATTTATCGAGTCTCTATTTTTTATCACACTTGAGTATCCTACCTACAAAACACAAATATTTATCTTAATATCTGAAAATGCCTCTCTGCGACAATAAGGAAAAGAAGCTACTTAAAAGGTATCAGTCCTCCTCCGCCCATCTTCCTCATTTTAGCCAAGTTGCTGCAGCAGTTGCTTCGAGCCACAGGCAACGCTTAGCAATTGTAATGGTGACCCCCAGTGGCAACAGCTTGCAAATGAAAGCCTTGCTGTTTCTGTACCAAGGATGTCAATTTTATTAAAATGCTTTCTTTATAAAGGATATTGGCGATTTTGTTGAACTGTAATAAAAATGAACCACGTTTGCTGCAAAAAATCAATACTTTCTCCTCCACTTTATTGTCACCAGTTAAATACACGAGTTTTCCTTTCAAAATATACACTTTTGAAGTAAAAAGCATAGTCTCCAGGAAGTCTGCTAAACACCAATGTCATAGCGTTTTTCTTTTCTCCAAAGTGAGGTTTAAAAAAAGAGCCTGTGTCCACTTGCACCCTGAATATCTGTTAAGTTTCTGAAAATCCGCCTTGTAGAGAATTTAATAGGCTGTCACTTATGTAAGTATCATTGAACTCTGGAATGATCACTGACATCCATCTGAACTCTGGAAAGATGTGTGGTCAATACTTTAAAAACGTTAAAGATATTGGCCTTCCCATCAGAAACTCATATTCAAACAGAAGACCAAATAAAGCCCCAATTCAATAGTAGCAAATTCAATAATAGCAATTTGAACAGTAACTCAAATAATAAAGTGTAGGGTCCTATACCATAACCAATTTTCACAACATGAAACTTTTATTTGGTAATAAATAAGGGGATGAAAGGAGAATATACTATTATATACTATTAATACATTAAAGCCTTGAAGGCTCAGTTTCATATACAGTCCCTTCATGTAAACAACCTTAGTATGACACCAACTGCTGACATTGAAGAGCTGCTCTTTGTAGATCAGGATAAACTGTAGCCCCCAACCTTATTATGAATCAGAATCACCAGGCCTGCTTCCCAGACTACTGGTATCATAATTACTAGAGCACAATACATCGGCATCATTATTTTTCAAGGCTCCATGATTCTAAGCAATTCCCATGAAGAACTGTGCTTAAGTGGCTTCCTTAGTTCAAAGATAGATTAGCATATCATTTACCTAACATATTATTTACATAACTTTAGCATGTGTGTGTGCTATCTGCAAATACTCTATTATAGCATTATGTGAAGACCTTTTTTAATCCTAGTACACAAGATCAATTTTAACAGAATTTCTTTAGATAGCTCCTCCATACCACCAGTGGTTTTAAAAAATTCCCCAGGTGATATCAAAATGCAGTCAAGGTTGAACAACAATGCACACTCAAATACTGAGAATAGACAATTTTTAAAAACCTAACCCTGACACAACAAAACCATTCTAATATGCAACATATGCTTTCTTTTTAACTAAACTTTGAGGCTACACAAAGATAACTCCAAATGACTCAAAATACAGAAAAAAATGTGAAAGTAAACACAGAAAGGTACTTCCTAGATGTATAATTTAGTCATCCTAGACAGGAGGAAAACAAATTAAAAAAAAATAAACAACATTCTCCGACACTCAGATTGGAGTGTTACTAAGCCAAGACTACTATGGCCCAGAAAGATACAAGGGAAAAATGGGTATTACAGAAACTCATAATGAATCGTAAAATAATGACACATAAATAGGAAATACCAGACAATGGGACAAAGAAAAGTGCTTACCAAGGAACTTAAAATATCCTGGTTCTAGTAGCAAAGCAACTTCTCAAATAAGATTTGTTCATCTATTTTAGCTGGGAATTTTCATGGCATTCTCTTTCTTTCTTATCCATCAAGGCAAACTTTATGTGCTGAATGAATCACAGATGAGGAAGCTTATGTAAACACTGAGCATTCCAATGCTTTGACAATTATTTCTCCTGGGACCTTAATCAGTTGGCATCCTGGTGTCTGTCTCAATCTTGTGCACATTTACTAAAAAAAAAAAAATGTTAACAAGGTCACAGCTAGCCTCCTAGACACCTTGCCAATTTTATTTGTGAATTCCTACATTTATATTTCAAAACCATAAATAAGGAATCACATACAACATATTGTTTTTTGAAATATGTGAAATATCAAGCACTTTTCTAAATTCTATTTTACTTTTATTGTGTATGCAAATGAATGCTTCATGCAACCGATAATCCTTACTTTTAATTTTTTCTGCAATATGTTTCCCACATTCATATGAACTTTTACAATTTCAGGCAGCAGCAGTGACTAATTGCACAAGACTTGCACAAGACTAGGCCCATCAACATTCCCTAATGGACAGGCTCATGAAGCCTCACCCTTCCCAGAGGAGCTATGTACAGTTAAAGGTTGCAGAGGGAGAGGGCGTCATATTCCTCAGTGGAGTAGATGCTGGAGAATTGCTTCCACACAAGCACATAATCCTCTACCTGCAGCCAAACCTAACAAAATACCTTGGATTGCATTCCAAAAAAAGATGTGAAAATAGAAGGGGGACCTACAATAAAGTAGGGATTTGGTGGGAAGGAGAAATAGATAAAAGAGGATGATGATTGGGGTACTTTAATCAAAGAGAGTTATCTATATCTATTAAGTTATAAAAGATAAAATAATGTTTAAAAAAGATTCATTTGTTAGACTTTTTTCCTACTAATATTCTGATTGTCAGAGAGAAGATTGCATATACATAGTTTTCCAAATAGTCTGTCAATTCTGCAATTCTGTGAATGGTAGCTATGAATACCCATGTTTTTCATAGCACAAACTTTTGGTTTGAGTGCTCTCATCAGAGAGTTCAATCTCACCCTGAATGCTATTAAGTTGCTAGCTGGAATGATAGATACAAATTCTTTGGTTAATGGCTTTAAAATTATAAATTACCTCACTTCTGAAAACTGTAGGTGATAGTATTTCTATTTATAGAGTTAAAAAAACAGAAACTAAAGCTTCAATAAGTTGGGTAATGCAAAGTACTTAGTGTTTAGTTTTTAAACTCTAAAACCTGGTTGAGGAAAAAATTGCAAAGTCATAGATGAACAGAACAGTACAAATGTCAAAATCGATTAGATAACTTTGAGCAAAGGCTGATGAAATGATAACAGAAAAAGTAGCAAATGGTTAAGAAGTTTCAACACAGGTACCATGATACCAAATTCACATAAAGACTAAATAAAAATAATTACAGACCAATTTCCCTTATAAACATAAATACAAAAATATTCAATATAGTACTTATACACCAAATCTAAGAACACATCAAAAAGATAGTCCACCATGACCTAGTGAGCTTCATCACAGAGATACAGGGATGGTTTTATGTACAAAAATCAGTAAATATAATCCATCATATAAATGAACTAGAACAAACAACAAAAAAGCCATGATCATCTCAGTAGATGCAGAAAAGGCCTTTGACACAATCCAACACCCCTTCATTATAAAGTCCTGGAGAGATTAGAGATACAAGGGCCATACCTAAACATGATAACGGCAATTTACAGGAACCCTAGATCTAATATCAACATAAATGGAGAGAAACTCAAAGGAGTGTCACTGAAATCAATAACAAGGCAACTTGTTTTGTCCATTCTCTATATATCTAGTCAATATAGTACTTTTAAGTTTTAGTTAGAGCAATAAGACAACTGAAGGGGTTCAATGGAATTCAAATAGGAAAGCAAGAAGTCAAAGCACCTTTATTTGTAGATGATATCAGAGTATATATGTGACCCTAAAAATTCTACCAGAGAACTCCCATAGCTGATAAACACCTTCATCAAGTCTGATAGATAAAAGACTAACTAAAAACAAATCAATAGCCCTCCTATATACAAATGACATGGACTGAGAAAGAAATCAGGGAAACAAAACCTTTCACAGTAGCATCAAATAATAATATCTTGGTATAACTGTAACCAAGCAAGTGAAAAAACTGTATGACAAAAACTTCAAGTCTATAAAGACAAAAAATAAAGAAGATATTAGAAGATAAAAAGATCTCCCATACGCATGCATTGTATGACTAATAATAAAAATGGCCATCCTACCAAAAGCGAGATTCAATACCATCTCTATCAGAATTCCAATCCAATTCATTACATACCTTGAAAGGACAATACTCAACTTTATATAGAAAAACTAAAAACCCAGGATAGCTAAAACAGTGAAGAACAAAAAGAAAAAAATGCTAGAATTACCATCATTCCTGATTTCAAGATATACCTCAGAGCTATAATAACAAAACATGCATTGTATTGGCATAAAAAAGACACATTGATCCATGGACTAAAATCTAAGACCCAGAAATAAACCTGTATACCTATAGACACATGAATTTTAAAAAAGAAACCAAAACCATACAGTGAAAACAAGAAAGCATATCTTCAACAAATGATGCTGGTCTAACTGGATGTCTGTGTGTAGAAGAATGCATATAGATCCATATGTATTGTCCTGCACAAAACTTATGTCCAAATAGATTGAAGACCTCAACAACCACATACTATGAACCTGATAGAAGAGAAGGTGGGGCATAGCCTTGAACTCATGGCATAGGAGATGACATTCTAAACAGAACACTGTAGCATGAGGAGAAAAATGCTTAATAAAAGGAACCTTATAAAACTAAAAAGCTTCTGTAAGGCAGAGGACACTATCATTTGGGCAAAGTAGCAGTCTACAGAATAGGAAAGATTTTTGCCAGCTCTACATCTAACATAGAAAGAACATCCAAACAATATAATGAACTCAAGAAACTATATTTTAAAAACAAAAGAATCCAATTAAAAATAGGAAACAGATCTAAAAAGAGAATTCTCAGATGGCTGAAAAGCACTTAAAGAAGTATTCAGCATCCTTAACCCCAAAGGAAATGCAAATCAATGTACTTTGAGATTCCATCTTACAGAAAAATGTATTTAAAATGTGTTACATTTACACAATGAAGTATTAGATGCCTAAAAAATGAAATCATGAAATTCACATGTAAATGGATAGAACTAGAAAAAATATCATCCTGAGTGAGGTAACTCAGACCCAGAAAGGTAAAATGGTGTGTATTCTCTTAAATGTGAATAGTAGCAATTAGGTCAATGATAACCAAACTACAATCTATAGACCCAAAGAGGTTCGGTAAAGAGGAAGAATCTGAAGGAAAGAAAGTTTTGTGGGTAGACTGTGAGTGGGCAGGGAGGAGAATGTGGTATCAGGTTGGGGAAAGATGGAATGAAGGAGAGAGTGCAGGGAGAGATGGTTGGAATTGGTGGATATTTGTGGGGTGGGGTGGAAACCTAATGGAGTAGAATCTTCCTGGAATCTATAAAGGTGATACAGATGAGAATGCTTAGTAATAGGGGATTTGGAGTCTGAACTGGTCATCTCTAGGAGAATTTCAGTAGCGGGACAGTGATATATTCAATTGATTTTTTTGGCAAAGGGGTCTTATGCAAATCCCCTGAGGTAGTTGAATAAAAATTGCTCCTATAGGTCCATAAGGAGTGGCACTATTCAAAAGCGTGTTCTTGTTGGAGTAGGGGTGGCCTTGTTAGAAGTATGTCACTGGAGTTTCAACCTCTCAAACCAGGTCCAGTGTCACTCTCTTCCAGCTACCTGCTGACCCATTTTTAGAACTCTTGGCTCCTTCTCCAGCACCATGTCTCCCTGCACATTGTAATGCTTCTTGTCATGACAACAATGGATGAAAATTCTGAACTTTTAAGCCAGCCCCAATCAATTTTTCTTTTTCTTTATAAGATTTGCTGTGGTCATGGTGTCACTTCACAGAAATAGAGACCCTAACAATCCTAAGATACCCCCAAGCAACACAGGCTGTTGCTAAGACAAAGAGTTGCTCTCTAGAAACCAGGCTCCACTTCCAAGGAAAACACCCACACATTGAATATGAAAAAGTTGAGCTGGTGTCTACATGGAGCCTTCACCCCTATGTTCTAGTCTCTTTGATGTAGGAAGGTGTTCTATAGGCTACCAAAAAAAAAAAAAAAGAAAGAAACATGAACACTAACCAGCCCCAAATCTTTGACCTAGTTTGTCCTGCAACATAGAACTTGTGAGAGTAGCTAAGCAATGTTTGATTTGACTTAAGGTCCGGTCCAGTCCATGAAAAAGAAGTTTTGCTTAAAGAAGCAATTTAACATTGCTTGGGTAACCAAGAACCAATGTTAAAACCAAATATTACTGGTCTAAAAAAGATCAATAAAATGATTCCATTGATATTCTGCTATAGTCATAGATCAGTGTCTTATCCAGTTATCATCAGAGAGAATTCCTCTGGCAGCAGGTGGGAACATATGTGTAAAGACCCACAACCAGACATATGAAAAGAAAGTTACTTGTGACTCCTCTTAGGACTCTTTTTTCTCCTGTTGGGTTGTGCTATCCAACTTCAATATAATAGTTTCTGCTTTACCTTATTATGTTTTATTTTGTAATGTTTTGTTGTTACCTCTTTGAAGCCTATCCTGTTCTAAGGAGAGACAGAAAGGGAATGGATCTGGAGGGGAAGAGAGGTGGGGAGAAACTGGAGAAAGTAGAAGTAAGGGAAAGTATAACCAATATGAAAAAATAATCCCTTTTCAATACTTTAAAGATTAAAAAATGAAGATATAATTTTATCTAAAAATGCTGCTGTGATGAAAATGCTGATTTTAAATTTCAAATAACTTATTAGTCCAGAACAAAAAGGGATCTTTCCTTTGAAAGATATATACTTTGTATATAGTGCAGATGACTGGGGTCATAATTTTGTAACTTCTTGCCCAACAGATAGAAAACTGAAACAAAATTTATATATTTCACCTATTTTAGTCAGCAAAAATTAGTTCTTCTGACCCACTGCTATATCTCTGCAAAACTTTTGGTTCAATGGTCAAAGGAGAAGGCATGAACATATCTGATTCTGTCCCTAAATTCAATCCTCTCCTACTTACTTCTCAACTCTTGGAGAGAACAATAAAAATGAGGAGTAATATTAAATGACATAAATAGTAAGTTACTGTAGCAATGTATTATGTTTTCATATGCCCATTATTTAACTGGCATGTTTATTATTAGAACTGAGATGAAAATATACAAGCAGCCATAAAAAGAATAGTGAAATCTTCTAGGTCATTGATGTCAGGCAGTTTACCTAATCTTTATCTTAACTATTGGTTTCTTCATATATACATCACGGGGTAAAATATACTTTAGAAGTTGTCAAAGAGTAAAATGAGGCTAACTTACATAAGGTTTGAAACCACATTGCCATCTACAAATATTTGATCTTTGAATAAATCCCCTCTGTGTTCTCAATGTTCCAACTTGTTTCAAAATAAATGCTCTGTGTGTGTGTGTGTGTGTGTGTGTGTGTGTGTGTGAGAGAGAGAGAGAGAGAGAGAGAGAGAGAGAGAGAGAGAGAGAGAGAGAGAGAGAGAATATTAGATGAAAACCTGATAGCATTTAGAATCACTCAGGAATCGCTTCTCGGCCTTTTGGCTAAGATCAAGTGTAGAATCATCCAGGAGACAAAACTTTGAATGTATCTGTGTGGACATTTCTACAGTAGTTTAAATGAGGAGAGAAGACTCACACTGAATGTGAGTGGCAACGTTACAAGGGCTGAATAAAAAGAAGAGAGTAAATCATCTCTCTGTTTTCTCAACGTAGATGCAGTAATCCTAGCCAGGGTCTGCCTCTATGCCTTCCACGTCATAATGGACTATAGCCTCAAATTGTGAGATAAAAGGAATTACTTCTTCCTTGAGTTGTTTTTGCCAAGTATTTTGATCAAGCAACAAGAAAAGTAATATAGAAAATTGGCATAAGGAATGAGTTCATGGTCTGATAAACCTGGTCACATGCTTTGTTGATCTCTAGAATTTGTTTGCTGGGGGTAAGTGGAGAAGCTTTGAAGCTACAGGCTAGTAAAGCCTTGGAATGCTGTAAACAGGATTCAATGGGTCATTCTGGTTGTAGTTCACAAGGCTAGAATGCTATGAGAAAGCCAGAAAATAAAGAGTGCTCTCATGAGGTTTTCAAGGGGAAACAGACTCCATTGAGATTGAAGCTAGAGGTCAATCATGTCATATTCTCAACAAATCAGACAGTGTTATACCCATATACTGAGAAATCAAGTGAGCATAAGTTCAAAAGTAGTGCACAAGTTTATTTGGTAGAGGAAATTTCAAGACAGAATAGTATTCAGGTTGTGTCATAGTTACTGCTCACTCTTCTTATGCACTTTTGCACTAAGAGTTAACATGTGTGGAAGACATGGATAACCTAAAGCTTGGCAAGAAGTGCAGTGCAGACAAATTAAAGTTTTAGGCAAAGAGAGTACAGAGGGTGCAATTATAAAGGAGATCAGTACACTTAAGGAGAAATTGGCACATTGCACTAAGACAATAGGAAAATTGCCTTGAAGATGAGACCCCACCCATCAAAGACTGCACCTTTGTAAAAAGCAGATTTCTTAGAAAGAAAAGAGACTAACTAGGGAAAGCCCTATTTGAAAACAACTGCCAACACAACTGTTTTCCTCAGGTTATTGTGAAAAGTACACAGAGGTCACTACAGCTATGCTAGAAGGGAATCATGCTACACCTTTATCTGGTACAACTTGTGGCATCGCTCACTTTTTGTTGGAGGCATACAAAGTGCAAGATGTAAAGGGTCATAGAAACCTGCACCAAGATTCTAGAAAGTCACTGAAGCAAAACATAGTGCTATTATTTGGGGTTCCTTACAAGCAAGAATGAAAAGAACACGGAATAAAGTTGTCAAGGTGAATCTTAATTTGCAATAGAGTCTCCTGGATGTTGTAGTGTCATGACAATGAGATACCCACTGAGGGAAGCTGCAGGCACAGATTGAAGCCAGCATAAGAGAAAGTCCTGTATGTGACAGGTGGCAGAACTAGAGAAATGGAGCTATCCAAAGAAATTAGAGCACAGACAGTGAGACCATAAACTCCAGGGGCTGTGGAAGTTTGTATTTGCCTTGTTAGGCTTCAGTATTGTTTTTTCCCAATATCTTTCTATTTCTCCTTTTTAGAATAGGCATGTTTACCCTGTGCTATGGTACATTGGAAGTATGTGCCTTAGAGTTTTGATTTTATATAGCTTAGAGATGAGAGATTGTTTGAGTATCAGAATACATTCTGCACTTACACATTTAAATAATGTTGGGACTTTTGAGACACTGGGATTTTTAGGCATGTGCTGAATACATTTTGGAAGAATATGAAAATGAGACTTATGTTTGGGTGTCAAGTTGGCAAGTTTTAAATTTGTAGTGATTACCCTTCACTATTAACTTGACAAGATTTGGAGTTATCTAGAAGACAAAACTCTGGCTATGTCTGTGAGCATGTTGCCAGTGATATTTAAATGATGTGGAAAGACCCATTCTGAACCTGAGAAGCACTCTCATATGGTCTAAATTACCTTTAAAAGCAAGTAGCACAATAGAATCCATTTTTCTCTGCTTCCTGAGTGCAGATGCATCGGGGCCAGCTGTACCATTCTCTTAACTAGATTCTCTTAGCCTGAACTAGAGCCAAACTTCCCTCCATACCTTCCCCATGAACCAAGATGGACTATGCCTTCAACCTATTAGCCAAAGTAAGCCTCTTACTTCATATGGTTGTTTTTGTCTCAGATATTTAGTAACAAGTAGGAATATGTAAAATGTGTTTGGTAACATGGCTTCTCTGTGTAATTTCTTCAGAGCAATTTAACACTGATCACTCCTTGTGAGTAACAACACTAAATAATTGGCAGCTTGATGGATTATATTTACTCTTTTTCTGCTCACAAATAATTAACAGAATTTATTCTAAGGAGTAGATATATTTTGAAGGTTAGATGTCAAGTAGACAAGTCCTTTCCCTTAAAGCTCAAGGATAAGGAACTTTGTGGTAAAAATACTGCAATTCCAAGGCTCAAGGTGAAACTTGTTGCTGTCTGAGGATTTCTAGTTTGTGTCAGTGTTGTTCTTCATGCTGATGGTTCCCTGTTCCTCAGTTCTGAAAGGGCCACAAATTCATCAACTCTAAAGCTGTATGAAATAAACACAGGTGGACTTATATCTGCTTCTGCATCCAATCTGCTATTGTAATATAATATTGTAGTTGAAGTAGCTAGTGAAAATCCAGCCATTTCCAGATATTTGATTAGAAAAAGGAATATTTTAAGAATCTTCATAAATAATTGTGGCAATTCTCTTTTGACACTAACAAAATTCAGCAAATTGTTGATTCAAAAAAAGTTATATGGACTATAGAGATGGCTCAGCAGTTAAGAGCACTGGCTACTTTAGGGCGTCCTAAGTTTAATTCCCAGCAACCACATGGTAGTTCACAATCCTCTGTAATGGGACCTAGCATTCTCTTCTGATCTGTTTGAAGACAGCAACAGTGTACTCATATATAAAATAAATCTTTTTATTGAATATTTTCTTTATTTACATTTCAAATGTTGTCCCCTTTTCTGATATCCCCCTCCCTGGAAGCCCCCATCCCATTCCCCCTCCCTCCCACTGCTTCTATGAGAGTCTTCTCCCACCTACTCCTGCCTCCCCGCCCTCCATTGGGGACCCCGTGCTCAGTCCAATGGTTGGCTGCAAACATCCACATCTGTATTTGTCAGTCTCTGGCAGAGCCTCACAGATGACAGCTATATCAGGCTCCTGTCAGCAAGCACTTCTTGGCATCCAAAATAGTGTCTGGGTTTAGTGACTGTATATGGGATGGATTCCCATGTGTGGCAGTCTTTGTCTGGTCTTTCCTTCAGTTTCTGCTCCACATTTTGTCTCTGTATCTCCTCCCATGCGTATTTTGTCCCCCCTTCTAAGAAGGACCTAAGTATTCACACTTTGGTCTTCCTTCATCTTGAGCTTCGTGTGGTCTGTGAATTGTATCTTGGGTATTCCAAGCTTCTGGATTAATATCCACTTATCAGTGGGTGCATAGCATGTTTGTTCTCTTGTGACTGGTTTACCTCACTCAGGATGATATTTTCAAGTTCCATCCATTTGCCTGAGAATTTCATGAAGTCATTGTTTTTAGTAGCTGAGTACTACTCCATTTTGTAAATGTACCACGTTTTCTGTATCCATTCCTCTGCTGGGGGACATCTGGGTTGCTTCCAGCTTCTGGCTATCATAAATAAGCCTGCTATGAACATAGAGGAGATGGCATATAATAAGGACACATACTCCACTATGATCATACCAGCCTTATTTATAATAGCTAGAAGCTGGAAAGAACCCAGATGTCCTTCAATGGAGGAATGGATACAGAAAATGTGGTACATTTACACAATGGAATACTACTCAGCAATTAAAAACAATGAATTCATGAAATTCTTAGGCAAATGGCTGGAACTGGAAAATATCATCCTAAGTGAAGTAACCCAATCACAAAAGAATACACATGGAATGCAGTCACTGATAAGTGGTTATTAGACCAGAAACTGAATACTCAAGACACAATTCACATATCAAATCATTCCCAAGAAGAAGGGAGGAGAGGGCCCTTGGTCCTGGAAAGGCTTGATGCAGCATTGTAGGGGATTACCAGGACAGAGAAGCAGGAGGAGGTGATTGGGGAATGGGTGGAGGGAAGAGGGCTTATGGGACTTATGGGGAGGGGGGAACCGGAAAAGGGGAAGGCATTTGGAATGTAAACAAAGAATATAGAAAATTTTAAAAAGGAAAATAAAAAATAAGTAAAAATAAAAGATAAAATAAAATATATTCAAGTTTTAAAATGTAATTGAAAAAAAAGAACTTAGTGGAGAATGTGTCCTTGTTAAATGTTGGAGCATCTTTTGGGTATATGCCCAAGAGTGGTATAGCTGTGTTCTCAGGTAATAGTATGTCCAATTTTCTGAAGAACCACTGGACCAATTTCCAGTGTGGTTGTACCAGCTTACAATCCCACCAACAATGGAGAAGTGTTCCTCTTTCTCCACACCCTCACCAGCATCTGCTGTCACTTGAGCTTTTGATCTTAGTTGTTTTGACTGGTCCCTGATGGAGAAGTGACTAAAGAAGCTGAGGAAGTTTGCAGCCCCGTGCGGGGAACCACAGTGTCAACTGGCCAGACCTCAGAGCTTCCAGAGACTGGACCACCAACCAAAGAGTACACATAGAGGGACCCATGGATCCGGCTGCATATGCTGCAGAGGATGGACTTGTTGGACATCAGTGAGAGGAGTGACCCTTGGGCCTGAGGGGGTTCAATGCCCAATGTAGAGGAATGCCAGGATGGGAAGGCAAGAGTGGATGGGTGGTGGGGGAGCACCCTCATAGAGGCAGGGAAGGGGGAATGAGATAGAGGTTTCTGGAGGGGAGACCTGCAAGGGGATAAAATTTGAAATGCAAATAAATATCCAATAAAAAATGAAATAAAAAAGTTAGACTCCATTGCTACCAGGACACCACTAGAGAGACCCAGGTAGACAGACTCAATCTGGGGCTACCATCGCTCCGGTGGATCTGCCAGGCTCTCGCCACCAGCCAGGGCCAGGGCGGCGGCTCTGTGGGACTTCTCCACACCCTCCGGCCTTGCACCAAGGCAGCTGGGAGCAGCCTGCCAGGCGGTCCCTTACAGTGGTGGTTGCGGTCAGTCTCCATATTGCCACCAGGACACCGCTAGAGAGGCCCAGGTAAACAGACTCAATCAGGGGCTACCATCGCTCAGGAGGATCCGCCAGGCTCTCCCCACTAACCAGGGCAAGGGTGGCGGCTTGCGGGACATCTCCACGCCCTCCAGTCTTGCACCAACTCGGTTGGGAACCACCTTCCCTGAGGTCCCCCCAGCACTCGGAGAGGCAGTCTCTATCTTGCAGCCTGGTCATCAGTAGAGAAACAACAGGTGGGCTCAGCCTCACTAAAGGTTCAAACACCAGCCAGTGACAGCAAAGCCAAATAACACCAGAGATAACCAGATGGCAAAAGGAAACCGTAGGAATGTTACTAACAGAAATCAAGGCAGCATGGCAGCATCTGAACCCAGTTCACCGACAACAGGAAGCCCTGGACACCCCAACACACCAGGGGTCTAACTTCTTGAGTTCTTTGTATATATTGGATATTAGCCCTCTGTCGGATGTGGGGTTGGTGAAGATCTTTTCCCAATTTGTTGGTTGTTGTTTTGTCTTTCTGACAGTGTCTTTTGCCTTACAAAGATCAAGTGACCATAACACTGTCATACCACTCCTGGGCATATACCCAGAGGATTCCCCTGCATGCAATAAAGACACATGCTCCACTATGTTCATAGCAGCCTTATTTATAATAGCCAGAAGCTGGAAAGAACCCAGATGTCCCTCAACGGAGGAATGGATACAGAAAATGTGGTATATTTATACAATGGAATACTACTCAGCAATTAAAAATAATGAATTCATGCAATTTGTAGGCAAATGGTTGGATCTGGAAAATATCATCCTAAGCGAGTTAACCCAATCACAAAAGAATACACATGAATTGCAATCACTGATAAGTGGTCAAGGAAGAAATAAAAAAAGAAATAAAAGACTTTTTTAGAATTCAATGAAAATGAAGGTACAACATACCCAAATCTATGGGACACAATGAAAGCAGTGCTAAGAGAAAAACTCATAGCTTTAAGTGCATCCAAAAAGAAACTGGAGAGAGCATACACTAGCAGCTTAACAGCACACCTTAAAGCCCTGGAACAAAAAGAAGCTAATTCACCCAGGAGAAGTAGAAGACAGGAAATCATCAAACTCAGGGCTGAAATCAATCAAGTAGAAACAAAGAAAACCATACAAAGAATCAAAACCAGGAGCTGGGTCTTTGAGAAAATCAATAAGATAGATAAACCCTTATTAGCCAGACTAACCAAAGGACACAGAGACAGTATCCAAATTAACAAAATTAGGAATGAAAAAGGAGATATAACAACAGAAACTGAGGAAATTCAAAATATCATCAGATCCTAGTACAAAAGTCTATACTCAACACAACTGGAGAATCTGGAGGAAATGGACAATTTCCTAGACAGATACCAAATACCAAATTTAAATCAGGATCAATTAGAACAGCTAAACAGTCCCATAACCCCTAGAGAAATAGAAGGGGTTATAGAAAGCCTCCCAACCAAAAAAGTACAGGACCAGATGGTTTTAGTGCAGAATTCTACCAGATATTCAAAGAAGACTTAACACCAATACTCTTCAAACTATTCAACAAAATAGAAACGGAAGGGACACTGCCCAACTCGTTCTTCGAAGCCACAATTACACTGATACCAAAACCACACAAAGATCCAACAAAGAAAGAGAACTACAGGCCAATTTCCCTTATCAATATCAAAGCAAAAATACTAAATAAAATCCTTGCCAACTGAATCCAAGAGCACATCAAAATGATTATTCACCATGATCAAGTAGGCTTCATCCCAGGGATGCAGGGATGGTTCAATATAAGGAAATCCATCAATGTAATCCACTACATAAACAAACTGAAAGATAAAAACCACATGGTCATCTCATTAGATGCTGAAAAAGCATTTGACAAAATTCAGCATCCTTTTATGCTAAGTCTTGGAAAGAGCAGGAATTCAAGGCCCATACCTAAACATAGTAAAAGCAATCTACAGCAAACCAATAGCCAACATCAAACTAAATGGAGAGAAACTTGAAGCAATCCCACTAAAATCAGGGACTAGACAAGGCTGCCCTCTCTCTCCATATCTTTTCAATATAGTACTTGAAGTTCTAGCAAGAGCAATTAGACGACATAAGGAAGTCAAAGGGATACAAATTGGAAAGGAAGAAGTCAAACTATCATTATTTGCAGATGATATGATAGTATACTTAAGCGACCCAAAAAACTCCACCAGAGAACTCCTACAGCTGATAAACATCTTCAGAAAAGTGGCTGGTTATAAAATCAACTCAAGCAAATCAGTAGCCTTCCTGTACTCAAAGGACAAGTAGGCTGAGAAAGAAGTTAGGGAAATAACACCCTTCACAATAGCCACAAACAACATAAAGTACCTTGGCGTGACTCTAACCAAACAAGTGAAAGATCTATATGACAGGAACTTCAAGTCCTTGAAGAAAGAAATCAAAGAAGACCTCAGAAGATGGAAAAATATTTCTTGCTCTTGGATTGGCTGGATCAATATAGTAAAAATGGCCATCTTGCCAAAAGCAATATACAGATTCAATGCAATCGCTATCAAAATCCCAATTCAGTCCTTCATAGATCTAGAAAGAGCAATTCTCAAATTCATCTGGAGCAACAAAAAACCCAGGATAGCTAAAACTATTCTCAACAATAAAAGGACTTCTGGGGGAATCAATATCCCTGACCTCAAGCAGTACTACAGAGCAATTGTGTTAAAAACTGCATGGTGTTGGTACAGCAACAGGCAAGTAGATCAATGGAATAGGATTGAAGACCCAGAAATGAACCCACAGACTTATGGTCACTTGATCTTTGATAAAGGAGCTACAACCATCCAGTGGAAAAAAGATAGCCTTTTCAATAAATGGTGCTGGTTCAAGTGGAGGTCAACATGCAGAAGAATGTAAATTGACCCACTCTTATCTCCTTGTAGTAAGATCAACTCCACGTGGATCAATGACCTCCACATAAAACCAGACACACTGAAACTATTAGAAAAGAAACTTGGGAAGACCCTGGAGGACATGGGCACAGGGGGAAATTTCCTGAACAGAACACCAATAGCTTATGCTCTAAAATCAAAAATTGACAAATGGGACCTCATAAAATTACAAAGTTTCTGTAAGGCAAAGGACACTGTCAGAAGGACAAAATGGCAACCAACAAAGTGGGAAAAGATCTTCTCTAACCCCACATCTGTCAGAGGGCTAATATCCAATATATACAAAGAACTCAAGAAGTTAGACCCCAAAGAACCAAATAACCCTATCAAAAAATGGGGTACAGAGCTAAACAAAGAATTGTCACCATAAGAAATTCAGATGGCTGAGAAACACCTTAAGAGATGTTCAACATCATTAGTCATCAGGGAAATGCAAATCAAAACAACCCTGAGATTCCACCTCACACCAGTCAGAATGGCTAAGATTAAAAATTCAGGAGACAACAGGTGCTGGTGAGGATGTGGAGAAAGAGGAACACTCCTCCACTCTCGGTGGGATTGCAAGATGGTACAACCTCTCTGGAAATCAGTCTGGCGGTTCCTCAGAAAATTGGGAATCACACTTCCAGAGGACCCTGTCATACCACTCCTGGGCATATACCCAGAGGATTTCCCTGCATACAATAAAGACACATACATGCATGCTCCACTGTGTTCATAGCAGCCTTGTTTATAATAGCCAGAAATTGGAAGGAGCCCAGATATCCCTCAAAAGAGGAATGGATACAGAAAATGTGGTATATTTATACAATGGAGTACTACTCAGCAATTAAAAATAATGAATTCATGCAATTTGTAGGTAAATGGTTAGATCTGGAAAATATCATCCTAAGTGTGCTAACCCAACCACAAAAGATTACACATGAAATGCAATCACTGATAAGTGGATATTAATGAGCCCAGAAGCCCTAAATGCTCAAGGCACAATTAGCAAGTCAAATGATTCCCAAGAAGAAGAAAGGAGAAGACCCTAAGCCTGTAAAAATTGGATCCAGTTTTGAGGGAGAGTACCAGAACAGGGAAATGGTGGTGGGGGGGTGATTGGGGAATAGTTGTCGGGGGAGAGGACTTATGGGACATATTGGGGGGAAGTGGGAAAGGGCAAAGCCTTTGGAATCTTTGGAATGTAAACAAAGAATATAGAATTAAAAAATTATATAAAAAATGTTAGACTCCAGAGAACCAAATAACCCTATTAAAAATGGGGTACAGTGCTAAACAAAGAATTCTTAACTGAGTAATACTGAATGGCGGAGAAGCACCTAAGCAAATGTTCAACATCCCTAGTCATCATGGAAATGCAAATCAAAATAAGTCTTTTAGAATAATAAAAAATATTTACATTGTGGAATGTAAAAGTGCATTGATAAATATATATTTATATTTTGTTATACTGAAGTCTATTTACCCTATATTTGTGTGTGAAATAATTCACCATATACTCAGATATGTTATAATACCATGCCTTTGCAGTTTGAAAAAATATTGCTTTCCTGAGTTTCCAATGATAAAACATTTTGTTATATAAGACCAGAAGTTTCAATTTGTTAATCTCACCACTAATCTAATAAAAATATTTAAGTATTGATAGTTGTTACTGTAGCAGATAAAGGCTTCACCAAATCTAAATTATACTTGAAATCTTAGAGGTTATTACATTGGCAAAACATATTGTCAATATTTTTGCTAGAAATGACAAGTTTACCCTGCTCAGTTTGGGGAAATGTCTAAGACTCCTTAAATCTGGTTAGTGAATTTTTATTGTCAGTCTTTCCTTCAAGTAAAGAAAATATTTGGGGGGGGTGTTATTCCAGCCCCTCTCTCAAGCAGTATAAAACATGTGCTCTTAAGACAGTAATTGTGCCTCACCATGTAGAAGTAGTTTTTGATGCATAATTCCAACTTAATGACACAGAATATTGAAAAAGGATAGCCACCAAAGATTGAGATTGAATAAACACAACAATACTAAATTTGATATATACATAGATGGATTACAGTTGTGCAAATGGAGGTAGAAGCTGTTAGAACATATTAGCATCATTTTATAGCCTCTCATTAGTCATTTTTGTATGCATTGGAAAACAAAATTTGTACTCTTGTACTTATTTTGCCCTAGTATCAACTAGGAAATCTCTGGCTGTGGGCAAGAGTAATTTGTACTTAAAAGGGATTTAAGTCAGCTAGGTGGTAGTAGCACTTGCCTTTAATCCCAGTACTGGCATAAACAAATAAAAAGGATTTAAGTCATCAATAAAATATGTCATCACCCAAAAGGAGAAATTGCAGTGCAAGTCATCTTTAGAATTAGTCAATTTAGGGCTTGTTGTACACTGGCAGCTCTCACATTTGCAGGTGATGTACAAATACATCCTATCTCTTTCTAAGAATGGAGAGGCCGTTCCCCAGCATATTCTATCTCATATCTCATGAAAGATGACACCATATGTCCATAAGTACACAAAGAGAATAGAATTTCCACAAATGGCTAATCCTCAAGAGTATTTACTCTTGAAATTTTGGTAAGGCCACCTAGCCTAAGAAATAAATAACTGGGTGGCGTTAGACTTGCTCAAGAAAGAAGAACACAGGAGGGATACTAGAGTAAATGCTGCCAGGATATTGCTGGCAGCCTTTCAGCTCTGTCTACTGAAGAGTCAAGGTTTCCAACTGTAAACCTCTATAATTCCTAGCCAGAGCGATTTTTACTGGGCGTGAAGCTATAAACTGTATCCAGGAGACACAGTCACAGAGGAGCCAGAATTACCAGACAAATAATATTCAAAAAAAACATTCTTCAGTTATTATTGGACGGGATCTTGCTGAAGAAATGCGTAGCATCCTATACCCTCATGTAGGATAACTCTGAAGTATGATTCTTATTTCTTAGAGTTAATCACCGGAATAAGCTACAGCATGAACTATGTAAGGATGCATTTTTATTGGCTGTTCTTGCTTTATTTCATTCTTCCTCTCCCTTGCCTTTGTTTCCTACTGTCATCTCTCAAATAAAAGGTTTATAGTAGCATCCTTGTCTCAGGGTATGCTGCACCATAGTCCAATCAGAAAAATGGTCTACCCACTCTCCAAGACAAATATCTACAATACAGAAACTCAAAAAAAACCATTAAAATAATATGTTCTCAGGCTGGAGAGATGGCTCAGTGGTTAAGAGCACCGACTGTTCTTCCAGAGGTCCTGAGCTCAATTCCCAGCAACTACATGGTGGCTCACAACTATCTGTAATAGGATCTGATGCCCTTTTCTGGGGTGTCTGAAAAAAGCTACAGTATACTTGTATACATAAAATAAATAAATCTTTAAAAAATAATCTGTTCTCAGAAAGCATTTTAGTATATTTCTCATTTAAAAGACCTGTTTTCAGCCAGTCTAGTACTACCTGAGGACCTAGCTGTACCACTCCTGGAGTACAGTTCCAGGAGCAAAAGATGCTTCAACATGTAATAAGGACACATGCTCCACTATGTTCATAGCAGCCTTATTTATAATATTGAGAAGATGGAAAGAACCCAGGTGTCCTTCAACAGAGGAATGAATATAGAAAATGTGATACATTTACAAAATGGAGTACTACTCAGCTATTAAAAACAATGAATTCATGAAATTCTTAGGCAAATGGATGGAACTAGAAAGTGTCATCTTGAGCGAGGTAATCCAATCACAAAAGAATACACACGGTATGCACTCACTGATAAGTGGATATTAGTCCAGAAGCTCTGAATACCTAAGATACAATTCACAGACCACATGAAGCTCAAGATGAAGGAAGACCACAATGTGGATACTTAGGTACTTCTTAGAAGGGGGAACAAAATACCCATGGGAGGAGACACAGAGACAAAATGTGGAGCAGAGACTGAAGGAAAGACCAGCCAAAGACTGCCACACCTGGGGATCCATCCCATATACAGTCACCAAGCCCAGACACTATTTTGGATGCCAAGAAGTGCTTGCTGACAGGAGCCTGATATAGCTGTCATCTGTGAGGCTCTGCCAGAGACTGACAAATACAGATGTGGATATTTGCAGCCAACCATTGGACTGAGCATGGAAACCCCAATGGAGGGGTTAGGGAAAGGATTGAAGTCTCTGAAGGGGTTTGCAACCCTATAGGAAGAACAAAAACGCTATCAGCCAATCCCCCCTCCACAGCTCCCAGGAACTAAACCACCAACCAAATTGTACACATGGAGGGACCCATGGCTCCAGCTGCACATGTAGCAGAGGATAGTCATCTGGCATCAATGGGAGAAGAGGCCCTTGGTCCAGTGAAATACCAGGGAGGTGATGTGGGAGTGGGTGGATGGGTGGGTGGGTGGGTAGGGGAGAACCCTCTTAGAAGCAGGAGGGAGAGGGGATGGGATAGGAGGTTTGTGGGAGGGGAACTGGAAAGGGGGATAAGATTTGAAATGTAAATAAATAAAATATCCAATAAAAAAGGAGTCAAAGAAAAGTAACATACCCTTTACACTGAAGCAGAGGATATAAAAAGACTAAAAATGTTGAAACTAAAAAATGAAGTTAGGAGAAACAAATGAATTTACTAAAACTACTTTCCCCATACCTAGGGAAAGAACTCTAATGAGACTGTATGGAAATTTACATTTGTTTCTCATGCAGGTTGAAATGCACACTGGATAAGGGTAAAACATACCTAAGTCATGCAAGGGTCCATTTTTGTGGTGCTGAGTGTGGGACCAGGACCACGCATATTCTAGGTGATTTCTACATCACTTAGCTATACACCCCCATTTTAACACTTAATTTTAAACACCTGCCACCTCCAAAGAGCATTAGAAGTAGGTCAGTGGCAGGCAGCAAAGGCAGACAGACCAGATTTTTCTTGTCTTTTATTCACATGACCCCTGCAGAGAAAAACCTATAGTGTTTTCAAAAATGTTTCCGTGTAAAGGGGTTAATATGCAAGAGAAAGAAGGGGAAGAATGGCAATCAGGATTGACTGTGCACCAGCCATCACCTAAACAAGCAGCCTGCACTGAAAAGACTACCACAAAACAAGACAGAAGAAAATAGAACAAAACAAACGATAAAGCCTTAATAGGAAATTTATATTTTCACAAGTCAAGCTATGGCTAAAAGTTATTTTCTTCCCGCGAAAAGATCGGACTCAAGGGACTTTACTTAAATTTGATCAGAGGCCAGCAACAAAAAATTCAACATCATGGAGTAAACTTCAAGAGATAGATATGGATAGACAAAATTAAATCCTCTAAATACATCCAAGGAAGCCTACTTAGTCAATCAAAATGTTACCAATGTGTGATTTTAGAAAAACATTATACTGGATGAGAGTTTAAAAAATATCTTGTCATAGAAACTGGGTATTTGGGAAATAATATAAATTATTGTTCAGATACAAACAATATTGTTGGGTGGCAAAGAAGCAAGAAAAATAAAATAAACCAAAGCACAACCAAATACACCTTTAGTTATATGAAAGAAAACAAAAACACAACTATATTATAATCGAAAAGAATGAAGAATTTTCCTAGCCAGGCATGGTGGCAGGTGTCTGTAATTCCTGAACTCAGTAGGCTGAAGTGAGAAGGTAATAAGGCCAGCCTGAGCTATGTAAGGAGATCCTATGTAAGACATTATCTCCACCAAAGAATTTCCACATATAGAAAACACTTTCAGTCTGTGTCCCTAACAGCAAATACATATTTTCCAATGAATAAAATCAAAATTTTGAAGGCTGAAGACTACCCTTCCCTCAATACTTTTAAGTTTTGGTTTTCCTTTCTACCATGCCTAATGGAGTTCTCTGGATATTTTAAATAACAATAACAAGACTAGTAAGAATAATCACGATTTTTGTGTGATCATTATTTTATCAGGCTTGCCTACACCACCTTATTTGACCTTTAAACGCCTTTACAAGTAGGGAAGTGTCATTATTAACTTAATTTTTGTATATAAACTTACTGCAGTACAAAAAAGGAAATTTAACCAGGGTTGTGGAATTAATAATTTCCAAAGCTGAACCTAAGATCCACGCTGTTTTAAGCATGTTTAACTTTCCTGGGAATATTCTCAACCATAAGAGATTCTTTAAAGTATGTATCGATCTTCCATGAGGTTTTGCTTTCTGACCTTGGCTGGCTTTTGTCTCATACTCCTCTAACACCTGTGCCATTTGGACAAATGAAATGAATATAGTGTCCTCTGACAGATAAAATTCTCCTTTCACAATGGCCTTTTAGTGAGTGCACCTGAAGTAATCAGTCCTCCCATCTTCTAGGTAGGAGCTGTCTAATTAGTAAATCCTAAAATGGTTTAGATAAATCCTCTTTACAATTCCCATCAGGCAAAAATATTAACAAATGCAAATAACTTCCATATGTTTCTGGTGTGTCTAGTGATGAAAGTCAAAAATCTATTAAGGTTACTTCTGGCCACCAAGCAGAAAATCAAATATGATTTTTGTAATTATTTTCTTAATAGCACTGGACGAATTCACCAAGAAACAAGCTAGCTCATTTGATTTAAAGGAAAAGAAGGAAGATCTTCTTTGTTACAATCTTAATGATTTTTACACTGGTAGATGTTGATATTTCATTGTTAAATTATCTTTTCATACCTGCAGAAACTGTGTGAGTATGGTAACACTTCTACAAAGACTATATTCTTCTATAGAATAAAGAAATGATATAGCAAAGCCATATAATCATTCTTATGTGTACATATTCTTCAGAACAACACCATTGCTTCAGTTATGATTTTGGTAAGCTATCCACTCAGGGAATGCAATCAAGCTGCATTGTATTATATTAAGGGTCACAGGGAGAGCTGTACTCTCATCCTCTTCCTCCTACCTGCCTGGTGCCCCTGAGGAAGGGCACAGTCTGCCCTCTTCCCCCTGTGCTTTGCAATCCTGTGCTTGTTTCCTTATCACTCGCTATCCCTGCTTCTCTTCATTTCTGTGTCCTTATTAACTTCATTGTCCTCATCAGATGACTTGGAGTGATCACGGAGATGAGTGGTAAATGAATTACATTAGCAATCAGTTTACTGGGGGCAGGCCCTCCTCCGTGTATGTGAGAATTGGTTGCAGAGTTACTGGATCAGAGAAAGAGAAAAAGAAGAGAAAGACAAGACAAAGGAAAAAAGAAAGGGAAGGAGGGAATAAGGAATAACAAAGGGAGGATGATATGGCATCTCAAATATTTGTAGAAATGCACCTATGAGAAATGATATAATGAAAGAGTTACATATACCATTCCCACCAAATATATTTGAAAAAATATGTGCATATATAAGTACATATATTTATATATCTGTACATACATACATACATACATACATACAGACAGACAGACAGACAGACATGCATACATTCATATATGCCTCAGAAGAAAACAGGAAGAGTTTAAGGGGAAAACTCTGGAGTTCCTTCTAGATTATTTTACTTTCAACATTTTTTCTCAAGTAATTCCCATCTCATTTGTGATGGGAGGACAGCAGAAACTACAAAAAATATGTATTTGGCCTCAGTTCAGTGTACATGTAGATATGAAAGTCAGGCAGTCTGCCCAATATGACTAGATTACCTACCAAATGTGCTGGAATAGCTACAACAATTTTGAATGCCCTAAAGCACTTTTGGCTTGCCAAACATATGTTGAACCACAAATATTTGCATTGATTCAAAATTATAGAAATTGAAATAGATAGAAGTGACCTAAACATTCTTACATTATGTTAGTAAAAGTATGTTACAGATTTAACCTTCTATTCACATATTAAAACCCTAATGCTCACTATTTTGGAATACAATGGTATTTAGATATTCGATCTTTCTTTATTCACACAAAGTCATGGGGAAAGATAATACCTACAAACCAAATCAAGAGGCATGAAGAAAAGTCAATTCTTCCACAATTATGATTTGGGAATTCAAGCATCTTAAATTATGAAAATGTTTGGCAGTTTAAGCAAAGCAGACTGTTACTTTGATAGTCATAAGAAATTAATATAGTGCATTATACAGATTCCAAGTATCAAGCTGGATACCTGTAATCCCTGTGCTCAGGACAGAGCCAGGAGAATCTAATGCAAGTTTGAAGCCACTCTGGCCTAAATAGTGAGTTTCAGGCTGGCCAGGGCTATATAATGAGACCCTGTCTAAAAACAAACAAACAAACAACAAAACATTTCATAATCCTCTTCCAGGATCCTAAAGACCACAGGTTAGAAATTAGAGCAGTCATCCTTTGTATCTCATAAGGATATGAAAAGAACTACAAAAATTATAATTGATAAACAAAGGTAATAAGTGGACTATACCATATTAACTGTTTGCTTCCAATGTTTCAGAATGGACTATGAATTACATGCTTGGATTAACAATGTTACAAACACAAGGCAACTAGAATAAAACAGAATTGAGCCTTTTTTGAAATCTTCACCCACATTTGAACATCAGACATGGACTCAAAGATTCCTTTGGGTATTGAAAGAGAGAAAACTAAAAATGTGTGTGTAGACAAAACAGCCTTCTTAATACCACGATCTTCCAGTTTCACTCAGAATAAACATCTTCACCAAGGGAGGAAAAAATATGTTTTATGATAGTACACTGAAAACTGAAAGGAATCCAGAATCAGTATATTGAAACATCTGCATTTCTGTAACAGAAAGCATGATATATTATCTCCTATTTTATGGGACAGTGTATTTAACAATAATAACAGTTACAAAAATTCTATGTGCCTATAGGAAGCATGTTTAATAACAGGCAAACCTTGTCACAAACACACTCATATATTTATTTCCCATACCAATATATTTTACTGCCACTGTATTTCTCTATATAAGTCAAAAGTGTGTGTGTGTGTGTATGTGTGTGTGTGTATGCTTTACTCATGACTATGTCTAACATAGAAGAGAATGACACCCACAGAAAATTATACCAACATGTGCAGAATAAAAATATCTATTTGGAAAATTTTCTAAATGTCTAATGAAATTCCAGAAATTTCAATGGGAGTAAAGACAAAACAGTCATCCTAAACACTATCATTCATTTTGATTTTCCTGTGTGACTTATCTACTTTTAGCTCTTGGCATCCACTGATCTTTACAGAATCATAGGCGTCTGTAACTCTACATTATTGTCTAGAAGCAGATTTGTCTACATGCCTCATTACTATTATTCTGCTATTATTAGTCTAATAAGCATTCTCCCTCATACTCACTGAAAAATGGTTTTCTAACAGCACAAACAAATAAATGGAGAAAGAAAGAATGTGACCTTATTTGCTGCACACAAGACTTGTACTTAAAAATAGGCTGCATTTTTTGTTGTTTTTGTTTTGTTTTTTTATGTTGTTTCTGCACAAGAAATTTGCAAATCTATCAGGTCAAAATAACCAGCATATGCAAAGTGTCTGCTACTTATCACCAGTCTTATTTTTAAAAGACATTTGAATAGTCTGAAGCATTGACAATCTGCACATACTTCTTTGATTATAGAGGAGACAGCCTGCCATTATACCAGAAATAGTTAATATTACATCATAGAGAGCCTAGGAATATACAACTCCTTCTGCTTTCAGATTCATGTTTATTTGGAAAAGTTCTAGGCAGTGAGTTCATGCCAGATTCTCTTTAAGTTTTTGTATGCATACAGTCTACCTTTTATGAGACTGTAGATTAGATTCTTAGTACTTAAAAGGCTTATTTTTCTTCAGGAAGTATTTCTAATGTGATTTTCATAAACATATACTTAGGTGTTATTGCTATCATATAAAACTAAATCTTAAAATAAGTTACTTGTAGATGAGTTTTAAAAGGAACAACTTCAGAAAAACATGGAAATTTGGAAATAGTAAAGAAACACTCTGACCAGAAAGATTGATTTATTGTAGCTGGTGAAATGACTCAGCAGAAGAAGGCCCTGTCACCAAGCCTAAAGATATGAGTTATTTGCCAACTATACATCTGACAGAGGATTAGTATCCAGAATCTATAAAGAACTCAAAACAACAACAAAGAGCCGAAAGAACAAACCATCTACTCAAACAAATGGACTAAAGAACTCAATAGAGAGCTTTCAAGAGAAGAAATAAAGTGGCCAAGATATATCTGAAAACTGTTCATTGTCCTTAGCAACTGTGGAAATAGAAGTCAAAAAAACTTTGACATTTCATCTTACCCTAGTTATAATAACAAAGATAAGCAAAACAACTAACGACAAATGCTGGAGAGGTTATTTTGAAAAGCAATCCTTTCTCACTGTTAGTGGAAATGCAAACTGGTATACTGTGCACTGATGGAAATCAGTGTACAGAATCCTCCAAAAGCTAACAGTTAATCTTCTAAGTGGCCTAGCCATACCACTCCTTGGTATATACCAAAGGACTTGACCTCATAATCCACAGATATTTGACCTGCCACATTTATTGCCACTCTATTTCCAATAGCTAGGAAATGGAAACAACCTCAATGTTTGTCAACTGACTACTATAAAACAAACATGTGGTACATAGTAGCTATAAAAAACAAAATCATAAAATCTACAGGTAGATAGATGGAACTAGAAAATATTATATTGACTGAAGAAACACAGACACATAAAGAAGAATGCAACATGTTCTCTCTAATCTGTTTTGCCTGGTCCCAATGGCTCCAGATATGAATGTACAACATGGAGTAACTACAGAAACCATGAGGACCATAGGGAGACACTAGAGAGAGGAATAGCAAGATACAAGTAATTTGAGGGGGAAAATGGATAAAAAAGAGTGATTTCATTGAAGAAGGGGAATGAAGGTCAATATAGGAGAGGGAGAAGAGAGAAAATAACACTAAGGATATTTTTTTCATGCTGTAGGGAATCATATTATTTATTTATTTAAAATTTATATAAGCTTATGTGTATACATATCCATAAAGTTTTAATGAGGTGATACTATTTAGGTTGACAAGGGTCCCACCATGATGGGACTAACAAAACCTCCAAAACCAGGCATGAGAAATTCAATTTCGGGTTGTTGGTCAGGAGAATCCAAAAGATATCATAGACTACTGCCATTGCTCTTGGTTAACTCTAAAAGAACAACTGTAAGTTCCTATTGCTGATTATACCACAAACTTCAGACACAAGGCCCAATGGCTCTGAGAGGGATTTGATGTAATAAGCCTCCTCCTAAAGGACTAGCTTTCATAGTACCAGATGGTGGTATGCAAGCTTCCAAAGGAAGGAAGCCACCAATGGTCCTACTCAGCTCTAGTGCCTCTGAAATACTATGATATGGCAAAATCTCCCTAAGATATAACTAAATAAGGTCATTCATACCATGCTGGTAAATGAAAGCTCTCTGATTAGACTTAAGACCCAGCCAATTAGAGGAAAATCATGCCTGGTATGAAAAAGGTGTTATCTACATACTCATGACAGTGAGGACAGGGATCTGAGAGGAGAACCTATTAGTGCCACTTTGTTAAAGCAGAATAATAAGTGCTGACTACATTCTAAATATTTATCCTCATAGTCACAGATAAATGTAGCTCTCATCCCTCATCTTTGCAACAGGAGGAGACCATCACAAAAACCACAACTGGTCAAAATGTAGAGAATGAGTGTCCATGAGATGCTCAGCCAAAACTGATAAATACTGAACAGAATTCCTGCTCAGGGAACACTGGGGAAGAAGGGGGAAGAAAGGTTGTAAGATGCAGAGAACTGGGAAGTCTGCTGCAAAATTGTGTCTCATAGATTTAACAGGGAAACTATGCTCATGAAGCCTTAACAATATGGCTGCCTAAGCAAGACTTCAACAACTACATCAATAGACATGTTAACTTAGAAGGGGGAAATCTCATGGGACCCCGCCCTTAGACAAAGAACTGCAAACAACTAAGGAATGCTGAAAATGGGAAAATGGGAGAAAGTTTTCCCCAAGGGTGAGACCCCCAATTAGTTCTTCAATATCAATTGGTCTGCCCTGAAATTTTATATAATAATTATATATAATAATATTTATATATAATATTATATATATAATAGTTATATATAATAATAATTATATATATATAAAAGGATTGAGCAGGTTATAATTATACATTTAGGCATGTGTGTGTATGTATGTATGTATGTATTTAATGTATGTTGAAAAATAAGAGTTAAAGAAAATGAGACCATAACTTCAATAGAAAGCAAAGAAGATACATGAGAGGGGTTGGAGGGAGGAAGGGAAAGGGAAAGGGAAATTTATATAATTGTATTTTAATAAATAAATGAATTTTTATAAGGACACAAAGGAAATTGGCAAAGAAAAGCTCAGAGTCGAAGACAGTGTGGATCTTTGAAGTGATGAATTCATTAAATGAAGCCAGTGAAATGACTCAGTGGTTGAAGTCACTTGCCACCATGCCTGAAGACCTGAATTTAATTTCAGGGATTCACATAGTTTAAGGAGAGAACTGACTTTTAGAATCTGTCCCTCACCCACACTCACGGGAACTGGCATGTAACTCTACAGTTCCTCCAGTAGAAACTGACTATATTGCATATTATTATGCCTTGTTTTGACAATGGAACATTAGCAAGCAAAGACTATGCGCTCCCATGAGAGGGCATTTCCTTTTGTACTTCTCATATGGATTTGAGAAGGAAACCCTCCCCCCCCCACCCACCACCCACCCCCCCGCCAGGGGCTGCTACTTTCTGTGGTTTGGTCCCTATAATGGCTGATCTAGATTGTTAACTACATTGCTGGAATCAAATAAATCCAAGCACATGGGCACACCTGTGAGAGATTTCTTTCATTTGCATCATTTGAGGTGGGAAGACAAACCTTAAATTTGAGTCACACCTTGGTGGCAGTCCACATAAAAGGACAATAAAAACAGGAAGCGTTTGCTTTTTTAAAAAACTTTTTATTACATGTATTCTTCATTTACATTTCAAATGTTGTCCCTTTGCTGGTCCCCCGTCCCAAAAGTTCCATAAGCCATCTCCCCTCCCCCTGTTCCCCTATCAACCCTCTTCTGCTTCCATGTCCCAGCATTTCCCCAGACTGTGGCATTGAGCTTTCCAGGACCAAGGGCCTCTCCTCCCTTTGATGTCCAACAAGGCCATCCTCTACTGCCTATGTGTCTGGAGCCCTGGGTAACTCCATGTGTACTCGTTGTTTGATGGTTTTGTCCCTGGGAGCTCTGGGAGTACTGGGTGACTCATATCTTGTTCCTCCTATGGCGTTGCAAACCCCCTCAACTCCTTGGGTCCTTTCTCTAGCTCCCCCTTTGGGGACCCTGTTCTCAGTTCAATGTCTAGCTGAGAGTGTCCCCCTCTGTATTTGTCATGCACTAGCAGAGCCTCCCAGGTGACAGCTATATCTGAGCTCCAGTCAGCAAGTACTTGTGGGTATCAATAATAATGTCTGAGTTTTATAACTGTATATGGGATGGATCCCTAAATGGGGCAGTCTCTAAATGGTCCTTCCCTCAAACTCTGCTCAATTTACATATCAAATGATGCTCAAGAAGAAGGAAGAACAATGTATGGATACTCTGGAGAAGGGGGAACAAAATTCCCACAGAAGGAAGCTTTTGCTTTTATCCTGCTTGCCCTCCTTCTGGCTGGCAAGTTCATCCAGCCTCCTACTGAGGCATTCCTTCACTGGCATTAGAGTCTACTTCTTTGGGACTTCAACATAGACAGGAGGTTCCCTGAGACATCTAGCCTTATGGACTGAACAACTACTGGATCTTGGCTTTCCTTTGAGAGACAGTGATTCCTGTGACTAACCTAACTCTAAAAAAAAAAAAAAAAAAAAAATGCCCCATTTAAAAATATACTCATTCAATTGGTTAATTCTGTTTCTTTAGAGAACCCTAACTAATAGAGTCCCAAAAAGAACATATATAGCCCAGACCTTATCCCAATTTTCTGCATGGAGCCATATTTGGGGACACATTGTGAAGCAGTGCTATCTAAATATGCCCAATCTAGGTCAGATACCTCCAAAGATGCCAAAGAATTATGTCAACGAGTATTGCTACTTAATAATGGCTATGTTTAATAGACTTAGAGATAGCCTATGATTGAATAGGTTAAAGGTAAAACAGTAAGAATGCAGCTATTTAGTTCTCAAAAAATTAAATATAAAAAGGCAACTACTTATAATAAAACATGTTTGGCCAGCTCTAAATGCAAATGGGATCACATGTCCTTTAACTAACCAATTATCCATCACTTTACTAGTCCAGATTTACAGGGTTTCTGAAGTGCCCTGTCAACAACAAGATTCCTCTCATTCAATCAAGAAATGTGATCACTAACAGCCCAAAACAAACCAGAAAAGGCCAACAGTTGCCTCAACACAATGATAGTTCCCAATTTTCACCTTCCCCTGTTCCCATTGCCTACAGGTTTGAAGAAAAATTCATCACATAGAGGATGTCTCTCAGTCTTGACTCTGATGACAGCCAGACTAGTTTAGATGCCTGTACAGAACTGAGTACTACCCCTAGAATTCTCAAGGCTAGAACACTTTCAGAAACATCTATTTAAATGCTCGTCACTTGCCTTCAACTAGCTAAAACAAAACACCTCAAAATCTCAACCACAAACCATAAAATCCAACCCTTCCTGACACCTTGTAGTTCAATCATTTGGGGAATAGTATTCTCCCCTACCCTGCAAGAAATATAATAATATTTATTAGAAATAAAGTAATATAGAATTATTGATCTACCAAAATGAGAGAGAGGCTAACAATTCGTTCTTGCCTCCCCTCCCTACCCAAATGGATAATCACTGCCTTTGCTCTTGCAAAGTCCTGTTCCCTAGTTCAAACATTACCATTCTCTCCAAAAAATAACTATACATATTAAAGGCTATCAGAAGAGGCATAAAAACTATGCATCAGATGTAAATGTGGTGCCTCTGTAACTCCTGCTTCTGTACTTAAAATGTTACATACAAATGTTCAAGGAATATTCAGACAACTTCTATTCCCAGACCATGTACTCATATGCCTTGGAGAAGCAATAAAATTTCTTTTGCAAAAATTATTTTTATAATCTGCCTTACCAAGTATGCTACCAGAAACACAAAAATCCCAAGATAGGAATGAACTTGAGATATTTTCTAACTATGTCTTGAAAAAAATTATTGATTGCTAAATAGATCCAGAAATACTACTTACTGGGTGCAAGGAAACCTCAAATAAACAAGAGGTTCCCTGGTTCTTTAAGGCCCTCCCTCTCAGCAGGAGAGAGGAAAAGGATTAGAGATGACTGTCTATGAAAGATGTGTTAGAAATGATGCTTAGAAATATACATTTTCTGTATTCATTCCTCCATTGAGGGAAATCTGGGTCCTTCTTAGAAGGGGGAACAAAATACCTACAGAAGGAGATACAATACAGAGACAGTGTGGAGAAGAGTCTGAGGGAAAGACCATCCAGAGACTACCCCACCTAGTGATCCATCCCATATACAGTTACAAAACCCAGACATTATTATCGACACCCACAAGTACTTGCTGACTGGAGCTCGATATAGCTGTCACTTGGGGGGGCTCTGCCAGTACATGACAAATACAGTGGGGGACACTCTCAGCCAACCATTGAACTGAGCAAAGGGTCTTCAATGGGAGAGCTAGACAAAGGACCCAAGGAGCTGAAGGGGTTTGCATGGCTCCAGACACATAGACAGAAGAGGATGGCCTTGTTGGACATCAAAGTGGGGAGAAACCCCTGGTTCTGGAAAGGCTTGATGCAGCAATGTAGAGGAACGCCAGGACAGGGAAGCAGGAGGGGCTTGATTGGGGAACAGGGGGAGGGGAGATGGCTTTTGGGACTTTGGGGGGGGGGTACCAGGAAAGGGGAAATCATTTGAAATGTAAATAAAGAATATCTAATAAAAAAGAAATGATGCTTAGAAACAGCTTGTTAAGTAACTATTTATAGCATCATTTAACTATTTTCTGTCCTTGAAAATGAGTTAACATAATATACATCAACATGAAATTATGTTTTGGATATAGTTTTCAGAAATCGTAGTGGGCTGTAGAGATGATTCAGCCATTATGAGTGCCTACTGTTCTTACAGAGAATCCAAGTTAGGTTCCCAGCAACAATACTGTGTGGTTCACAAGTGCCTGAAACTCTTGCTCCAGGGGACCTGACACCCTCTTCTGACCTCTGTGGTCAGTGCATTCTGCACTCTGCAATACTGTGACACCAGCACATACTTGTTATGCGAAAGTAATATAAATAGCTAAAATATTGATTACAGTTACCATTATTTTATGTATGTATATGTTCCTGTGTGAATGTGTGTGCGCGCACATGCGCACGCATATATGCTCACTTATAAAAGCTAAAGGTTGGCATCTAGTGTCTTTCTCAGTCACTCTCCACCTTATTATTTTGCAACAATGTCTCTCACTAAAGCTGGGGTTCACTTATTCAGCTACACTGACTTGACCAGAGAGCCCAGGGATCTTTTTCTGTTACCAAAGTTCTGAGATTACTGGCACCCAACCACACATAGATTTTTACTTAGGTGCTGGCGATCTGAATTGAAGTAATTATGCTTGCAATGGCAAGCACTCTACTGACTGAACCAGCTCCTCTTTGCCTGAAGTTATCTTTTACTGCTGAAGGGAAAAACAACTTTTTCCTTTTTTTTTTTTTTGCTTACTTATATTTTCTAATTTACTCACAAATAGCATGTATTACTTGTTTTAGAAAGAATGATTTTAGTAATTATAAGACTAAATTAAAATACATGAAGACCAACCATCCAAGCAAAGGATAATGAAACTTAGAAATGGTGAAGCAATACAATCTCTTCACAAGACTACTGTGTTACTTGGAACTAGATGTAGATCTAAATGAGACCAATCTTTTTACATATGATGATTTTTTTTCTTAAAGAGTTTTTGCAAATAATTTTAAATGAACTGCTTTAGGATTGAACATTTTATGTAAAATCTCTTCCCAAATCATCAAAACTAAGAATTCATTTCCTTGAGCGTATGACTTATTTTTAATGTTATTTGCATAAGGAATTGAGAACAAGATTCATAACTGTTTATGCTAAAATACTGCACGTGACAGGAAACTTGTTTTTCTCTGTGCAGTGAGAAAAGAAAAATCACATAGACCTAGACCCACTGCAAAAAAGAAAAAAAAGCTATATACCTCTACCCTGTAATGCACATTTTCCAAGATTATCTAATTTATCCAATTTTTGTTATATCTGGCCATAATTTCTTTATTCATACTCCCTTAACAATCATTAGGGAAAAATCAATGTATTCAGCATATTCTATGTTCCAAGTAGCATGCAAAGCCTTTCATATAGATTTTCTCATTTGATCTTCAGACAATTCTTTGAATATTTTTATTATCTGTCACTGTTTTTAAGGTTGTATTTATTATTATTTTATGTATATGAGTGTTTTGTCTTCATGGATTTTGTGTGCCACAAATGTGTCTGGTGCCCACAGACACCAAAAGACAGTGTCAAATAACCTTGAAGTGGAGTTAAAGATTGTGGTATACCACATTTCAAGTAGTGGGAATGGAACATTTTCCTCTGCAAGAGCAAGCAGTGCTCTTAACCACTGATCCATCTCTCAAGCCACCTGCCACTCTACCTAATACATTTTTAAAATGAGACTTACATAAAAGGAATGAAGCTCATGGGAGAAATAGCTGATAAAATATTGAAGAAGGACTCTCTCGCACACACAAACACACAGGTAAATCTGGACAAAAAGCAAGAGTGGAAGCACCTAGAAACTCAAAAAAGAAAACCTGCAGAAACTAGCTTAAATGCATTCTCACTAGAAGGTTGCTTGGCCATCAAAATAACAATAGCAATAGTATATAACACAAATTAAAAATAACCTCAGCACAGTAACCCTAAGGATGAAGTTGTGGCATGCATACCTAGACTGTAACCATCAGCTCTCTAATTGAACATAAGACCTGCTCAGCAAGAGGGAAATCAGCCCTGGTTGTGGAAACTGCCAATTATACAGGGCTAGTGAAGTCATGGATCTTAGAGAAGAACCTATAACAGCTACATTACTAAACGAGCATAACAATCCTTAACTACACTGTAAATTTCTGTTCTTAGGCCCACAGATAAGTGCAGAACTCACCCTTGATGAAGTAAACTTTCTTTACAACAGAGGAAGATGACTACAGAAAATAACAACCAAGGGGTGGAGGCCAATCCTAATGTATACATCCACAATACAATTCCCACACCTAAGGCCAAGGAACCATTGTAGAAGAAGAGGTAAAAAGATTGTAAAAACCAGAAGAACCGATAGCCTGTTGTAAGATTGTGTCTTATAGGAATGTCAAAAGCTACACCAATAAAGCCTCCACACCATGACTGCCTAAACAGGAACTGAACAAGAACAACAACACAGGCATGCTAAAATGGATGTGGGAAAGCTCTCGAGGTCTCAATCCTACAAAAAGAAGTAAAGAAAATTAAGGAACCCTGAGGGCAGGAGAAATATTCTTCCCCAGAGAAGAGCACACCAATTAGTTATCTAGTACCAAATGATCAGCCCTGAAAACAGATATATACAGACTGAGCAAGTTATATTTAAGAATTACACACACACACACACACACACACACACACACACACACACACATATATATATATATATATATATATATATATATATATGAATGAAATAAAAAGTATTGAAGAATGAAACCATAAATGTGAAATAGAACAAGTTAGAGGAAGAAACGGAAAAAGGGAATGATGAATTATAATTTTAAAAATAAAAGAAATAACTATTTAAAACTACATTTTTTTAAAAAAACCTCACCACAGACTTGCCTATAGGCCAATCTAATGGAGGCATTTTCTCAGATGACTCTAGCTTATGTCTAGTTGACAAAAAATTAAAAAGCACAATACCAATATATTAATAATTGGTTAATGGAGGTATAGGCCATAAAGATGCATACTATGCTTGCCTTTTATCCTTTCCCAACATTTAACATTGAAAATAAGTTAGGAGAAAAAGACTTGCAAAAGGCATGCATGAGGGGTGATATTCGAACTGAAACAGACATTTTGTCTGAAAAGCCAGCCAATACTCTTGACTACATCTCACTAGCACAACAGCCATAACAATCAATAAGCCACTGTGCTCACAACTTCCCTATGGTTTTCAATCTCAGAACTAAAACTAGTATCATTATAGAACTTATTACACTGTCCGGCACCAGTGCAACCTGGAGTGTGTGGTCTGTGGGGCCAGAGTCAATGAGAAAGCCAAAATTCCAGACCTATTGAGTCTTCATCCAGACATCAATATTATCCCTAAGGGTTTCACATACATACATACATACATACATACATACATATATACATACATACATAAATATACAGAGAGAGATAGAGAAAGAGAGAGAGAAAGAGAGACTAGCTTAAGAAGGACTGCCTCCATCTCTATATGTGGCTTCCTGTTGATTTTTTTTTAACTTCCTCTCCGACTAGTATCCCTATTTCTAACAATTCAGCCATACTGGACTCCTTGTTTTCATTACTCATTCCAAAACAATGTTCATTTTAAGACTTTATCTGGTTATCATGAGTTTTCCCTACATTTTCTTTATTATTTTTATAATTGTTATTTATTCCTTTACTTATTTATTTCTTGGAGGTGGTACAGCATTCAGATGTCAGAAAACAACTTGGGAGAGCATGTTCTCTTTTTGTACCATGTAGGTCCTGGGGTGCAAATGCATATCTCAAGGCAGTTGCATTTTTATATTTGTTTCCTTTTTTATTTTTTAATTGGATATATTTTATTTTAATTAATTATTTCATTTATTTACATCCTAAATGTTTCCCCCTCACAGTCTCTCTCCCAGAGTTCTTCACCCCATCCCTCCTTGTCTTTGGCTCTGAGTGGGTAGTCCCCACCCCAGCATCCTCCCCTGCCTGGGGCATTAAGTCTCTTCAGGATCAGGTGCATCCTCTCCCACTGAGGCCAGACAAGGCAGTCCTCTGCTACATATGTGCCGGGGGGTCTCAGACCAGCCCATGTACATTATGTCTGGTGGCTTAGTCTCTGGGAGCTCTGATGGGTCCATGTTAGTTGACACTGTTGTTCTTCCTGTGGGGTTGCAATCCCCTTCAGCTCCTTCAGTCCTTCCCCTAATTTTTCCATTTTCAACCTCAGTCGAGTAAGTATCTGCATCTGTCCAAGTCTTATATTTGTTTCTTATTTTGATTCTTCTACAGTCTGTGTAAGTTATGTCAGAACTAGTGGCGTGTCCATTTTCTTCCTTGTTTTAGTCCTACTACTAGACCAGTAGTTGGCCCATAGTAGTTACTCAATAAATACAAGGTGAATGAATTTATAACCAAACTATCTATAATTCCCATATATCAAAAAATTTCCATATTTTAGAAAAACAGAGGCTAAACAAGACAAGGAACTTGCCCAATGTTACTCAACTTTTAACATATGTAGCTTCTGTTATTTGAATTGGAGTCTAAATTATAAATTATTTGTGACTGATTTCCTGCTTGTAGTGTGTTAGTCAGCATTCCATTATTGTAATAACTATATGAGATAAACCAATTAAAAAGAAAAGAATGTGGTTCAAAGGTTTCACAGAATTCAGTTTATGCTTGGTGGACGACATCACTTTTGAGCTGGGGGTAAGGATGTACATCACGGAGGGAGGTGCATATAGGACAGACAAGCTGCTTGTTTTACTGAGGCTAGAAAGAAGAAAGATGGGGAAAGAAAGAAGAGGGAACAGAAAGAGAACAAGAGACAGGGGCACTAGAGGCATACTTGCAGTGCCCTAATTTGCTTGCATCAGACAAGAAAGGTTCCCTTCCCAATAATGGCATGTGCTGGAAAGCAAGCCTAATAAATTGGCTTTTGACAGACATTTCAAATATAAGCTTACAGGAAGCAGACTGAGAAGGAGATCACCATACAGTCATTGTGCTGCACTGAGATGAGAGGATAATGATTCCTAGCTGGTACAAGGCACCTCACATATAGGAAGGAGTTTTATACGGGGGCTTTTTTATTTCATCACTCTCTTTGCTCCTTCTCATTCTGTATCCTTCCAAAGAATCAAGACTAATTTCTCTTACATGGTCCTCACTTCTCACACCTCATATGTAATAGGTTATTATAGCTTAATTAGCAGTTTTCCAGTGATGATTCAGATAACAACATCCTCTCAATCACCAGCAGGAACTAGAATATTGATACCTACTTAACCCTGGCATAAAGGCACTGTACTGTCCCTAATCCTTCTTATATTTTTGTTGTTGTTGTTTTGAGCATAGCCTTTAATGGCTGAGCCCTCTCTCCAGCCCTGCCACTGATCCTTCTTAAAGAGACTGCTACAACTGTGACCTTGGTGCTAGATTTCTTTAGGTCAGCATCTGCTGCATCAGAGACCGTACCTATCCGTGTATACACTGCCCTAGTTCTCCTCGTGTCCTTACTGCTCTATTAAGCATTTCATTTTATTTCAAATTCAATGATCCAAAGTCTGGAAATGCATTTTAGTTAATGTCTTCATTTAAAGCAACTAACAGGAAAGAACATATACAAATGAATGCATTGATCCTCTCAGTGTTGCTCATGAGACTGTGCAAGCTCTGGAATCTCATGGAATGTCAACAGCGCTGGCAGCTTTGAGGACATACACTAGTGTGCCAGCTCAGCACAGAGACCATTATCTCAATGGGACAAGCAGATTTCAGGCAACCACATTTTATAAAAACTACTCTGAGTAACTGCAATGATTTTGGATTATCTAAGTTTGAAAAGCACTTTTACATCTTATGAAAGTTGTATGTGTGTGAATGTGCATATACACACTGTGACATCTCATTCTCTACTAGCTGTGGCCTCTAAAAAGAACAATACTAAGCAGATGATAAAAAGAGGAAAAAATTATTTTACTGACCCTCAACAAACAGCACAGACAGTCAATGACCAATAAAAGTCAATGAGGTGCTAATAGTCCATTTACACTATTGATTTAACTGTTCACTGAGCTGTATTTCTTTATTTGCCTGCTGACCGTTTTAGTATCAGGCAGGTCCCATTGAGAGACATCTAGCAACTTTGGATATTTCAACAACCTTGATCACTTTCAAGGACCAATACATAGAAGATAGTATAAAATGTGTCTATATTATATAGAAGTAACACTATGCACACCGAGCAGTTTGTATTTATGTATTTAGGAAAATATACATATATGAATATAACAATGATAAGTGAAAAAGAGGCCACAAATTTGGAAGATCAAGGAGGGATACATGTGAGGGTTTGAAGGGAAGAAAGGGAAAGGGGAAATGATGTAACTACATTATAATCTCAAAAATAAAAGAAATCAATAAAATTAAAACAAAATCAATGTGGCTATGATGCATAAGGCCCAGCAACATCAACTCCTCTGTTTTATCATAGAATACATGGAGTAAATATAAAAACATATATCAGTATATTTGTTTGTCATATATCACTAACTACATCATGTCTCTTGTGAACACTAAATAGTTATATTTGTCTCACTTAATTGTAATAGTCAAACATCATCAAAATAAAAAAATTGCACTTTTCCCCTTCTTTCAGAGAGAGAGAGAGAGAGAGAGAGAGAGAGAGAGAGAGAGAGAGAGAGAACATTACATTGGGTGGGTAGGAAGATGAGAAAAGTTGAGGGAAGAGAAAGAACATAATTAAAATATATTGTATGAAAATAGTTTAAATAAAATTTAACTAATTAAGAAGTGGGAAGTTTATGCCGGGCAGTGGTGATGCATGCCTTTAATTCCAGCACTTTGGAGGCAGGTGGATTTCTGAGTTTGAGGCCAGCCTGGTCTATAGAGTGAGTTCCAGGACAGCCACGGCTACACAGAGAAACCCTGTCTCAAACAAACAAACAAACAAAAAAAAAAGTGGGAAGTTTTCATCACATGGTTGACTGCTATAATAGAATAGGAAGACTTAGATATGTACTTGGAGCAATCAAGACAATCAGGTTTAAAATTATATTCAACTTAAAGATATAAAGAAGAAAGATACTAGGAAGCTATGATGCTGTTCCCTCTCATGCTTGCTCATTATCACAAACCCCACCAGTCTCTATCTACTTAGATCTGACTTCCTACCAGTTCAAAGTGAATATCCTTCAAGAAGCAATCCCGACCACTTGGATTCATCATTTTCTGGTTCATTTGGACAAAGTATAATATTGAATCATCATATATATTCTCATGGAATTATGACTTTTCCCAGCAACTGGATCTATTCATTTGTATTTTTTGTTACTGGGTATAGGTTCTCAAAGGATACATAGTAAATATTCAAAAAAAATAAGGCACTTGATTTGTTACTAAGAAAAGTTATCACCCTTCTGCAGGGTCCTTTCTGCTGGGCCAGAGTGCTAGCTAGTCTGCTCCCCCTGAAGATACCATATTTTGAGCCATCCCAGAAGATACACTGTACTCAGAGCAGTTGGTAGGAACCCTCCCAAAGTCCCACAGCTGCCGCTGGGAACCCAGAGGACTTGGGACCCATCACCCCCCCCAAAGAAACCCTACCCACCAAATACCACTCCCCTTCTGCCTGTCCTTTCTGCTGGGGCAGAATGTTAGCTAGTCTGCTCCCTTAAAGACACCATATCCTGAGCCAGTCAGAAGATCCACTGCACTCAGGGTAACTGACTCCACAGCCTGAGGCATCCCAGGAAATCTGCTGCACACAGGGAAACTGGCATCTCAGAAGATCTGCTACACACACAGGGCAACTGATACCATAACCTGAAAACATCCCAGGAGATCGCCTACCACACAGGGCAACTGAGCATCTGATAGCCAGCTTGTCTGCTTCCCTGAAGACACCACAGCTTGAAGGCATCCCAGGAGCTTCTCTGTACACACTGCAACTGGGCAATAAACACCACAATCTGAAGACCTCTCAGGGCTCTGTGGCATGCAGGACAACTGACCCAATAGACTGAAAGCCTCCCTAGAGTTCTGCTACACACAAGGAAACAGAAGCCACAGTCCATAGGCCTCCCCTGGAGAAGATCTTCACACAGGATGTCAGTTTGACTGCTCCTCTGAAGACCCAACAGTCTGAAGGCCACCCAGGAGATCTACTGCACCCAGGGTAATAGATCAGCAGCTTCTCTGCCCCTCTGAAGAGCCCTAGTTGGAAGGCCCCTCAGGTAGTCTGCTACAGCCAAGGCTGCATGCCTTCCAGGAGACCTGAAGCAACCCAGGGACAAGAGACAAACTACAGACAGAGTCACCCAGACCAGCAAACACCAGGGATAATCAGATGGTGAGAGACAAGCACAAAACCATAAGCAACAAAAGACAATATATGTGGGCATCATCAGAACCCAGTTTTCCCACCACAGCAAGCCCTGAATACACCAACACATCTGAAAATTGAGAAGCTGACCTAAAATCCTATCTTACGAAGATAACAGAGTCCTTTAAGGAAGGTATAAACAACTTACTGAAAGAAATACAGGAAAATACAGGTAAACAGGTAGAAGCCCTTAAAGAAGAAACAAACAAATCCCTTAAAGAAATGTAGGAAAACACAGTCAAACAGGTAAAGGAATTGAATAAAAAGGTCCAAGACTTAAAAGTGGAAGTAGAAACAATAAAGAAAACACAAATGGAGGCAAACCTGGAATTGGAAAACCTAGGAAAGAGGTCAGGAATTACAGAAGTAAGCATCACCAACAGAATACAAGAGAGAAGAGAGAATCTCAGTGTAGAAGATACCATACAACTGTCAAAGAAAATTCAAAATATGAAAAACTCCTAATCCAAAGCATCTAGGAAATTCAGGACACAATAAAAAAACCAAATCTAAGAATAATCATAGTAGAGGAGAACAAAGATTCCCAGCTCAACTGGCCTGAAAATGTCTTCAACAATAACATAAAAGAAAACTTTCCCAACCTAAAGAAAGAAATGGCCATAAAGGTACAAAAAGCCTATAGAACACCAAACACAATGAGACCAGAAAAAAAATCCTCTTGTCACATACTTATCAAAACACTAAACAAAGAAAAAAGAAAATATTAAAAGCTGCAAGGGAAAAAGGCCAAGTAACATACAAAAGTAGGCCTATCAGAATTATACCAGACTTCTCAACAGAGACTATGAAAGCCAGAAGAGTATGATCAGAGGTCATGCAGACGAAGAGAACACCAATGCCAGCCCAGGCTACTATCTCCAACAAAATTCTCAATCAACATAGGTGGAACCGAAATATTCCGGGATAAAACCAAATTCAAACAGTATCTATATATAATCCAGCCCTACAGAGGATACTAGAAGAAAAACTACAACACAAGGAAGGTACCTACACCAAAGAAAAGACAATATATTAACCATTTCACAACAAACCCAAAAGGAGAGAACCACAAGCACATAAAGTCATCTACAAAAGCAAACATATCAGGAATCAACAGTCATCTATCTTTAATATCTCTCAATATTAATGCACTCAACTCACCTATAAAACGACATAAGCTAACAGACTGGATTTGCAAACAAGATCCAGCATTTTGCTGCATACAAGAAGCACACTTCAATAACAAAGACAGATACTACCTCAGAGTAAAAGGATGAAAAAAGATCTTCCAAGCAAATATTTCCAGGAAACAGGTAGGAGTTGCCATCCTAAGAACCAATAAGATAGACTTTCAACCAAAAGTTATCAAGTGCGCTGAGGAAGGACAGACACTTCATATTAAAGCAAAAATCCACCAAGAGAAAGGCTCAATTCTGAACATCTATGCCTCAAATGCAAGGACACCAACATTCATAAAAGAAACTTCACTAAAGCTAAAAACACATTGACTTCCACACAAAAATAGTTGGAGACTTTGAGACCCCACTCTCACCAATGGACAGGTCATTGAAACAAAAATTAAACAGAGATACAGTGAACCTAAGAGAGGTTATGAACCAAATGGATTTAACAGATGTCCACAGAAATATTTCACCATAAAACAAAAGAATACATCTTCTTCTCAGCATCTCATGGTACCTTCACAAAAATCGACCATATAATTGGTCACAAAACAACCGTGAACTCATTTAAGAAGATTGAAATAATACCATGTATCCTATTAGATCACCATGACCTAAGGCTAGTCTTCAATAACAGCAAAAATAACAGAAAGCCCACATACATGTGGAAACTGAACAACTCTTTACTAAATGATAACTTGGTTAGGGAAGAAATAAAGAAAGAAATTAAAGACTTCCTAGAATATAATGAAAATGCTGTCACAACATACCTAAACATATGGGACACAATGAAAGCAGTGCTAAGAGGAAAGTTCATAGCTTTAAGTGCCCTGGTAAAGAAACTGGAGAGATCTTACACTAGCAACTTAACAGCGCACCTGAGAGCTCTAGAACAAAAGGAAACAATCACACACAAGAGGAGTAGAAGGCAGGAAATAGTCCAACTTAGGGCCCAAATCAACCCAATAGAAACAAAGAGAACAATAGAAAGAATCATCAATACCAAAAGATTGTTCTTTGAGAGAATCAACAAGATAGATAAACCCCTAGCCAAATTAACTAAAGGGCTGAGAGGCAGTATCCAAATTAACAAAATCAGAAATGAAAAGGAAGACAATAGAAATGGAGAAAATTCAAAAAATTCATCAGATCCTACCAGAAAAGCCTATACTAAAAAAAAAAAACAAAAAAAACTGGAAAATATAGATGAAATGGATGGTTTTCTAGACAGATACCACATATCAAAGTTAAATCCAAAACAGGTAAATTATCTAAACAGGGCCATATACCATAAGGAAATAGAAGAAGTCATTTAAACCTCACAGCCAAAAAAAAAAAAAAGCCCTGAGCCCAGTGGATTTAGTACAGAATTCTACCAGACCTTCAAAGAAGAACTGATACCAATATTCCTCAAACTATTCCATAAAATAGAAACAGAGCACTACCTAATTCATTCCATGAAGCAACAATTACTGTGATACCAAACTACACAAGGACCCAATCAAAACTGAGAACTTCAGACCATTCTTACTTATGAATATTGATATAAAAATACTCAATAAAATTCTTCTGAACTGAATGCAAGAACACATCAAAACCATCATTCAACATGATCAAATAGTCTTCATCCCAGAGATGTAAAGTTAGTTCAATATGCAAAAATCTGTTAATGTAACCCACAATATAAACAAACTCAAAGAAAAAATAAACACACGATCATCTCCTTAGATGCAGAAAAATCATTTTTCAAAATAAAACACCCCTTCATGTTAAAAGTATTAGAGATCAGGAATTCAAGGCCCATACCTGAACATAATAGCAATTTACTTCAAACCAATAGCCAATATCAAATTAAATGGAGACTTACTTGAAGCAATTCCACTAAAATTGGGGGCAAGACAAGGATGCCCACTACCACCATATCTATTCCATATAGTACTCAAACTGCTAACTAGAACAATAACACAACAAAAAGACATCCAGGGGATACAAATTGGCAAAGAAGAAATAAAGGTATCACTATTTGCATATGATATGATAGTATACATAAGCAACACCAAAAATTCTGCCAGAGAACTGTTCCAGCTGATAAACAACTTCAGCAAAGTGGTCTGATATAAAGTTAACTCAAAAAAAATCAGTAGCCTTCCATTATACAAATGATAAACAGGCTGAGAAAGAAATTAGGGAAACAACTGCCTTCATAATAATCACACAAAATATAAAATATCTTGGGGTAACTCTAACCAAACAAGTGAAAGAACTGTATGACAATAACTTCAAGTCTCTCAAGAAATAAATCAAAGAAGATCTCAGAAAATGAAGAGTTCTCCCATGTTCATAGATTGGCAGAATTTACATAGTAAAAATGGCCATCCTACCAAAGGTGATCTACAGATTCAATATAATCCCAATCTAAATCCCAACACAATTCTTCAAAGACATAGAAAGAGCAATTCTCAAATTCATCTGAAAAGGCAAAAAAGAAAAAAAAAACAGAATAGCAGAAACAATTCTTAACAATAAAAGAATGGCTGGGGGAATCACCATCCCTGACCTCAAGCTTTACTACAGAGCAATAGTGATAAAAACTGCATGGAATTGGTACAAAGACATGCATGTTGATAAATGGATTAGAATTGAAGACTTAGTAATAAAACCACACACTTATGGACACTTGATATTTGACAAAGAAGCTGAACATATATAATGGAAAAAAGAAAGCATCTTCTGTAGCGAGCCACATTGTTTCACCATTATAAGATGGCGCTGGTTTCCGGCCCTAATCCTGGCAAACAACTTGGTACAGGCATGCTAATGGCATGCTGACTCAGCAGTTTCTTATCTGGCCCTATGTTAATGAGGGATTCCTCTTGTAGCCTATTGTGTGACAAGAGCCAGGCACAAAGACCTTGGCGGCAACTGCTCAGGGATATAAGGCAGCCCATCCTTTGTCTCGGGGCTCCCCATTTTCTCATCATCAAGGCATTCCTGAATAAAGTGCTGTTAAGAAGGATCCTTGGTGTTGCGTCGTTTCTTGCTGGACAAGTACGGTCGTAACAATCTTCAATAAATTGTGCTGGTCTAACTGACTGTTTGCATGTAGAAAAATGAAAATAGACCCATATTTGTCACCTTGCCCAAAGCTCAAGTCCATGTGTATCAAGGACATCAACATACAAGTAGATACAGTGACTCTAATAGAAGAGAAAGTGGGAAAGAGTCTTGAACTCATTGGCACATGGGGAAACTTCTTGAACAGAACTCCAATGGCTCATGCTCTATGATCACGATTTGATAAATGGGATCTTATGAAACTGGAAAGCTTCTGTGAGGCAAAGGATATAGTCAATAAGACAAATTGTCAACCTACAGATTGGGAAAAAAATCTTCACTAACCCTAAATCTGATAGAGGGCTAATATCCAAAATATATAAAGAACTCAAGAAACCAACCACCAAAAAAAACCAAACAACCCAATCAAAAATGGGGTATAGATCTAAACCTAGAATTCACAACAGAGGAATTTTGAATAGCTGAGAAGCACCTAAACAAATGTTCAAAGTCCTTACTGATCAGAAAAATGCAAATCAAAACAATCCTGAGATTCTACCTTATACCAATCAGAATGGCTAAGATCAAAACCTTTGGTGACAATATATGTAGGCAAGGATGTGGAGAAAGAGGAACACTCCTCCATTACTAGTACGATTGCAAACTGGTTCAACCACTTTGGAAATCAATCTGGAGGTTCCTCAGAAAATTGGAAATAGATTTACCTGAAGACCCAGCAATACCACTCGGCCCAAAGGTGCCCCACCATGCCGCAGGGCACATGTTCCACTATGTTCATATCAGCCTTATTTGTGGTAGCCAGAAGCTGGAAACAACCCAGATGTCCCGTGACAGAAGAATGGATACAGAAAATGTGGTTCATTTACACAATGGAATACTACTCAGTTATTAGGACATTGTTAGTTTTGCAGGCAAATGGAGGGAACTAGAAAATATCATCCTGAGTGAGGTAACTCAAACCCAAAGAGGCATACATGGTATGTACTCCCTAATAAGTGGATGTTAGCCAAAAAAAAGTACAGAATACCCATGATACAGTCCATAGAACTCAAAAAGGTCAACAAGCTGAAGGGCCCAAGTGAGGATGCTTCAGTCCCACTTGGGAGGGGGAAGAAAGCAATCACAAGGGGGGGGGGAAGAAGGGAAGGACCTGGGAGAGAAAGTGGACAGAGGTGGAAGAGGGGAATGTGATCAGGTATTGGGTGAGGGAAAAGGACTAAAGCCCTAAAGGCCAGCAGAAAGAATGGAAAGAGGCAACCTCAGGAGGTTTGGGGGAACCCTCCAGAATGTATCAGAGAACTGGGAGGTGAGAGACTCTCAGGACTCAAAGGGAAGGACCTTAGATGAAATGCTTAACAGAAGGGAGAGGAAACTTATAGAGTCCACCTCTAGCAGAATACTGGGTATCAAGTGAGGGAGGGGGTTGTTATCCCACAGTCAAAACTCTGACCCATAATTGTTCCTTTCTAAAAGAACTGCAGGGATGGAAATGCAGAAGAGCCTGAGGAAAAAAAAGGTCCAGCGACAGGCCCAAAGTGGGATCCAGCTCTGAAACTACTATTGAGGCTATGGAGTGCTCACAAAAAGGGACCTATCATGACTGCCCTCTGAAAGGCCCAACAAGCAGATAAAAGAGTCAGATGCAGATATTTATACCCAAGCAATGGACAGAAGTTGCTGAACCCTGTGGTTGAATTAGGGAAAAGCTGGAAGAAGCTGAGGAGGACGGTGACCCTGTAGGAGGACCAGCAGTCTCAATTAACCTAGACCCCTGAAATCTCTCAGACACTAGACCACCAACCAGGCAGCATACACCAGCTGATATGAGGCCCCCAACACACATACAACATAGGACTGCTGGGTCTAGGTATAATCAGAGAAGATGCACCTAACCCTCTAGAGACTGGAGGCCCCAGGGAGTTTATAGGTCTGGTAGGGTGGGTGGAGGGGTGGGGACATCCTCATGGAGACAGGAGGGAAGGGAAGACGTATGGGATGTGGAACAATTGAAGGGTCGACTGAGAGGGAAATACAATCTGGAGTGTAAATAAATAAATAAATAAATGAATAAATAAATAAATAAATAAATAAACCCAAAAAAGAAAGAAAATTTTTCTACTTAATAAAAACTGTATTTTAATCATAGAGATTTGAAGTACAGTTAAGCAACCTATTTTAAAAGTCCTAATAATTTTTTAAATTTCTAGAAAATTCCCTATAATGTATCTTGATTATATTCACCTCTTTCTCCTCCTCCAACTTTTCTCAGATCTACCACATTAATCCCCTTTCCATGACCTCCCTTTTGTTTAGATGAAATTATTTTGCATCAACATAACATTTCCAAAATTCTAGGAATATTTAATAATATAAGGTAAGAGCAATATAATGTTTTCCTTGCATTTTTACTTATTTGGAAATGTTCACACATATATAAATGATAATGAATTTCAGCCATTTCATACCCATTCTCCCCCCATACCCTTCACTATCTCCTTGACAACAATTTTCTCAACTAGTCTCCTGCCTACTTTTCTAAGATCAATTTAAAATTTTAATTCCAAATAAGATACTATTTTAGGCATTTCTCTAAATGTATATAATCAATAATATGGATTATATGATTGTAATTCAATGTTTAGGCTTTTGAGACAGAGTCTTGCTATTTACTCTGAGATGGTATTGAACTCATTATATAGTCCAGACTCTGCCTTAGTCAGTCAAGTTCTGGCATTAGAGTCATATACCATCACATGTTGCCCAATTTTTTTTTCAATTTTTGAGGAACTTCCATATTATTTCCATGGCAACTTTACTAATTTACTATTCTGGCAGTGTATAAGAAGCGTGTGTGTGTGTGTGTGTGTGTGTGTGTGTGTGTACAGTAAAGTACAAAAATAGACAAAATGGGATTACATTAAATTAAAAGTATCTATACAGCAAAAGAAATAAACAGCATAGTGAAGCCACACCTATATAAAAGGAAAAATTTGCAAGCTATACATTTTTTTACAATGAGTTATTATCAAGAATATATAAAGAACTCAGCTGAATAGGAAAAAACACAATCTGGTTTAAACATGGACAATGGACTTACTAGGCACTTTTCAAAAGGGGACATACAAGTGACCAAAAACTACATGAAAAGTGTTCAGTGTTACTAAACATAGACATTCAAATCAAAACTGCAATGAAATATTACTATATCTTAGTTATAATGGCTCTCATCAAAAAGAAAAAAATGAAATGTATTCTGAATTATCTAAAAGTTGAGAATGAGTGGTATATTGCACAGAGATGAAACAGACATTTGAAATTCAAATGCAAACCTCATTTGCAAGTCTTTTTAGTACCAAATCCCTAAATTCTTAAAAGAGACTTGAGACCAAGTTAAGGGAAGCTGATGGAAGATGAAATAAGATTGATAAAAAAGACCAATGCCAAGTCATGAGAAAAATCAAGCAAGGTGTTAACAAAAATCTTTCCCCTTCCCAAATCTGTGAACGTACTAAAGAACTATGTTTACTTACAGGAAATCAATAAATATTTACGTCAGAGCACTCCCTCAGCCATTTTGTTACAGTTCTCTCATATTTGAAAAGCTTCTTCCTAGAAATATAACTTAAACTCAAATGGAGAATATTTATGTGTTTATAAACAAGTAAGTCAATTTTATAAAGCCATTCTCTACCTCTACTATCTTCATCTTCAGCAACTTGAAGACTTTTAAGTGTTTTTATTAAAAAATTAATAGCTTTAAATATATTTTTTACTTAAGGAGTTCTTAATATGCTTTAGCACCCACCCTGGGGTCAAAAGTATGCTTTTACAAAGGAATAATTGAAGTGTATGACACAGCTTTTGCAACTTCACTCCAGGACAAAATTCAGCAAGTTTTCCTTATATTTTCTCAAAGCAGCTGACACATCAAGGAAGTCTGTTGCTCACGAGCACTTGTTCATATATCTCTCTGATGTTCAGTCACTGCATCATTAATAATATATTATGATCCCAAAGTTCTATAAACTGAAAATTATTTTCACTTCCACAATATATTTTAACAGTCCTAAGTTGAGATCACATCCATACAAGCCTTAGCTTACTGATTTTGCTACTTTAGATGTCCAAGATTTGCCAATGTGGTGGGGAAAAGTTATTTCTACAGTTTTAGAAGCATTAATTGAAACTCGGAAGATAGCAAATAGGAAAACAAAAGCAAATTTTTGAAGAGTAGCAAAACTTGCAAACAAAAACATACTTTTGCAAACATATAATTAAATTGCCAGAAGATATAAGACTGATTTTAGATCAAGTAACAAATCATCACACTTAATCTTTGCATGAGCCACCTACTTACCAAGATACTGCTAGATAATCGAGCTGTTTTCCTTGTTATTTAACGATGACGCTTCTAATAATGGTTAACAGGTTCGTCTGGTTTGAAAGACCTCCAGAGAGGAAGTAAATTCATGCTGGTATGAACCATCCTATCTGCTTCAGGCAACGTGAGTGAATTACACCCACAGGGAACAAGGTGTCCTAAGGCTGATTCTCAGAGAACTTGTAGCTCATGAAACAATGGTATCTATTAGTGGGCTCCATTGTCAGTTATCAAGTACCCAAAAGAACACACTGAGATACAAAATAATTTGTTCTGACGTTTACACTGGTTTTTGAGAAGAAAGCCTCTGAGCAAAATGGTTTTCTCAATTACTATCACAGAATACATAGCTTCAGTTCAAATAAGAATCTTGTCTTTTATATTATATACAAGCCCCTCTTGCACCACTCTCCAAACAAGCAGCAGAAGCAGACGCTAAAAGCTGTAGCTTCAGACAGAGATTTGTAATCCTAGCAATCATGAAGGGCAGGCAAGGATATCACTAGTTCAAGTCTGTAGTGAGTTACAGGACAGTCTGTCTAAAGGGGAAGCAGTGGGAAGAACAGAGATGCAGGAGAACTGGACAGAAAGGGACAGGAGAAGAGAAAATAAAATAAAGGGGAAATAAAATATAGTGTTATAAAGAGATTAGGGGGAAACTAGAATAGGAGGATTAAATGGGGAGGGGCAGGGAAGGGAAGTGTAGAGGAGGGAATGTGGGGAGGGACACCTAACAAGTGAAGGCCTTTTGAAAAGCCATATGGAGATCCACAACTGGACATTGTGCAGAGAAACAGAAACTTAGGAGCACTCAGTCTTAAATGAGATGTTTTCATCAAATCCCTTCCCTCAAAACTCAGGAATCTATGTGGAAGAGGAGGCAGAAAGGCTGTAACTGCCGGAGGTGGTGGGTGGCACCAAGGAATCAGTGTGGCCAAACACAACAGGGCTGATGATGCATATAAAAACACAGAGATACTGTGGCAGCACAGACAAGACCTGCACAGGTTCAAGTCAGACAGACCCTGGCATGAAAAGGGGAAGTGGAAACAAGTCCTATCCCTAACAAAGAAGTTATTTGCAATTGATACCTGATGACAAAGGTGGCCTGTCACTGGGTATCTCAACCATATTCCAGGGTGGGGCCCCCGTACCCAGGAGCAGTTGGCTAATACAAAATACAAAATGGGGTCTATGAGATTTTTTATATGTATGTGACTTTTGTTTTATTTTGCTTTTTTTGTATTTGCTGTCCTACTTTTAAAAGAAAGTTTATTTCGATTTTCTTTCTTTGATTTTTCCTTTTTGACAGAGACAGGGAGAGAGGAAACCCATGAAGATGGGTGGGGACAGAGGTGAGGAGAATCTGAGAAGAATTTGAGGAGGGGAAAGAATCTGATAAAAATATATTGGATGAAAATAAATTTTTTAAAAAAAGAAGAAAAGAAAGAGCTATTTGTTATCCATTTGTGGTAACCCTCATGATAAGACTAATACTCCGTATTAGATCCTTGCGGTCAGCCTTTTTTTTTTTTTTTTTTTTTTTTTTTTTTTTTTTTTTTTGAGTGTGATACAAAAACTCCGAGTCTCTGGTTTCTAACTTTCACTTCCTAGGTTACTTAGCTTCTATGCGCTTTCTTTGTCATATTAGTAAATTGGAAACAGTTTTGTCTGCCTTTCCCATAAGCGAACTTGCTCTGAAGAACAAGTTAGGTAAAATCAATGAAAGGACTAGGTAGGCTAAGTAATAGGTTACTCAAGTTGGAAATGTGATTTAGGAGAATGAAATGAAGATTAAGACAAAGTTAGCACAGCTTCCCTACAGTGCTCAGTAGCATATCATTATAATGCTGTTATTGTGCCATAAAATTATTTAATGGCATATTAAAAGATTCATATGGCTTGAATCTGTGTGTTACTCTCAAACTACATCAACATATATTATGTTAGTTACATTAAATATAACATTGGTTTTTGTGTAATGTCTCATGGTCCCTTTTATGGAAACTAAAACAATGCATCATGTCTTTGCAAAATCTTGTTTGTCATTTATTTCACTGAGGCTCCTATAGACAAAGAAGGCAGGCATAAAAATATGTGTGTGAAATGTCTCTTGCTTGTTTGTAAAGGCAACATCTGTTGAAAGATGTCCATGGGTCACATTACAAAAATTCCCTTGCTCTACTAGGAAAATTCAGAGACATGGCCCTCATTGTGATATTGGTCACAAAGGAAACCTATACTGACACTGCAAATAATAACGAGAACACAGTTTCTTATTTGAGAAAAGAAACTACAGAGCAGTCACCGTGCTTTCTCCATCTCACCAGGAAAAGTTGACTCTAAAGCAAAAGAGGATAGGACATGAAGGGAAACAAGAGAGAGAAACATAGAGTATGATTAGAAAGCGTTTTAATGCTTAATAGCAAACTTAAAAAAAATAATTCTTGTAGTGCTAGCTAATTTTATGTCAATTTGACACATGCCAGTCATTTGTGAGCAAGGCATCTTAATTGAGAAAATGCTTCCACAACATTTGACAATAGGCAAGTCTTTAGGGCACTTCCTTGATTGATCAATCATCAGGTGGTTCATCCTAGGTTGCCAAAAACAAAACAAAACAAAACAAAACAGGCTGAGTAAGCCATGAGGAACAAGCCAGTAAGCACCATGTATTTCTTTATGGCCCCTGCATCACTTTCTGCCTTCCAAGTCCTGCCTTAAGTTCCGGCCCTGGCTTCTGTTCAATGATAGAATGCAAGCTGTAAGACAAAATATAAATAAAATCCTTTCTTTTCCAAATGTCAAGTATTTATTTGCAGCAGTAGAAACCCCAAGACACTCATTAATTAAGCAACGAGTTTACCTCGAAATAAATGGTTAACTAGCAGTTCTGCCATCAATAAAATATCAATCATAACTAATGATGCTCTATGGTGTGTTTAAAACATTAAGGACTTTTGAAAATCAGATTCTATGTCATTGCATATCTAATGGTGCGCGTATTCTGCTACAAGACATTAGAAGGTACTTTCGCTGGGAAAGATTGCCTTTATGGTAATTTTTCAGGCTGACACCTAACTTATAGCTTATTCTATTACAGCTTCTATAGCAGCAAGTTCTTTCATCCCAGAATTCTGGCTATACATTTTATTACAGTAATAAAGTAAAAGGAACCTAATCTCTTTTGAAAGGGTTTGGGGAAAGGGTGAATGCAGCATTAGCACAGAATAGAATTTCTGACCTTTCTCCAGTGAAGTACACACAATTGAGGTCTTAAGACAATCTGATTTTTCTCTTCACTTGCCTTTACTCCAGTGTGTCCTGATGTCTTATGTAGAGATATCTAGTATCCATTACTAGTTCACATCAATAGGACATATTTAATATAATATTTGAATCAATTCTACCAGGTCAATGTATTTATTAAAAAAAGATAAAGAGAGGGGGGATATGTTTTATGGAGGTGTAGTCAAGTATGGGGAAGGGAATGTCTCAGTGTGCCCATGATGAGGCATCCCTTCCCCTTGAGGGAGGGGAGTTAAGAGGGTAATAAAGGCAGAAAAAGGCAGAGAGAGAGATAGAGACAGAGACAGAGAGACAGAGAGAGACAGAGACAGAGACAGAGAGACAGAGACAGAGAGAAAGATAGAAGAGAAGAGGCTGGACATGAACACATGGAGAGGGTGAAGGGAATGGGGAGAGAGGGCAGGAGCGAAGAGCAAGAACATGAGAAAGCAAGAGAGCAAGACACTGAGGAGGGGGCAACCAGCCCCTTTTATAGTGGGTCAGACCTACCTGGCTGTTGCCAGGTAAATGTGGGGTGGGGCTTAGTCAGAATGCTAACATCAATAGTCAGTTGCTACATCAATATTGAATTTCAAGGGACTTCCCTGTTTTGGGGCTGATTTTCTTCACTCCAGAAAATATAGATGACTCTATGGATCAAACAAACCAAAAAAAAAAAAATGTGCAGCAGGATATTTTCCATGACCTCAGAAGATGTCTGCCTTTGATTAAACTACTCAATTGTAAGAGTACTTGGTGCTCAATTATAAAGAACTGAGTCCAAATCACTAGCACTCACATAAAACAACAACAGCAGCAGCAACAAAAACAACAACCCACATGTGCTCCATAGCAGTAATTACAATGCTGAAAGGAGGGCAGGGAAAGCTCACTAGTGCTTCTGGGCTACCAAACTAGGTACAAGACAGCAAGTTCCAGTTTTAGTGAGAAAAGCTATCTCAGGTGGATAAGAAAGAGTTAGAAGATGATAGACAACAACCTCGGCTGGTCTCCAGACACATATGTTGAATCAATCAATCAATCAATCAATCAATCAAACAGACAGACAATCCTGCATGCCCACATATACCCATATACACATTAACCTTCACACACTTTTCATCTTTAGTAAAATCATGCAGCAAAGCTAAAGGTAGAGTGATGTGGCAGTTACAAGCAGATTCTAGAACTAGCTTTCAATCCTTTGTGACATTTAGCAGCTTCCTGTTGTGGTTTGAATACTCATTTGCATCACAACTTGTTTTCCAGCAGGTGGCACTATGTTGGAATGTTATGGAAGCTTTCCAAGATAGATCCTCTCTGGAAGAATAAGGGAATTCATTTGAGATTGATTCTTGTGATTTTGTAGCTAGGTTCAACTTATCTTTTCTCTGCTTCCTGGATAGACACACCTTGTGACAAGAATTACCTCATGTTCCTACCACCATGCCCTTCCCCACCATCATAACTTGTATTCCTTCTTAAATTGTAAGCCCAAATAAGCCTTTCTTCCCCTAAGGAGCTTCCTGTTAGGTATTTGGACTCAAAAAACAAAATTAGCTAAGAAAACTGGTTCTAGGAACTTGGACGGAGTATAATTGAGAAGCCTGATTTTTGGATGATATTTGCAAAGGGCTACAGAAACCTTAGACTGTTGGAGACGGATATTGATTGCTCACTCTGATAGCACTTTGAAAAACCAGAATGAAAAACAAAACAAAACAAAACCCCACCAACTGTGGCCTAGCTCCTGAGGGTTCAGAGAGAAATGAGATCTTAGTGGAGACTGGGATAGAGATCATTTCATATCACCTTACAGCAGAGAGTCTGTATGCATTTTGCCCATGACCTGAGAATGCAAATTAGGCTGATTGCAAAAGTAATGGGCTAATTTATTTGCTGGAAAAAACTTCAAAACACTCTTGCAGTTGCACTGTGTTGTGGTTATTGCTCTGTGCTTTACAAGGAAGGAAAACAAGTATGTGTCATTTGATAAGAAATGTAATATATTTAAGGTTGCAGACAAAGCAGCTGAAAAGGCAGTAGTACTTGGTAAAGAGATTAACATCATCAAAGAGAAACTTAGTGCTCCAGGGTGGGATAATAGGAAAAACAGCCTAAGAGGAAGACCTTCCTACTACAAAGGCTCCATCTTGTGGAAATGCAAATTAATTTAAAAGGATGGGGCCTAAACTGAGAATGCCTCTTAAAGTGTTCAACAACTGCTCAAAGACCAAGTGTTTCCCCAGGATTTGCCTGGAATGCACACAAAACGCAATGCAACTCTGGTCCAAAGACAAAATCAAGAGGCTAAATTTAGTAAGGTGGCAGGAGTGCAGAGAATGAAATTTAAATACATGAAAATAGACACTTAAGAAAAGGAATATAAAATTTCAGGCTAGGGATGTAGCTCAACTCAGCATGTATAGAGCTTTGGGCCAATTCATATCACACCATAAAACCAGGTTTGATGGTATATGACCTTAATATGTGCATTTGGGGTGACAGAAGCAATAGAGTCAAAAGCTCAATATCATCTGCAGCTACATAGTGAATGTGAGGTCAGCCTGTGCTACATTGCTACATGTGATCTTATCTGGTGTGTGTGTGTGTGTGTGTGTGTGTGTGTATGTGTGTGTGTGTGTCAGAAGAAGGCATCAGATCTCATTACAGATGGTTGTGAGCCACCATGTCTTAGCTGGGATTTGAACTCAGGACCTCTGGAAGAGCAGTCAGTGCTCTTAACCACTGAGGCATCTCTCCAGCCCTGGAATCTCAAATTTAGCCCCAAAGCTAAAATTCTGATAATCAAGTGGGACATCATGCAATCCATGGCATGGAAGTTCTAGAAGGGATCACTGAATTAATCCAAACACCAAAGTAGTATTAAACAACTGACTCACCAAGCAATAAAATGACTATCTCACTGGACTTTAATCTTAATTTTTATTCAAATTTGATTCAGATTTCAGTCTATTGAAAGATTAAATCCATTTATTTATTTATTTAATTTTATGTGCACCTTATATGCAAGCTTGGTACCCATAGAGTCCAGACATCAGATCCCCTAGAACTGGACTTATAGATGGTAGTGAGCCAACATGTGTGTGCTAAGAACCAAACCTAGGTTCTCTGAAAGAGCAGCAAATGGTCTTAATTGCTGAGCCATGTTTCTCTAAATGTTTCAGATTTCAATCAGTTAAAAGCTTAAAATTATTTTATATTACCTTTTATTTCTTGCCAGCATTTGGTGACACTGCCACAGGGCACAGATACACAGGAGCAAGTTCGAAATTTGGTCCTATGACATAATCATTAATTTGGATCAAGGCATTCAAATAAGTGAAAAAGACCATTGAATTTTAATGTTTTACAGCATGACTCAGAATCAATTCACTTTTTTTTTCCGAGACAGGGTTTCTCTGTATAGCCCTGGCTGTCCTGGAACTCACTCTGTAGACCAGGCTGGCCTCGAACTCAGAAATCCACCTGTCTCTGCCTCCCAAGCGCTGGGATTACAGGCGTGCGCCACCACCGCCCGGCTCAATTCACTTTTAAAGAATATGGAATCCAATCACAACTCTAATTCTTTTGTTTGTTTCTTTGTTTGTTGTTGTGTGTGTGCTTTTTTTTTTTTTTTCGAGACAGGGTTTCTCTGTGTAGCCCTGGCTGTCCTGGAACTCACTCCGTAGACCAGGCTGGCCTCAAAGTCAAAAATCCGCCTGCCTCTGCCTCCCAAGTGCTGGGATTACAGGCGTGCACCACCACTGCCGGGCACAACTCTAATTCTTTAAAGGGGGAAATGGGAAATAGCATCCATCTCTTTATTTAGCTAAGACAATATTGTTTCTATTTCTAGTACCCTATTAGTCATAAGACTGAGGACTTTTACTTTCTTATCATTTTAGATTATTGGCTCTGCTTCCTTCATTACCATACCATTTGTGTTTCTCCTCATGGCCTACCAATACAATTTACTCTAGTAAAAATTACATTTTGGGGGGTGTTAGCATTCTGTCTATGCTTTGCCCCACAGTTACCTAGCAAGAGTCAGAGTCAGGTATGCCTGACTCACTATGAAAAGCTCTCTCTCTCTCTCTCTCTCTCTCTCTCTCTCTCTCTCTCTCTCTCGCTATTGCCTTCCTGCTCCTACTCTCTCCCCATTCCCTTCCCACCTCTCTCTTCATGCTCATGGCTGGCCTCAACTCTACTACTCTCTCACTCTCTCTGTCATTCTCTGTCTCTACTACCCTCTTAACTCCCCTCCCCATGCCCTGAATAAACTCTATTCTATACTATACCTTGGCTGGTCCCTCAGGGGGGAGGGATGCTTTGGCATGGGCATGGGCCCACAGAGGCACCTCCTTCCCCCGTACCTGACTACACCTCCATAGAACATATCCCCGCCCCTTTTTTTATCTTTTTATATACACGTCAGGGTGGGGGGTGTTATTGCTGCTGCTGCTATTGTTTTCAGACAGGGCCTCACTTGCTATTTCATCCCACATTACATTGGTGTGATTTTATTAACACTAGCCCATTTTACTCTTACAAAGAACCACATTCAGTAGATAAAACTTCTAGTTCAGTTTTGCAGATTAAATAACAGTAAGATCAAATAAAAGGAGCAGGTAAACACACACATAGTAAAAGAGCTTGACCTGAATTCGGCCCTTACCTTTAAACAAACTGCATCTGTCTGGTAGTAAATGATGCTCTGTTTATAATTTCACTCCTTGAAACACAAGATGAACATATCCAATGCTATGCAATCCTATTGGACATTTCTTTTTTTCTCAAATTGTTTCGTTATGCTGTGTATCTAATGCTTCTAAATCTTTTTTAATAAAACAACCTAGTTAGTACATCTCTAACACAAAACATTTAAGAACCAAGTTTGGAATGAAAACAAGCTTTGTGTCTTTGTAGATACTTGTATGTTTAAAATGTATTACATATCATTTCCAAATGGAACTCCTTGTAGACAATGAAAACACAATGAACAACTTAGGAAGATTTGAGTTTAAACATTAAAAAAGACTTTATACATTAAAGACAAAATATCAGTCTCATCACAAGGGAAACTGCATATGTACATTTTTGTTTGTTGTGAATATGTGAATAGAGAAGATTTTTAGTGATGTGTGTCAACAGATCTATTTCCTTGTCTTAAGGGTCTACTAATGTGGCTAGGTCTTAGGTCTTATAGCCTCTGCGTCCAAATAGAACCTGTATTTATTCCTGTGTTATCTTCCCCTATTTACAAAAGTCAGATGCCTTCATTTTATCAGTTGGAAGCAATCTTATTCTGAAGGTCTCAATGTCCTTCAATCAAAACATTATGTGAACTGTTTTCCTGAGTCATCTGTGATTAGAAATTAATTTGAATTTCCTGTGACCTCTATCAAGAGGACAATTCTCTCCTTGATGCTACTGTTCTCAAATGAAATGCCCTGAACTTAAATGCACAGTGATGTTTTAGCTCACAATCCTAGACTTTGGCACGGTGTAAACCTTAAATCTTAGTAATTACATTATACTTACATTAAGTAAGATGCAATGTAGGGGCTAACAAAGGTGGGGAAGAAATAAATACCCAATGAAAGAATACTATGGTGGTTTTGCTTCCCCCTCCCTCTCCCTCTCTTCATTCAGTGAGCATTTCTAATGCCTCAGCTACTCTGGAGGGATGGGTATTCATTGCAAGGATGCTGTCACATTTTGCAGTGACTTTAGATGTATTAGGTATTAAGCAACATAAAGTTTTTCGAAAAACAGGGCATGATCTTTGTGCTCTTGGGAGAACAGAGGCAGAACCTTATAATCGCTTGCTAATTACACCGAATAAAGTAATTTGTTTTATCTGTCTGCCATTTAGTTCCTGCAAAGTGAGGGGGGGAAACTATTATGGGATTTTGCTCAAACTAATTACTACTATTTTATCATGAAGACTGTTCAAGCGTAATCCTCTTCCCTTGGCTTGCTTTCTCCTTGAATTTAAACTCTTGTGGAAAGCCAAGAAGTAGTTTAAACATCCCAGACTGTAATAGATACTCCTGATTTTTGGCTTCCCACTATAATAATGTGCAATAACACCTTGGTAATCAACGTCAACAGCTGCTAATACAAGGTGTATGTGCCTTTTCTTAGTATAAAGCTATATATATATATATATATATATATAATGTTTAGTAAGCTGATATTAAAAGGAAATCATGTAGTAATTATAACAGAGCATTCATAAACATTATAGTTACACAGCAGGTTTTAAAATAGATGAAATGTTCTCAGATACCCAGTTTCATAGAATGCTCAGTTATGGTGATGTTAGGTATGGTAGATTATACTAAATTATCTATCAGATAGTATTCACTCTCTGCTTTAAAGGTGTCATATAAAGTATATTTCCTCGTCCCATTTATATTGAATGTGTGATTTGCTTTGTGTAGTAGGATGTTAGCAGACTTGGTGAATACAAAGTCTTGAAGGGGTCTTATATATGGCTACTCTTTTACCACTAGCATGGGCAAAAATCCATGTCCCAGAATGCTGATATCAGAAGAATAAGGAGCCTATGTTGTTGACCCAGACCCAAATTGAACCTGGAGACAATTTCAGTTGAGCCCATGCCACCCTGCTGCTATGATGATATATAAATTAGAATAATATGTGCTCTTGTAAGCCTCAGAAATACTCTAGATTTTGTGGAGTATAATCTTATATTCATGATATTATCATTCTGATTTTACAGTGAATGAGAGTATCATTCAGAGAAGTTATATGACCAGAGAGTCTCTTGGAAACTAAACAGCAGAATTACAGTCACCTATTTGAAAAGGAAGGGAAAGGGCCAGCAAGATGGATGAACAGGTAAAGATGCTGCTGTACCAGTGCAAGTTTAATCCCCAGAACCAATTTAAAGAGAGAACAGATTCCACAAATTTATCCTCTGACCTCCACACACATGCTGTGTCATGCATTCACACTCCCTCCTCCTACATCTCTTCTTACTTCTCTATTACTCTCACACATGTAATAGTAGTTATAATAACTTATAAAAGAAGAAAAAAGAAAAGAAAGGGTCAATGGCATTTATGATGCTATACACGATATATGTTTTTTATGTGCTTTTGATTTGATTCCATGATAAAGAAATCTATGTGTTGCTGAATGAGCCTGTTTTTCCTTTTGTCTTATCTATTCATGCTGAGTTCTAAACACTGGTAGCTTTAAAACTGGATACTGACAGTCTCAGTCACAATATTAATGAAATATATTGGCTAATAGAAATCCTGTGGTTTTGTATCCTTTGTTGAGCCCATTAAGATGAAATCCAGCTCTGGCAGTATTCTCTCATTTGAATGGCTAGTATGCTTTCCCTGATTGAAATGACTGCTCTGGTGAGTTTAATGAATGGCACGGATAAAAAGTATTCTGTCAAATAGTGGTAGCTAATGAGATGGATTTTATCATAATAGTCAACTACACTCACTCACACACACACACACACACACACACACACACACACACACAGAGAGAGAGAGAGAGAGAGAGAGAGAGAGAGAGAGAGAGAGAGAGAGAGAAACTATTAATATCTTGACAAGAAAATAAATCGAGCCCTAGTACCTCACTGTTTATCTTCAAAGCTCATTTCTAAGTTTATCAATCAAGTGTAGAGACTTTTATAAAATCAGTGAAACCAAAACCAAGAATATTTCTAAGACTAAGAGCTCATTACTAAGGTTATTTCTATTGTAGAATCTCTGTAATTCTGTACCAAACAGCTTTTTAGTATCTGCGACTTTATATACTGTCTTGGTTGCTTGCTTGCTTGCTTACTTACTTGCTTTAAGGGTTTGCTTCTTCTTTTTTGAACAACCCAGGGAATATTCTATTTTTCCTAAAGAAATTGTGAATAGCCAAATAAAATGGTTTCAGTGACTTCACTAGAAAGTTTCCATGGTGAATTAAGTAGAAGGCCAAGCTGTAACTACAAATGATGAATGTCAGAGATAGTAATAGGATGGTATAGGAAGGCCAACAACAAGGGGAAGGCCTTGTTGTTGATTGATGAATGCTGAGATTACTTTTTCTAAACAAATTTTCATTTTCAGATATCCTGACTCAAGTTAGCATAAAGGAAGCTACGCCCCCCTGCTCTTTGGACTACATAGGGAATTAAAACTAATAATAAAGGCTGAGATGGATCAGTACATAAAGTTCTTGCTATGCAGATACAAGGACATGAGTTCAGATCCCATGACTCATCTACAGATCTGGGAGTGCCATCAAGTCTCTGCAATCTAATCTCAGTACTGGAGAGACGGAGAAAGGAGGATCCCTGAAGCTCATGGCCTGAAATCCAGTCAGTCAGTGAGCTCTAGGTTCAGTGAGAAAACTTGTCTCTAAAATAAGATATAAAGTTACTGAGGAAGATAAGATTGTCATGTGCTGGAGCCATGGCTCAGCGGTTAAGATATGATCGTCACATGAATACCAGCATGCCACTCATGCCCACGCACCATTCTCAACAAAAGAAATAACACAAATAATCATAAAACCATAAAAAGGTTTTGAGGCAGCTCTATTGGATGTGTCTCCTTCCCCTCAGATACATGAATTATACTTATTAAACACAAACAGATCATTTAGCCAGTTTTTTGTTGTTGTTGTTGTTTTCGAGACAAGGTTTCTCTGTGTAGCCCAGGCTATCCTGGAACTCACTCTGTAGACCAGGCTGGCCTCGAACTCAGAAATCCGCCTGCCTCTGCCTCCCAAGTGCTGGGATTAAAGGCATGTGCCACCACCGCCCGGCATTTAGCCAGTTTTTAAGGTTCCTTTCATTAGTCCTGTGTTATAGTATTTGCCTTCTACTGGGAACTTCACTGAAATCTAACTCTTTTCCAGAGAATAACTAAAGGAGAGATTAAAAATTAGATTTAAAAAAATTATGCTTGATTAGACCAGGTGATAGTATTATGATAGTATTATGCTTAATGTTATTAAGCATAATATCATCAGTTCCCATATGTTGAGTATTTGCATGCTCCATGAGATTGCTTTTCAGTCAACAATAACAACAAAAAAAGACATGGCTTTCATAGTGTATACTTATGTTAAAGCATCGTAGGTTACATGTCACAAACATATATGTAACTAATGTCCCATTAATTGTACAAAATGAACAGGGACTAAAAAATGGCATTTAGAAACTTCTCTAAGTTCATATACTACCCAAATCTGCATATTCAACATGCTAACTTTTAGTAATATAGAGTGATTTACTCTTTTACCCCTTTATTGAAAATAAATTATTTTTTATACGATATGTCCTGATAACAGTTTTCCCTCCCTCTATTCCTCCAAGTTTCTCCCCACTTTCCTCCTGTCAACATTTTCTTGAGTTCTACAAAAACACATTAAAGGTTCTGAGGCCTTTAAAAATTTCAGGACTGCAACTTTTCTGAGCAGGGTAACTGTGTGAGCCATTCATCTTCCTTACCAGTTCCTAATACTGATTACACTTATAAAGTTCTCTGCATAATGTGTTAGCACAGGAGTCAGCAAGCTACCAGCCAAGAGCCAAATCGGGCCTTCAGCCTACTTATTAAATAATGTTTCATTGTAACACAGCCACACGCATCCATCCATGTGCCCTAGCTTTTTGTGAAGAACAGCAGCAAGGTTTTGTTGTTGCGGTAAAGACCTCATGGTCTTCAAATCCTCAAATACTTGTTCTATGTCTTTTTATGAAAAATCTTTTTCTTACCCTTGAATTGTGAGAGGATTTTAGAATATTTGCCTGGCTTCATGAAAATCTTGTGATATTCTTATCATAAAACATCCCTCTGATCCTATACCAATGATCCCATAATAGTTAAAAAGAATACCCTAGCTGGGCGGTGGTGGCGCACGCCTGTAATCCCAGCACTTGGGAGGCAGAGGCAGGCGGATTTCTGAGTTCGAGGCCAGCCTGGTCTACCGAGTGAGTTCCAGGACAGCCAGGGCTATACAGAGAAACCCTGTCTCGAAAAACCAAAAAAAAAAAAAAAAAAAAAAAAAAAAAAAAAAAAAGAATACCCAGAAAACTATACTATCTTTTGCCAAATGAAGTAAAAATTGAGCCAAGTGAGATAGATCCACAGCATTTTATATTCTTCTATATGTCCACTCTTTGTCTTCAGCATTATTCTATGGCAAACGTTAGGGTACAGAAAAATTTCCAATTTTACTCCACAACTTGCCCCAAAAGAATGTAATAAAAAAATCTTAGTTATTGATGCCAAAGGGTTTATTCATCGTTTTCAAGTAGTAAGCATCTATAAAGACAAGATACTATTGGGAAAGATGTGAAAATAACTTAAACCAGATATAGAAGCACTCACTAAACTCTCATACTCTGGACCAAACAGAAAGGATGCAAACAATATGAAGTGAAGAGCAAACCCTATCAAAACAGGATGGACCAGAATTTCATCTAGTGGCTTCTTGATACCATACTGGCTTCACTGAGATGCTACCATAAGGCATAGGCACAGTAATGCTTCAAAGTCTGAAAATGAGGTTCCCTTAGCTGGCTTCCCAGGGTAAAGACTTATCAGTTATCCTTGATGCTCTTTTGGTTTCACACGCCCTGCAACATTTCTCATACTATCCCACGTACACCATTCTGCTGATCAAGCCAGCATTGTTCCAGGCTGAACCCTTTGTAAATCAAATGTTACAGTGTGAATGATTGGGTGATCGACAATGATACACTGAAGTACAAATTCTCAACAGTGTGACACATTTTGATATGGGGCCTATGAGAAAATGTAAGCATTAAATAAAGGCATGGGAACAGACTCCTAATTCTATAGGACTGGTGTCCTTAATGAGAGAAACAGAGATTAGGATTCTCTCTCTCCTCATACACAAGAGGTCATGTGAGCACACAATAAGAAAATATCATCGATTGACCAGGAAGTGAGGCTTCACCAGGAACTGGCTCTTTGAAGTCCTGGTCATGGATTTCTACCAGCCTTAATTGGGAGAAACTACATTCTTGTTGCTTATACTTAATGTTTTCTGGTGATTTGTGGTATTAGGTAGAGCAATACATACCAAGTTTTCAAAAGTGGCACTTGCAGGCTGAAGCACAGTCAAGAATAACTCCATGGTTTAAAATGTTTGCTGTGTAATTATGAGGGCTGGAGTTTAGAATCCAGCAAACCACACAACAAGCAGGACATCCTGTTTACACCTGTAACACCAGCTCTGAGGGGAAAACCAGGATTGTGGGGGCTTGCTGGCCTTCAGTCTTCCTGAGAAAATGCTAGCTCCAGGTTCAGGCAGAAACCCTGCTTCATAGAAATAGGCAGAGGAAAATAGACTATCATTTTCATCATCTTTACATTTCTTGACCACTTTAGTCAGCTAGAGAAGCCTATTCTTACATCTTCTTCTGAATGAAGCCTATTGCTTCTATCACTCATTTGTACTAAACTAAAATATTGAAATAAACCAAGTATAGATTCAAAATTATTTTCAATCCACTAGCAACACAGAACATATAAGGGAAATAAATAAATAAATAAATAAATAAATAAATAAATAAAATCTGTAAGGCACACTGTGAAAGGCTGAATGATGGAGTATATTTAGTGTATTTCAGATATTTACAAATTAAATATATTAAACAATATTAGAATCTTAATGTAATTATTTGATTCAATAAAATTATTCTAAATTTTTATTAAATATAAAAATCCTAACAAGTAAAAATATTTGTGGTAATGGAAGGTAGAGGGGAATTGGCTATATTAACTATTAAACAATGGCATTTAATAAGTATTGCCAAGAGAGGCAGAAAGGCTAGAATCCTCAAGTTAGGTTCATCTTATTCATCCCTTGAGAACTGAGACATGAGACATTGAGTGATTAAATTAAGAAGCTTTTTGTAAGACTTTTATATTTTGTCTTTACCAGAGATAGACAACAACAAATATCAGACAGATGTTTATATTACCCTGCTTTTGTTTCATCTTTTATGTTCATAAGAAGCAGGGAAATTACAGGACTACAATATGTTAAACTTTTGAAGAGTTCCTTAGAGGACACTATCCATACCTACTCCTTACCTACCTAACCCTACCCAGGTTTCTCCTAGGCGCTTTAATTTGTAATTACAAGGGTAAGATACAGCAAATGCTATTACTCTGGAGTTTCTCTAATTGTGACTAAATACTAACAGTGTGAAATTTCAGATCTTTAGTAACTATTATTATATAAAGTAATGGAATAAACTTCTAAGTAGGTAATTTCCATATTAGTTTTGAAATTCAACTTATATAAAATTAGAAGAAGGAGATAGATGGCTCAAAGGTTAAGAGCATTTACTGTTCTTGCAGAAGACCTCTATGGATTCCCACCACCTACATCTCACAACTGGCTATAACTTCAGCTCCAGAGAATTTGATGTCACCTTTTGGCCTCTGTAGACATGCATATGCATACAAATAATAAATCTTTAAATTTTAAATAAAATTAAAAGACTGCATCCAATTGCAAAATGCTGTTTTCTGAACATGATACAGCTATTGCATTCATGAACTTACAACGGCTACAGTTACCCTCACAAGACCTGTATAAATTCAATACAGTCAAAATTTCAAAGGGGAGGCCTCCCATTGATCTTAACCACCTAGGCATATCAAGTTGTAATAAGTCTAGGTGCATCTTCTATTGAGGCTAGACAAGGCAGCCCAGTTAGGGGAAAGTGATCCAAAGGCAGGTAACACTCAGAGACAGCCCCGGCTCCTGCTGTTAGGATGTCCCATATGAAGACTAAGCTTGACATCTGGTACATATGTATAGGGTGCCTAAAATGTACAGAACTAGAAAAAGAACTTCTTGAATGAAGTAACCCAGACCCAAAAGGACATGCATGGTATGTACTTACTTATAAGTGGATATTAGCCATAGAATATAGGATAACCGTGCTACAATCCACAGATCCAAGTAAGTAACAAGGAGGGCCCAAGGGGAGGATGCTTGAAACTCACTGAGAAGTGGAAATAAAATAGATATGGGGGGGTGGGAGGGGTGGAGGGAGGGAACTGGGGTGGGGAGTGGAACAGGAGGGATCAGATGTGGGGAGGACAAAGGGAGAGAGAACTTGGAAAGAGAACTGGAATGAGAGGGGTGGGTATCTCTGGCATGAGCTAGAAACCTAAGACAGTGGAAACTTTCAGGACACTATGAGTGTGACTTTAGCTAAGACTTCTAGCTATGGGGAATATAGAAACTGACATGGCCGCCTCTTGTAACCAATGGGGGGGATGGAGACCCCAACCAAGCCACAAAAACTTAGACCCACAATTTGTCCTGCCTACAAGATGTGCAGGGGTAAAGATGGAACAGAAACAGAAGGAAAGTCCAACCAATGCCTGGCCCACCTTGAGACCCATGCCAGGAGAGAGACATCATTGATATTATTCTGCTATATCTGCAGACAAGAGCCTAACATAATTCTGAGAGGCTTCATCCAGCAGCTGATGGAAACATAAAAGGAATTACAAAATCTAAATCCACCTTCTTTTTAAGACTTCTCTCAGCCCGGTGGTGGTGGCACATGCCTTTAATCCCAGCACTTGGGAGAAAGAGGCAGGCAGATTTCTGAGTTTGAGGCCAGCCTGATCTACAGAGTGAGTTCCAGGACAGCCAGGGTTACACAGAGAAACCCTGTCTTGGAAAGCAAAACAAACAAACAAACAAACAAACAAACAAACAACCGGCTTCTCTCAATCTCCCATTTTATATTCTGATAGTATTTAAAACTTATTTCTGATGGTTACATATATGTTTATAGAATGCATTCTGATCATATTTGGCCCCATTACCCTCTCCTGCCCTTCTCCTTCATATGCTGACTCTCCTTCTCTCCTACTAAGTAAAAAATTAAATAAACAGGATTATTAAGTACCTCTGTGCTTAACACAAAGCAATAGCAAAAATCTGAAAATATGAGAGACTGCTGGATTCCAATTAACTTTGCCACTTAACTCTGATTGCTGTGTTACTCTTAGTGAACTCAGTGTTTATTAGTAAATAGGGGTGAAGATCTCAAAGATTAATGATGGCACTGATTGCAGATACACAATGAGACCCAGATGTTTCTATACTTACTATTTCCTCTCCTTGACCCTCTTTCCTACAATTAGTGCAGAGATAACACAAATATGGCATTCAGTAAACTGAGCTACTGAGGTGGTTAGTGTCTAAACTTTTGCAATACTTTGTCATAAACTCAGATTTCATAAGCTACATGATAGCCTATCAGAAACAGTAAAAGCCTATCAGAAAAGGGAAAAGCCATATTTCATATTTGAATGCAGGAACAGGTAAAATTAAAGACACACGCATGCATAATTATCTATCATCAAACAAAGCCAGGCAACTAAGGAAAGCTGAGAGCCAGGGAAGAGCACATGGATCTCTTCTCTAATACCAAATGCTCAGCCCTGAAAACACAAATAACAAGTAACATTGTATTGAGCAGGGCATATTTATGCATTTAGAAATATATATGTGTATGCATATATATGTAAAACAATTAATTTAAAAAGAAGTCATGAATTTGAAAGAGACCAAAGAGAGGTATGAGAGTGGGTTTGGAAGGAGGAAAGAGAAAGGGACAATATATAATTATAATTCCCAAAAATAATACAAATAATCTTGAAAAACTAATAAGACCACCATTTCATGTGAACCTTAGTCTTATTAAACTATATTTTTAAGGTATTTCGAGTTATCTCCCATCACAGGAGTGTATACTTTATTGAGAGGAATAATATATTGTTACCTCTTCCATGAGAAAGTTTCTCAGACTATTTTCAATTTTGCCCCTATTTATGAAATTTTCCTCTCTGTTCTCAGTTTCTGAAATATGTCCATATTTTATTTTGGGATTTGTTTCACAAGTACTGTAGATAGTTTCTATTATCTTGCTAGCATGAAAAAAAACCATGATGGCACAGAGCAGATGTTTTTGTATATGTGAATAGACAATTAGAGAAATACAGAAAACTGATGGGAAGGGAGAAAAAAGATATAGTGATGAGGAATTGTGTCACAACCAAAAGGAAATAACTTTGGCTCTCAGCATACTCTAGGTCTTCATTGCCATCACTACTGAGAGTGGTGTGTTTATTCTTGAGTTTGATAGCATTCTGTTGCCTAAATACATGCCTCATTCAACAAAATGTAAGCTAATCTGCATGTATTTATGTGATCTGCTAATAAACATGGTCAATGTGGCAATTACTTAAAAAGTCAAATCTTGATGAGAAACATACATTCGCCCATAGGGCAAAGTCATATATTACAAAATCAACCACAGAACAATACATGTTTTACCAACTTTTAACATGTTGCTGGTCAATCAAATCTTATTTCATATATCAGTTCCATTTCTTAAGAGAGTGAATTTCCTACCCACAATATAATGTTGGTTGAGGATTTTAGAAGTTATCCAGCCTATCTAGAGTTAGCATCAAATTTTATTACATTGTGTCAAAAGTTCTTACCAAATATCTGATCCAGTAGTATTTAAAGTGTGAACTTGAGTCATCTACAGAAATGAAGAGGAGAAATTATTGGCATTCACCAAACTTGATTTATTTTACTTATTCTTCTTATGTACCTGGACCATGGGATACATTTTGGATAATGGACTTTATATAGTGAAGAGAATGGGAAAGACATACTCTGCTTCTGCAGTTTGAAAGACTGATAACATCCTTTTACTCTTGTGTCTGTCCTTAGAAAATGTGGATACCATATGTTAGAGTCATTCTCTGCTATATGGAAGCTTCCCAGGAGAATGGAAAGAAGTGCAGCAGACCTTATGTGACTAGAACAGTATGGGGATGAGAGGTAAAGGGAATCATTAGACTAATAAATCAGAGTTGATTTAATTCTATATATAAACTCTGCATGCATGTATATGTCTTCATGTACACTGATTTTTGTATATGCCTAATCAAAAAAAAAAAAAAAAAAAACCTCTAAGATCTGTGAAATTTCTTAGCTTGGCTTGGCATTTTATGTTGAGGATCTACTCCTTAGAAGTACCCTGGAGCATTTCTGGCATCATACATCAAATAATTGAATTTTAATTTTCCTAAAAAAGAAAAGAGCAAAGTGTCAGATACCCTAATATATTCAACCCGCATTAGACCCACAAATACACGTTTCTATTTCACATGTGTTTTCATGCACAGGCACACAGAGTCCCGGGAAGAGAGGTGCCATGAAGTCTCTGTCAAGAGTTACATTCAAGAAACACAGCTTACATAAAACATTATCACTCCCCTCCAGGAGGAATAAGGACTAAAACCACAGGTCATGAGAATTGTGGTTTAAAAGTGCAATGGGAGCTGAATGAAAGACCGAAACTAATTCTACCTAGAAGAAGATGAAGATAGTCTCACAGAAGTGAAGGTAGCCGAGTCATGAAGAGTAAGAATGTTCCAGGTAGGAAAAAAAAAGAAGGGTGTATTTAAGAAAAGGCCCAACATGCCCAGCATCCAGTCACAAAAGAGCTCATTGTTTGAAGACTGCCTTAAATAGTGTGCCTGTGGGATAATTGCAAAATGATAGTTAAAAGCAGGTCAGCAGAGAACAAAGCGCTCATTTTAAGCCAAGTTCTTTCAGTTATCTATTACTGAAAAACAACTCTGCTTAAAACTACATCGTTAAACAATAGTTCAGTATTATTTGTCCTGTTTTCAGTTTGTTTGTTTTTTTTGGGGGGGGAGGGGTTCTTGTTGTTCTGTTTTGTTTTGTTCTCTTTCGAATTTTTGAAACAGGGTTTCTCTGTATAACAGAGCCCTGACCGTCTTGGACTCATTTTGTAGGCTAGGCTGGCCTCGAACTCAGAGATACATCTGCCTCTGCCTCCCAAGTGTTATGATTAAAGGCGAGTGCCACCATGCCTAGCTTTAGTTCATTATTTATATGCCCTGCTTTTATTGCTATTATTTTGAACTGGGCTCACTGCTGGTTCTTTTCTGAACTTTTGTGGACTGAGAATATAGTTCATATGAAATTTCCATCAACTGCAACTATTGACCTACAGGTTTCAAGATTGATAAATCCCACGGCTATTAATTGACACTGAGAGCACATCTGGAGCTTTCTACTGGAACATATATGCACGACTTTTCCAAATGGCCTGCAATTCGTATAACTGTGTTCCAAGAGGGAGTATCCCAAGAGAAACTGGTCCAAGAAACAATAATTACAAACAGCCAGCCTCTTAACTCATAAGCCAAGAAACATGAACAGCTTTACATTACTCGTATTGACTTTTTCATGAAAACTCACACAAAATTCACCCATATGCAACATAAGAGAAGACAGAATCCCACTGCTCAATGACGCAGGGGCCAAAGAATCTTAACCTGTTTCGTGGGACTTTTCCGGAACAAACGTCTGTTCGCCTCAGATAGGGCACCAAGAAAAGCAAAGAAACAGTTACACCCAAGTGTAATTTAGCAGTTGTCAGGATATTACTTATGGGAGTGTGGGTGAGAGGTCACTTACCCGTACAGCATGGATGTCTCACAGCCAGCTGATCACCGAAAGGTCCACTACAGCACAGGTGGCGACTCATCAAAGCCACATCTCTGGAGCTCCTTGCATGCGTGCAGGCAGCTGGGCGGTTGAGAGAGTCTCCTTAGCGCAGCAAGTGTTACTGTTTAGATAACCTTGGAAAGGGGCCTTATGAATCTTATAAGTTCCGGGGCCTTCTGAAAATTGTAAGTTTGTTTACTTCCTGGGTCTTATGAGCCTCCCTCCCTCTTTCAGGAGGGAATGTTTCAAATGCTATACAACAGTCCACCACGTAGCCCCAACCATGAGCTTCATTATGAAGGCTTGCAAACAGGAGACTGTTCTATGACAGTGACATCAGAGAAAGGTGACTGATGGCACAGGGAAGGTGGTGGTGGAGACGAATGTGATCTAGCAATTAAGAAAAAGTGAGTTCACATTAGAAATTATGGAGGTTTGAAATCCTTCCAACTTCTGTACAGTTGGAGAGGAAAGAACAGAAAAAGAAAATCCTAGGAGGCACAAGTAAAATGAGTTGATAGGGATAAAGACAAGAGAAGACAAACATCCAGGAATCTAGGTTAATAGCTAAGTGAATCATATAAAGTAAAGATATTTACGAAAAGTAGAGTGGCAAAGACAACAAGGATTTATCAACAAGGAATTATCAAGGAAGTTTCATATTGTTTATAAATCAATAAAATTTCCTTCCAGCATACAAAAAAAATAAAAAAAAACCTTTATTCTCAGAGGAATAAGCATTGGACATTTTATTTCTCCAGAGCTCAATTTTCTTCTTTATATTAGTAGATATTTCCAGTCCCTTTTTATTTTTATCCATAATGAATTCATGAACAAATCTATCATCATTCTATTATCTAGAAAATTAAATTAAAATATATTATTGTTATTAAAAATAGGAAATTTAATATATTCTAAATGGGTCATTCAACATTAAAAGAAACTAATTTCTTTAAAACCATTTCCCACTACCTGCCATTTTCAAAGCCATCTTTCAGCACATACCCATTTTATATTTTTAATCATCTGTGAGTGATTGACTTTAGCCACTTCAGGTAAACCTGCATTTTAACTTCCTGGCAGCAAAGAATTGGGATCCATATTTGCCATAAACAACTACTCAGCTACCCTAGCCAATGTCACCTACTATAAATAGAATGTCAGGTATGGGAATAGACAATCCAGAAATAAAACTCCATATTCCAGAGAATATTTTGACAAGGACTCTAGGAATATACAATGGAGGGACAGTCTACCTAGTATGGTGGTGAGAAAACTGGGTGTCCCTATGCAAAACTCAATGATAGATCATCATCTCACATAGTATATGAAAAAAATCAAGTCAAAAAGGACCATAGGCTTAAATATGTCTTAAAATGAAAGAAGAGAAAGAGAGAGGGAGAGAGAGAGAGAGAGAGAGAGAGAGAGAGAGAGAGAGAGAGAGAGAGGCTTGACAGGCTGGTTAAGAAAAAAAGCACTAATTCCAAAGAGACTAAAGCTATAGAGAAGTTTTCACAGATGATAAAGTTAGCAGTCGCAGTGACGGAAAGGGTAACATTATACTTTAAAATGTAATGCTTTTAGGACAGATGTGGCTAGAAGAAGAAAAACAAGACTATGCTGCATGTGTCTAGAAATACTAAAATAGAAAGAAAAATGCCTGCTTTGCCAATCTTTCTAAGACATCATGTATTTACCCACTCTTAGTTAAGCAAGAAATGGTTTCAATCGAAATTATCCTCCCTGTTAACAGGTTAAAACATGATCAACAGTTAAATAAACTATCATGAGCCTGTGGAATTTTAAGTCATTCAATTATTTACTGCCATGAAAGGTCCTCTTTCCCCATATAACAGGAAATTGACTTTCTTAGAAATGAAAAACACCCATCAATCTTGCAATACACGTTTTATTATACGCATAAAAATCCATAAAATATCCCCAGCCAACATTTCGTGGGGTCACACCACCCTGTCTAAACAATAGTGGAAAACTAACGGGTTTCCAGAATGGTATTTATTTAGCTAAAACCTTCATATATTTTTAATTCACAAGCTACATAACAAATGGGTTGCCAAGGGAATTGAAGTACAAGTCTGGCTTGATTTTACAGTTCTTTTAAGGAGAAAGACTAAATAATAATTCTTCCTCCCACACCCAGAGCTTCTTAGAACAGGGCTAGCAAAAGCTAAGTTGGGAATTGGTTTCGAAAGGGATCTAGAAAACGATTCCCTGAGTTTAGGTTTTTTCCATTAAGAGCATAGTTATTGCAATACACACATAAAAAGATGGATGGATGGAAAGAGAATTCATATTATCTTTGAAGCTCTTCTGAGCCTTTAAATAAAGGAACATTGGCAAGCGTATGATGATGTAAACATCTTTTGTTTATAGAGAAAATATAGAGAGTACAAATATATACACAAAATTTAGTCCCTATAACAAATTCAATCAAATGCCTAAAGCAGGCAGCTTTGATTTGAGAACAACTTGCCCACCCCGTGTGCCACTCCATAGATCACAAGGGTTGATTTGGTAAATCTGTTTTGCAAGTGTTTCCTCCTTCTTTCACATGTATTTGTCCAGAAGCCATGTAATTCATCAAGGGAGGCACACACATTTCTCAGCCAAACAACAAAAGTAACCAAGCTTTGGGGCTTATCCATTTTTCATGATGCCTTCAAACATTCTTTGCAATCTACCAGTTTTTCAAACCCCACCACCAGAAAACTTATTGTTATTATCTTGACAGTATTGATTAAAAGTAATTTCAGTGATTTATAACTGTAACTACGTTGAATTCATTATTCTTATAATTTTTTCATTTCTTATTGGATATATTCTATATTTACATTTCATTTCCCTTTTCCTGGTTCCCCACGCCCCAAAGGTCCCACATGCCCTTTTCCCTCCCCCTTTCCCCCCATCCACCCCCTCCCACTTCCCTGTTCTGGTATTCCCTTGCACTGATGCATTGAGCCTTTCCAGAACCAGGGTCCACTCCTTCCTTCTTCTCGGACATCATAAGTTTTATTTTAAAGTAAGAAAGTAATTAAAACTTAACAATTAGAACACTGTAAATATTTGACATGGCCACATATTTCAGTCATTTTCATCGTAAGAGAACCTATTGTAAATGATGACTGTGCACCTCATTATATATCACTGGTATAAATAATCCCTGCCAAAATCATCTTTGAAACATCCAGTTTACAATGGCTCTACTACATAAAGTCCACTCTTATAAATCTAATATTTAATTCTAATACTTTAGTTGCATAATCAGAAAATGTATTTCTTGGTTCTTGGAACACATGCTATTAACTTTAATAAACTGCTAGACAATTTATTGTCCTAAAGTGTCAATATAAAAGTGAATCAACAGATTAACTATTCTACGTTAAAGCTATAATTCACCTAGCAACACACATTCCATGTATTCACCATCAATAAAACTATAATTTGGGAAAACCAAGAAACTGTATGTTTAGTGAGGAAACGGGGCTTACATGGAAATTGACCTAAAACAGAATGTGCATTTTTAATTCAATGACTGAATTATTATTTAATGGGAAAGGCTGGGAGAAGTGGAGGGAGAGGAAATTGCAGTCAGGATGTATTGAAAATAAACAACAAACAAACAAAATAAAAAACAAATTCATAATTATTCCAGGCTTTTAAAAGATGGTACCTGAATTTCACCTTATTGCTACAGAGACAAAATATTTCAAAGAAAATAACAAAAACACACTCAATAATCCAGCCAAGACAGCATCAAATATAATCTAGCATATCCTAATGGTCAAGTGCACAATAAGACAACTTTGGTTAAACTTTCTGAGCAAGGATCAATCAAAGAGATATATTCCACAAGAAACAGCAATTCAGTAATGTTAACAACATAGAATTCTGCAAAATCTGCATTTTCATATGGCAAAGGATGAATCTTATATACTGATTACAGTCCCTAAAATGTTAGAATGCTACATTCCAATAAACTGAAGTGGAAACCTGGTGCTTATATTTTGTTTTGTTTCGTATGGACAATTTTAGCTATTATCTTAATTTTGTGTACTTATGGGGTATAGTGTGGTATTTTGACACAGGCATACAACATTTAATTATTAAATTGGGTGAATTTCCATACAATTACATTTTGTTGCATATTTGAAAAATGGTAAATTTCTATGTAAATAATCCAAAAAGAATAAATTTGTACTTAGTTAGAGATGGTGACCTTTAATGACTCAAAAGAACAGTAACTAGCAGCCACAAAAGAAATAAATATTTGTATATCTTTTCTGAGGTTATCACAAGGTATCAGCTTACCTCAGTACATGAAATTGTATCAATACAAAATAATTCCTTTTTTTATGTCCTTCAGATGGGGGGCTGGGTTTATGTTTATGTTTCTCTTTTGAGAGCATTCAGAATACCTTCCTATACCAAAGACACTAGGACATAGGAATGAAGCCTCTGTATAGGTACCTGCTCAACTTCTCTATGTTCAATGAGTTGTATAGATGTTGTCTTCAGTAATGAAGCATTGTTGGGAGTTTGTGGAGAGCAACCTATAGTCTTGACAACAGCCTGGATCTTTGGGGGGTTTCCATTGGGCCACTTTAGCAAATAACTCATTTAGATATAACCCAGTCCTAGTTCATGAAGCATCATTTGGTGACCAGAGGTGGCTAGTTGGTACTCTGTCTCTTTCATTTGGTGATTTCACTCATATCACCTTTATATGTACATACATACATAATACATTCATGCATACATATATATACATATGTGTGCATATACATATACTTTATGAAGTTTATACAGTATTAGGTTTTCACATTATTCCTGAAATACCCCTTAATTGTAGCAGTCTCTCCACCATTCCTTCCCTTGTCCTATCTCCTCTAACCCCTGCTTGATCGTCCCATTTCAATCCTCTTTATATATCTACAATTACCTATTCTATTTTCCTTTCCGAGGGATTTTTTTGTCTCCCCTAGTCCCTTATTCTATGCCTAGTCTGCTATTTTACAGATTGTAGTTTGGTTATTATTAATTTAAAATCTAATACCTACATGTGGTTGCTGGGATTTGAACTCAGGATCTTTGGAAGAGCAGTCAGTGCACTTAACTACTAAGACACTCTCCAGCCCTGGCCTTTTTTTTTTTTTTTTTTTTTTTTTTTTTTTTTGAGAGGGATGGTTCTTTGTCTGTTTTGTATATTACCCCTCTATCAGATGTGTACTTGGTAAGAATCTTTTCCATCCTGTAGGCTGCTGTTTGTACAAATGACAGTGCCCTTTGCCATGCCAAAGCTTTTTCAGTTGTATGAGGTCCCATTAGTTAATTGTTAAGCATAATGCCCATGCTAACTGCATTCTTTTCAAAAAGGCTTTTCTTGTACCAATGAATTCAAGGCTATGCCCTACTTTCTCTATTATCAAGTTCAGACTGTCTGGTTTTATGTTGAGATCTTTGATCCATCTATACTTGAATTTTTGTGCAGGGTGATAAGTATACATCTATCTGCATTCTTCTATATGTAGATGCCAAGTTTGACCAGCATTATCTATTGAAGGTGTATTTTTGCAGTGTGAATTTCTGGCTTCTTTATCAAAAATCAATTGTCTCTAGGTGTGTGGTCATCAGGTCTATAGCTCTGTTTTTGTAATTACACCATGCTATTTTTTATATCTCTAGAGTTCAAATTAAAACCAGGAATAGTGATATATTGCCAGCAGTTCTTTTATTATTCAGTATTGTTTTAGTGGGGTTTATTTTGTGTGTGTGTGTTTCTATAAGAAACATAGATTGTCCTTTCAAGATCTTTGAAGAACTTTTTCCTTGGATGAGGATGCTGTGTTCTTTCCTATAATTTCTGATTTGTTTGGTTTAACGTCTATTTTGATAGATGTTAAAATGTCTACATTAGGTTGCTTAGATTTGATTGAATCTTTTCCATCCTTTTATCCAGAGGTGATGCCTATCCTTGATGTTAAGGTATATTTCTTCTGATTAATACAAGGCTGTTGTTTAACATCTATTCTGTTTGTCTGTGTTCTTTTAATTGGGGAATTGAAACCACTAATATTGAGAGATATCAATGAGCAGTGTTTATTGATTTCTGTTACTTTGCATTGTTGTTGGTCTTGTTTGTAGTAGTAGTAGTAGTAGTAGTAGTAGTAATAGTGACTGTTGTTGTTGTGGTGGTGGTGATATGTGTGTGTGTGTGTGTGTGTGTGTGTGTGTGTGTACATGTTTCACCTCTTTGATTTGTTTATCTGGGATTATTTATTCCCTGTGTTTTCTTGAGTGTTATTATTAACCTCTTTAGGTTTGAGCTTTCCTTCTAGCAACTTCTGTAGGGTTAGATTTGTATTTAGATACTACTTAAATTTGGATTAATGATGGGATGTCTTATCATCATGGAATGTCTTATTCTCCATCTGTTGTGATTCAATGTCTAAGCTGGTATCTGTGCTATCCTGGAGTCTTTAGATCATGTATCCACATCCTTTTGACTTTGGACATTTCTACTTAGAAATTGGGTAAAATTCTAGTAGGTCTGCTTTTATATGTTACTTGGTCTTTTTAAACCCTTGAAGCTTTTTAATAGTCTTTTCTTTTTTGTTCTGTACATGTAGTGTTTTGATTATTATGTGTTAAGGGTCTAGTCTATTCAGGGTTCTGCATGCTTCTTGTACCTTGATAGAAATCTGCTTTATGTTAGAACATTTTTCTTTCAAGATTTTGTTGAAAAACCTGGGTTTCTTCTCCTTTCTTTATTCCTGTTATTCTTAGATATGGTCTTTTCTTTTTTATTTTCTTTTTTTTATTGGACATATTCTTTATTTACCTTTCATTTCCCTTTTCCTGGTTCCCTGCCCCCCAAAGGTCCCACATGTCCTTTTCCTTCCCCCTGTTCTCCCATCCACCCCTTCCCACGTCCCTGTTCTGGTATTCTCCTACACTGATGCATTGAGCCTTTCCAGAACCAGGGTCCACTCCTTCCTTCTTTTCAGACATCATTTGGTATGTGGACTGTATCTTTGGTGTTCAAAGATTCTAGGCTAATATCAACTTATCAGTGAGTGCATACCATGGGTATTCTTTTGAGACTGTTACCTCACTTAGTATGATGTTCTCTAGTTCCATCCATTTCTCTAAGAATTTCATGAATTCATTGTTTCTAATGGCTGAATAGTATTCCATTGTGTATATATACCACATTTTTTTGTATCCATTCCTTCATTGAGGGACATCTAGGTTCTTCCCAGCTTTTGGATATTATAAATAAGGCTGCTATGAACATAGTGGAGCATGTATCCTTATTGCATGCTGGGGAATCTTCTAGATATATGCCCAGGAGTGGTATGGAAAGGCCCTCTGGAAGTATCATGTCCACTTTTCTGATTTCCAGAAGTATCGTGTCCAGACTGATTTCCAGAGTGGTTGTACCAGCTTGCAATCCCAAGGACCTCCACATAAAACCAGACACACTAAAACTAATAGAAAAGAAACTGGGGAAGACCCTTGAGGACATTGGCTCAGGGGGAATGTTCCTGAACAGAACACAAATAGCTTATGCTCTAAGATCAAGAATAGACAAATGGGACCTCATAAAATTACAAAGTTTCTGTAAGGCAAAAGACTGTCAAAAGGACAAATCGGCAACCAACAAATTGGAAAAAGATCTTCACCAACCCTACATCTGACAGAGGGCTAATATCCAATGTATACAAAGAACTCAAGAAGTTAGACCCCAGAAAAGCAAATAACTCTATCAAAAAATGGGGTACAGAGCTAAACAAAGACTTTTCACCTGAAGAACTTCTGATATGGTCTTTTCATAGTGATCCAGTTTTCATGAATATTGTGTGCTAAGAGTTCTTAGATTTAACATTTTCTTTGACTTAGGTATGAATTTCCTCTATCATGTCTTCAATGTCTATTTCTTCTATCTCCTGTATTCTGTTGGGGACGTTTCCTCTGCAGTTCCTCATCAAGATTAATTTTTTTTTCATTTCAGTTTGTTGTTGCTGAGTTTTTTAATTGATTCTATTTCCACTTGCAGGTCTTAAACACTTTTCTTTCCTTCCACTGCTTGCTTGTTTTTCATAGGTTTCTTTAAGGGGTTTATCTATTTCCTCCTTAAGCACTTCTATCATACTCACAAAGGCTATTTTAATGTAGTTTTCTTGTGCTTCAACTATAGTGCAAAACTCAGAACCTATTGTTGTAGTATTGCTGGGCTCTAGTGGAGAAATATTGTCCTAGCTGGTATTGATTGTTTTTTGTGGGTTTGTTTGGTTAGTTTTGTTTTGTATTTGTTTTTGCTGGAGTCTAGGTATCTGGGTTTAGGTAGATTGTAATTCTAGGTGCTGATATACTATACTGGTCTTTTTGTTGTTGGGTAGGTATTTTGCTCCTTGGTTTCTGATGTCATCTTCAGTTCTTAGCAGAGTATGATGGCTATGTGTTGCCTGGTAAGAAATTGTGGGATTCTGATAAGTGTGGCCATTGAGGGTTCCAGGTAAAAGCTGTTTCTAGGCATATAGAAGCTGATACTTAAGAAATGTGGTGGATTGGGGTGGGGGTAGCTTAGGGTGGTTTCACAGCAGGGAGCAAATGAGGATGTTCCTTAGTCCCCTGGGAATGGGGGCAAAAAGTGAAAAAAGGCAGAAGCTGTTGTTTTACTGCATAGCTGTGGTTGAGACTGAGAATTGGACTTAGAGGAATTGAAGAAGTGGCTGTAAGGTTACATAATTTGCCAAAGAATGATACCCTAGACTCAAATAGTATGCAAAAGCAAAGACCATTTTATTCTGTAGAAGTCCAGCATGCTGGGGTCTCATATTCCAAAATGGAGATGCCCAAGTAAACTCAAAGGGCAGATTTAAAACATATTAGGGGAATTCCAGGGAGGGGTAGGTGACCTCTATTCTTGGCTCTACCTCTAGAGACATTCCAAAACCATTGCTAGGGTCTGGGGGAGGGCTGGAAACTGTTACTGTGGAAGTGTGGGAACTGTTGCTGAAGAAGTCTGGAAGCTGCTACTGATCTATTGTCCCCGCCTCAGGCCACTGGCAGGATTCTGAGTCCTGTATTTGCTTAGACTTGCCCGGTTCTTAGAAACAGATATTTAGGCCTAGTGTCCTGAACTGCCAATTTGAAGCCTGTCGTGGAGTCATTATGTCTCAGTGGCAAAGTTCCTTATTTACAAAGTAGCAAAGCAGTTAGCCTAGCTGCTTCTCCAGCCTTAGTGGCCTGTGGGTTTCCCAGAGAATGCCTGGTGGAGTCTGGTCTGGGATAAAGCAATGAGTACACAGACAGAAGTTTTGAGGCTATCTATGTGATCCATTGGAGAAAGGGACAAAGAGGTTGGAAAGCTGCAGCAGGTGAGATTAGGAGACTGGATTTTCAGGAGTGCATGGAGAGGTAGATATTTTCATACCTGTTTCCCTAGTGAGAGTATCAGATATTTTCTTAAGAATGCAAATCTTCCAAAAGAGGTAAAGCATTCCCCAGGGATGCAGATCTCATATGTGATGAATTTCTATGCTTTTTTTTTCTTTTAAAAAGTGTTCTGTATATACTGTGCCATTGAATCTAAGCCATGCCTCTGAGTTAGGTGTCAGCCTTCAACAATCCCCAAAGCCTGCATTATTTATGTACAACAATACAAGTTTGCCTGCTGATAGTCAGTAAACTTGGTTTGTATTTCCTTCATTGCCTCCAGATTCTTGTGCATGCTATCAAAAAGTAATCACTTCTTCACACAAGGTAAAAAATACTTGAGAGACAGCAAAACAAAATTTCATCAGTGTCTGATTAACAATCCTGGGGATAGCCGGGCGGTGGTGGCTCACGCTTGTAATCCCAGCACTCTGGGAGGCAGAGGCAGGCGGATTTCTGAATTCAAGGCCAGCCTGGTCTACAGAGTGAGTTCCAGGACAGCCAGGGCTATACAGAGAAATCCTGTCTTGAAAAAAAAACAAATAAAAAAAAAACAAAACAAACAATCCTGGGGAAACAACAACTATAATTTAACTAACTGAACCAGCTTTGTGTTAAGGACGTTTGATCCAACCCAACTTCATCTCTTAACACCCTTGATGGCTGCCCTCAAAAAGAAAACCTTTAAGTCAACAAAGCTTCTTTAGTTTTCACTAGAATTTCCCACCACCAAGAAATTATTGTCTGATAAATTCTTATCCAAACTTTTATTGCTGTAGATTTGATTCAGTGCTGTGCAAGAATTAACTCATACAAGCTTGCTATTTATTGTGTGCATGTCCTTCCAACTTCACATTTTGTGACATGTTGTTGATAACTTGCAGTCACAATGGAACAATTTGTACCATGGAAATTAGGGAGCATGGCAGATCAAGGTTTCTTAAACAGAAGAGCCCATTTTTAAACATTAACTAGCACATAACTGCTGTGACTCAAAATTTTTCAAAATAGCCTCAACTCTGCACAAAAGAAATTTCTATTTTGTGTCAGTACTTACAATTTTTTATTCAGCCAAATTTGCTTTAATTTTATAATATTTCACATGTAGGAAAGACTAACAGTCTATTGTATTTCTAGAAATAGAAATCTTTAATCAGCTAAAATCTGGTTCTTCCAAGATTTTACTACTCATAATATCCTTCAAATGGATGTGTGCTATTTTATCATACACACACACACACACACACACACACACACACACACATCATTCCAGGTATCCTTTACAAGAACTATATTTGAGATATATTTCTTCTTTGTAGCATTATAGCATCCAAAGCATGAGATTTTTAAGATTTCTTTTCTCATATAACTTTATGCATCAACTTCCCTGATTTCCTAAAAGTGATTTGAAAGAAACAACTTTGTTAAGTAACATTTGAATACCCTGTAATTGCCCCTTGTTTCCCATTACTTTGAAAACCATTACTCTCATCATTCTCCCAGAGAAATGTTTCTGCTATAATTTTTTTCAAGGCAAGGTTTTTCTGTATAGTAGTTGTCCTGACTCTTACTCAGCAAGAACTCAGATATCTGCCTGCTTCTCTCCCTCAGAGTGCTGGGATTAAAGGTGTGCACCACCACATGTAGATGCTAAAAAAATTTTATAATCTGACTCTATTTAATCTATATTTCCTCCTTATTTTCACATGAATAGTTCAGGTAGCTCCTTACAGTCTTCTTTTCAACCTTGAGCCCTGCTCTCCCACTGTATGACTTCAACATCTTTGAGGATATTTCCTACAGCTCCAATCTATTTCTATAATTTTCCCTGGTGGGCCCCATGGGTCCTCACATCTACAGTATTCTGGGATCTCCACTGCAATTGAAGCTTCATCTTCAAAGTTTCATGAAAAGGCCTCTCAGAGCCTCTCTTCAGAGACAACAGCTCCGTCACATATTGCCTGGTAATAGGTCCTCTCTAAAACTCAAAGCCACCTCAGTCTACCATTATCCATGATTGCAAACCCAATACTATCTGAATAATACTGTCAAGAACTGCTAGCCCTTAGATCACAGTTGTATCAGTTTCTAGGTACTAAAACAGAGAGTACACTCTTGTAGATGTTGCTTTTGAGGAGCAAGGAATACCCTCAGCTGAATTTTCAATTCAAGCTTTGACCCTTCACATAAATTTGCATCTTTACAATTAAAAACCTTTAGTGAATATGATCTTGCCCTCAAGACACATTTCCTATTTTCCCAGCACAGAGTATTAGCTTCTCTTTAATGGCGCTAACCTCTTAACAGCTACAACTCCTTTGTTGTCTGTGTCCTTTTTATCCAGAACACTCACCTTGTTCATATACCTTTCCTGCACCAAATATATTAATCTCTTTATAGTCAATATCACCCAAGTTATCAGGACAAGAGCAAAGTGAAGCCAGATTCTTGGCCAAAATTAAGTATGGATGGCTTCTAATTTACTTCCTGACCAAGATTTTGTTTTTCTGTGAAACTTCATGAGCTGGGCCCCTACTGTCTCCATGTTTCACAGCATACTTTTCTTCCAGGTTCTGGCAAGAATGGCCCACTATATTCTAACTAGAAGATTCAAGGACTTTTCTAAACAAATGTTTCAGATTCTTTCACATTCCAGCCACAAAACAGAGCCTAAGAACCACATGATCAGGGTTATCACAGCAATGGCCCTCTTCTGGGTACCAATTTATTCTTTTTTCTTTTAAAACAATTATCAATTATTTTTATACACTCCATATTTTTCCCCACCTCACCAACCCCTGTCTACCCTCTGACTGTTCTACATCCTGTACCTCCTCCCCTCCACATGTCTCCACAGGGATGTTCCTACCCACCAGCCCACCTGACTTCCCTGGGGTCTCCAGACTCTCTGAATGAACACAGACCCGACAGTCCTCTATTGTGTGTGTGTGTGTGTGTGTGTGTGTGTGTGTGTGTGTGTGTTGGGGGCCTCATATCAGCTGAGGTATGCTGCCTGTTTGGTGGTCCAGGGTTTGAGAGATCTTGGGGGTTCAGATTAATTGAGACTGCTGGTCCTCCTACAGGGTTGCCCTCAGCTTCATTCAGCCTTCCCTAATTCAACAGCAGGGGTCAGCTGCTTCTGTCCATTAGCAGGGTGCAAATATCTGCATCTGACTCTTTCAGCTGCTTGTTGGGTCTTCCAGAGAGCAGTCATGATAGATCCCTTTTTGTGGGTGTGCCATAGCCTCAGTAATAGTGTCAGGCCTTGGGAACTCCCCTTGCACTGCTGAATCCCATTTTGGGCCTGTTGCTTGACCTTCTTTTCCTCAGGCTCCTCTCCATTTCCATCTCTGTAATTCTTTCAGACAGGAACAATTATGGGTCAGTGTTTTATTTAGGGTTTTACTGCTGTGAACAGACACCATGACCAATGCAAGTTCTATAAAAGACAACATTTAATTGTGACTGTCTTACAGGCTCAGAGGTTCAGTCCATTGTCATCAAGGCAGAAACATGGCAGCATCCAGGCAGATATGGTGCAGGAGGAGCTGAGAGTTCTACATCTTCATCTGAAGGCTGCTAGTAGAAGACTGACTTCCAGGCAACTAGGGTGAGGGTCTTAAGCCCACACCCACAGTGACACACCTACTCCAACAAGGCCACACCTACTAATAGGGTCACTCCTATATGAACTACAGGGCCAATCATATATGAACTATCACAGCCATAGTTATGATTGTGGGATGGCCCCCCTTGAAGACATCCTGAGTTTTGCAGGCAAATGGATGGAACTAGAAAATATCATCCTCAGTAAGGTAACTCAGACCCAAAACGACATGCATGGTATGTACTCACTAATAAGTGAATATTAGCCAAAAAAAAGAGTACAGAATACCCAAGATACAGTCCACAGAACTCAAAAAGGTCAACAAACTGAAGGGCCCAAGTGAGGATGCCTCAGTCCCACTTGGGAGGGAGATGAAAGCAATTACAAGTGGGGAGGGAGGAAGGGACCTGGGAGGGAAAGTGAATGAGGCAGGGGAGAGGGGGGAAAGGGGACAAAGGAGGGAGAGAGGGGATCCTGATCTGACATTGGGGGAGGGAAACGGACTGAAGCCCAGAGGTTCAGCAGAAAGAATAGAAACAGGCAACCTTGGGAGATTGGAGGTTGGGGAGGGGGTCCCTCCAGAATGCACCAGAGACCTGAGAGGTAAAAGACCTTAGATGAAATGCCTTACAGTCAGGAGAGGGAACTTCTGGAGCCTACCTCCGGTAGGTAGCCATTTTTATCTGTCTTTTTTGTCACTATAATTAGATATAGTAAAGAGAGCGACTTAAGAGTGAAGTGTTTACTTTGATTCACAATTCAAGGGCTCAGTCCATCATGGTGGAAAAGCCAAGGTAGAAGGAACTTGAAGCAGCTAGTCACAATGCAACCAGAATCACAAATAGAGTAATGAATGAATACTGCTGCCCAGCTCCCTTTTACTTTATACAATCTAGGATCCCAGCCAACGATTTATGTCATTTATTGTAGGTGTTTCTTTCTGCTTCAATTAATGCAATCAAGATGATTCTCTACACACATTCCCATGTGATTCTAGATTCTGTCAAACTGATGATTAATACTCATAATTAACAATAAGGTATCACACAACCAAAAACTACATCCTTCTTTTTTTCTTTTCCCAGATCAGAGCCGCACATTTATGCACGGAATTTAAGCAACCTGAAGAATCATTTAAGTATTCTTGCCAACACTTCCAGACAAGTCAATTTTCCATGCTTCAATCGCAATTATCTTGATAACACTCACCTCATAGAAGGAACTAGAAGTTACTTTCTCTTCTCATTTATCTGGTCTATGTAGTTTGCTGAGAGAAAGAGAAAAAAAAAACTCTTTCTTCGGAGAAGTTTCATAGTAGAATCATGATCTCTAACTACATGGGGTCTCCCTGTTTGCAAAGCTCTAATGTTCTTCCTTTTATTGTTTTGGTAAACCAGGCATCATATTTATCACTTTAGTATCTTGCATTAAATTTTAAAGATGATTTTCTGAATATATACAGTTCTCTTTAAATTCCTTATTATTCTTAGCCATTTTCAAGGAAAATTATCTTGAGATTTGAATATATAGCCTGAAGTATCCAAAGAAGCTAGAGAAGTAAAAGGAGACTTAAGGGGTAAAAAAGAAGCTCCAGAGTGGGAGATGGTGGGTACAAGTGCTGTCAAAGAGTAATGGAAATAGTTAGGGGAACTTTAATTAGGGAGTGCAAAGAGAAGGTAATGCAGTAGGATAAGAGTAAGCAGGGGATCAATAACACTAAGGATGTTTGAAAAGATTGTAGGACAGCAGATTATTATATAAGCTTATTTAAAATAACATATATGTATATGCATATATATGTATATGCATAAATATATTTTTAAGATAAGAATTCAATGGTTCTGATTTATTCCACATCACTTAAAAGGATGCTACTGAAAACAAAGCTACTGAAATATCTGTTTCTGGTCACATATTTCATATCCCAACTCCTTGAATCCATCAAACAGGCTGCTATTCTGAACACTGCCTGCACCTTCTCAGAACATCTGCTTTATTTTTAAGTTAAAAAAAACCAAACACACCCAAGAAATCAATTTTACATCAAAGCATAGTACATATAAGGCACAACTGAAACAAGTAACAAGAAATAACTATAAACTCAAAAAATAGATATTAAATATATTATACTCTAAATTATAACAAAATTTTAGAAAACAACTTTTGTTGGAAGTGCTCTTTATAAGCACTAATAATTGTTCTTCCGTGCTTATGTTCCCTCTCCCAAGCTTTTACCTTCACCAAGACAGATATTTTAGCATCACCAGTGACTTCCACATTAGTACATTCAATGACTGCATAGCAGTCTTCATCTTACTTGTCCTGTTGCCAGCATCAGGGAAATTGATGGGGCTCATCACTGGCCTCTAAGATTATTGGCAATAGATGCTGAGAGAAGGTAAGTCAGTCTTCTCAATAGTGTGGTCAACTGATATATCTACCATGCTACAGTGGAAAGCCACACATCCAAGAGTATATGTGCAGTACAAACTGTCTTATTTAGAAGAAGAAGAAGAAGAAGAAGAAGAAGAAGAAGAAGAAGAAGAAGAAGAAGAAGAAGAAGAAGAAGAAGAAGGACAACAATAACTACTACTACTACTACTACTACTACTACTACTACTACTACTACTACTACAATGAGAAGGAAGAGAAGAAAGTGAAGAAGGGGAAGAAGGAGGAGGAAGAGGAGGGGAGGAGACAAAGCTGGTTGGATAAAGTAGGATAAAGTAGGAGAGGCAGATCTAGAAGAATTAAGGTATAGTGGTAAATATAATCGCAACATATTTTAAGAAATTAAGAATAATTAAAATGAGTAGTTAAAATCTCAGTGAAAAATCTCAGCAAAAGAATGGAGCATATAGAAAACAATATCTGGTCTGGAAGGTAACATAGAAGAATTATATCATTCAGAAAAGGTCAGTCATAAACCTCAAAAAAAATGTATGAATGGAACATGGGAAAAACCTAGGACATCACAAAAAGGCCAAATCTTTGAATCATGGGCATAAAGCAAAGAGAATACCACACCCAAGACATATAAAATGTTTTCAATACAATCATAAATCTAGAAAAAGTGATGCCTAGCTGGGCTTATGGAATACCAAAATAGAAAGTACAAGAAAAGGAACTTCCCACAATATATTATAGTTGAAACCTAAAAGCTATAAAAGAATGGAATCAACTATTATAAAGTCAGGTCCATCAGAATAACACTTCATTGTTCAACAGAAGCATTTAAACCCAGAAAAGCTTAGGAAGATATGTTCTAAGTTTGAAAGACCACAGCTGCCAACCCAGACTATTAAATCAGTAAAACTATACACTAAAACTGAGAGATGAATGAAAGTATTAACAATAAAAATAAACTAAAGAATATATGGTCACTAATCCAGTTCTACAGAGGATACTAGCAGGCTGAAAATAATGATAAACACATCAGGAGTAAAACACAACTTGGAAAAATGTTCTGGTTGTCTTGCTCTTTATATACATGTACTGCAGGAACCTCAAGTGATTCTATTTTGTGACTCAGGGTCTGAAATGCTCTAAGTTCTCCCTTTGTTTTATATATATACACATATACACACATATATACATGTATGTATATATATATGTATGTATATATACATATATATATACATACATACACACACATATATATATATACTTTATCACTTAATGAAGAAAAATCATGCAGTAAGTTCTTCTAATATGCTGCCATATGACAGAAAGTAGACAAAGGAAGGCAAATCTCTTATTCTTTGCTCTAGGGTTAAATGTATGGTAAACTCTGAATATTAACAAGAATGTAATTATTCAATACCAATTTAGAACATTCATATCTCCCATAAAATATATGTACAATTAAAAAGAAATGAGAAGGAAGTGCTATGTAGTTAACTAAATTTTGATTTATGCTACATCAGAATTCAAATTTCTCAGCTTAATAAGCATGTGTAAAGAGTTGAAATTGTTAAAGTTAAAAACTGTTAAAAGCTCAAGGTTTTGTGTATATCAATCAGCTTTTCCTGCATAACAAAATTGCTCCAGTTTCCTGAAATACATCATGAGGTATTTACATCCTTGTCATGCCATTTGATTGAATAGATGTCAACTATTCTAGACTAAGTTCTTGATTAACTCAAATCCAAATGTTGGATTCAAATGTGCTTTACATAAGTGTTGTCCTCTTTGAACCAAAGAACTAGTAAAAGAGTGTTTCATGGCAAAGGTACAGGTATGTGTAACATGGCAACTTATGGACGTAATTTTAGCCTCTGTTCATATTTATTGAGGTATATTCTATAGGCCACAGCAAGTAATATGGACATAGTCAACATGAATGATGTAGTATAGTATGTAGTTCCAAAATACATAGAGTGATATACTGATTACTTGGTCAAGAATAAGCTATTCTGCCTTAACAAACTATAGTCTGTCACTTTTTACTAAGAATGATCCCTCCCTACAAAAACCTGATATTGTTATAACACGGATGCTATTCTATTTGTGATGGGATTTTACCCCTAATAGATTCATTATTAACTGAGAATATTGTAAGTCAACCATTTAATATAGGTAACATACCAAGCATAATATAATATAGGTAACATTCTAAGCATAACATAATATAGGTAGCATACCAAGGCATAGTCTGCCTTAAACCTGTTCAGAAAATCCAGTCTATAGGTAGACAAAAATCACCTGACATAAACCCTGTTTCATAAGACAGGGTTGAACTTTCTCATGTAATTAACTGAATACGATATTGGAAATTAAAATATTATAATGATTTTGTGGGCAGATTTTTCCTACTATTTTAATAAGAAGGCACTAGTTGAACTATTCCTATTCTGGGACAGTCTGTACAATCAACAGTTATAGCTTCAATTATAACTTCAAAGTAGATTTTCTGCTAGTCTGGTCCATGAATATTTTGTAAACAACATCTAATGCATCTTCACATTGCTGTGTTTTATAAACAGTTCAACAAATTAGATGTCAAAACGTCCTAAGGGCGGAAGTTTCCTGATAAGAGGAATCTCATAAAGAAATTATGGTATTTTTAGAAACCAGAATGACATTTCCATCCTTTATTTGTTTACCACTTGAACTTTAGAAACTATATGCCAATGCATTAAAAGTCTTCTTAGTCATTTTCTTGGTGGTTTTCCAGCCTACTCAAAAATTATAGATTCAACAATAGTTCAAGGACTTCACAATTCAGTAAAATTGTCTAAATGTCTGGAAAAGCTTTTTTTTTTATCCCTAAGATATTCAGGACTTATAGCCTCTATAATTATAATCTCTCAACTTGAAGACTTTATTAATAAATTCATTATTTTCTATTGTACCCTTAATTTTACCATATAAAATTATGGTAAAGAGATAAAAAATAATTCTGATTATTGAGATGCCATCAGTAACAGCAGTTTTACCAGCAATGGCAATTCCAAGTACAAATCTGCCCGGGGGTTCTGAAAGTGCTTCTCTATACATTAAGCCTCGTGAAGGTGCCCCATTATGATGGCATAATTCAAGGAGCTGTTTTTTTTTCTTTTTCCTGGTATGTGTCACATTTTGGGGGGTTATTTATACTTATCTTCCCCTGACACTCTTCAGATTTCTAATCAGTGATATTTTATCAAAGAGAGAGGAAAATACTTCCATACTTACAAGGTTAGACTTTGGCTGTAACCATAGTGATTTTATCACAGCATGGACAAAGAAGGGAGAGAAGCCAACATGAATTAGGGAAAGGAAACTCTCAGCAGGCAAGAGGGCAAAGTTTTTTTTTAGTGAGAAAATTACGTTGGACAGGATGCACACAAAGTACATGGCACTAAGCAATCAATATATGTAAAATCTGGCTTTTAGTTGTCATCTTTTATTCAAGAATTCAAGAAACTTTGCAGATATAAAGTACACTTTCTGAGCAACTTTCATGTGGGCAAAGAATCAAGTATTTCAGAGTATTTGCAATACATACTTGCAACAGAGGAAACAAGAAAACATGAGGGTCTTGTCAGGTAGAAATATTGTCAACTAAGATCATTAATATCATATATAGTAGTTCACAATACAACCCAACTGTATTGATCTGCTTAAAACCAAGTGATCCTAGAATGTTAGAGAATGACAAGTAGGATTGTATGTCAAGGAGCAATGGCCTCCACATCAATCAACAGAAACCATAAACTATAAAGAAAATTTTCCCAAGTGGGATAGTTTGGTATTTTGAGACATCAAAAGCAGTAAGAGAGGACTTAATTTCTTACAACACACACACACACACACACACACACACACACACACACACACGCATGTGCATGCACATGCACACACCATAGATTCATCTATGTTTTTATTATTAAAATTAAATAAATAAAAACTTAAATATCAAGATTAGTAAGATTTAGTAAGCAATTAATCAACAGTAAGAAAAGTTGCATATATAAAATATGAGCCAAACTCAGAGATAAAGTAATCAGAGATATCAGTTAGTATTAAAAGACAGTTTACTTATTTTAGTATTTATAAATTTTAGATAAAATTGATGATCATTGTTAATAAACAGACAAATGATAAGCAGACCTCCTACTAGCTTATAAAGAAAATACAAGAAAATAGAATAAGAAGCTTTATAGTGACATTTTGATATATATGTATTTATATCAACATATATATGTATATGTTACTTCATCCTCAATCCCCTCCTACTAATATCTTCCTTGGAGGAAACTAAATTTTCATTTGCAAGTGGTTATCAATTGGAGATAGCTTGTGGGTTAAGAATGGGTACAACTGTCTACTTCTCTTCTCAGTTCTAGTCCTCCATCTAGTCCTCTGGTACAGACAGACCCCTGTAGACCCTTTCTAGGCTGCTTCAGTATCTTTGAATTTATGTGAGTTATTCTCATGTTGATTTAGGGGCCTTGTTTTTGTGGTGTCCTCCATCCATTCTGGATCTTACACTCTTTCTGTCTCCTCTTCCATAGGATTCTCTGAGCCTTGATGGGTGGATTCGATAGAAACATCCCATTTAGGGCTGAGTGTTTAAAGGTCTGTCTGTGTGTATAAGCATGTGTGTGCACAATATCTGGCTGTGTGTTTCCGTGTTTGTTCCCATTTGCTAGAGGAGGAAATATCTTTGAAGATGGCTAAAAAGGGCACTGTTACACTCTGAGGATAGCAGAATGTCATTAGAAGTCATTTTATTTCTATGTTTTTTTGTTTGTTTTCTTTTTAAAGAACAGTATCGTTTGGTTTTACCCTAGGTCCCTGAACTATTTCATCTTAGGTTCTTGGTAATTCAAATAGTGTCTGGTATGGTTCCACACCCCATGGAGTGGGTCTTAATTCAAGTCAGATATTGTTTATATCTCATGCAAGGTTTTTGCTACTATTACCCCAGTGTATCTTGCAGGCAGGACAATCTTGTAAATGAAAAAGTAAAAGTGTTTATGGCTGGTTTGGTATATACTTTTTTATTGTTTTTGTTTTGTTTTGGGTAATCCACAGTGTGCTTTTCTATACCAAAGATGTTAGAATGTAGGAGTGAAGGCTCTATGTAGCTACCAGCTTGACTGCTCTATGCTCCATATTTATGTGGGTATCTTCAGCAATACAGTCTTGATGTCAGTTTCGGGAGAACAAGCTATAGTCATGGCAACAGCCTGTGTTGTTTAGAGACTATAGTGAGATTCCTTTGGCCAACAACTGAATTAGATAAAACCCAATCCTAGTACTAGAAGTTTCATATGGTAACTACAGATGTCTAATTGGGGCCCTGTTTTCCTCATTATTTGGAAATTTAACTTAGAATCCCTCCATATATGTATATTTTTAGGAAGCTTCTATTATATTAGATTTCCATATAACCCCCTAAATAGCCCTTAAATTAGAGTCTCTCCTATAGAGTCTCTCTTGTCTCTCTCTTCACGCACCATCTCCATGTGATCCTTCTGTACTAATTCCTTAATCCATGCATAAATATCTATTCTATTTCCCTTTCCTAGGGAAATCTATCTGCCACCACACAGTTCCATACTCTGTGAGTCTGTGGATTATAGTTAGGTTATCAGTGGCACAACAGCTAACAACCACATATAAGTGAATACATACCATTTTTGGATTTCTTGGTCTGGGTTACCTTACAATGATTTTTTTCCTAATTTCATTTATTTGTAAATTTCATGAACTTTATTGTCTTTAACATTAAGTAATAGTCCATTGTGTAAATGTACCATACACCTTTGTCCATTGTTCTGTTGAGGGAAACCTAGGCTGTTTCCAACTTTAGACTATTATGAATAGAACAGCAGAACAGCAATGAACACAGTGAAACAAGTGTCTTTGTGGTATCTTTTGGGTATATGCCCAAAAGTGTTATAACTCTATTTTGAAGCAAATTGATTCTCATATTCCTGTGGAATCACCACATTGATTTCAATGCAAACTGTACAAATTTGCAATCCCACCAGCAGTGCAAGAGAGTTCCCCTTACTTCACACTCTCATCAGCATGACCTGTCACTTGCACTATTGATGTTGACTAGTGTAAGATGAAATCTCAAAGTAGTCTTTATTTGCATTTTTCTGATTACTAAAGATGTTGAACATTTAAGTGTTTCACCACCATTTGAGTTTTTGCTATTCATAATTCTCTGTTTAAATCTGTACTCCGATTTTAATTGGGTTGTTTTAATTGATATCTAGTTTTTAGTTCTTTACATATTTTGGGTATTAGCTCTCTATTGGGTGTGTAATTAGTATGTTACCATTTTATTTGAAAGATTGTGAAATGCCAAAGCTTTTCAATTCCATGAAGTCCCATTTATTAATTGGTGTGCATAATGCCTATGTTAATTGTATTCTGCTCAGAAAAGCTTTGCCTGTGCTGATGAGTTCAAGGCTATGGCCCAGTTTCTCTTCAGTCAGGATCAATGTATCTGGCTTTATGTTGAGGACTTTGATCCATTTGGACTTGAGTTTTGTGCAGGGTAATAAGTATGGATCTATTTGCATTCTTTTATATGCAGAAAGCAAGTTTAACTAGCATCATATGTTGAAATTGCTATCTGTTTTTCCCCAGTGTATATTCCCGATTCCTTAATCAAAAATCAGGTGTGTGTCTATAGGGGTATGTATTTGTGACTAGATCTTCAATTCAATTCTATTGATCAATGAGTCTGCCTTTCAAGAATGCAATGTTGTTTGTATTTATAAAACTCTTACAGCACAATTTGAGATTGGTTATGATATCTCCAGTAGTTTTTTGATTATTCAGGATCATTTTAGGTATCCTGTAGGTTGTGTGTGTGTGTGTGTGTGTGTGTGTGTGTGTGTACGTATGTTTCCACATGAAGCTGAAGATGGTGCTTCCAAGATATGTAAAGGCATGTATAGGAATTTTGATGGGACTTGCATTTAATCTGTAAAGTGCTTTTTGACAGGATGACCATTTTTACTATATTAATCATACTGATCCATGAGCATGGGGCAATCTCTCTATCTTTTTGCATTTTGTTCAATTTCTTTTTTAAATTTTTAAAAGTTTTTATCATATAAATCTTTTACTTGTTTGGTTAGAGTTATTACAAGATATTTTACATTCTGAGGTTATTGTGATAGTTATTTTCCTTCTCAGCCTGTGCGTTGATTATGTATAGCAGGACTACTGATTTTTGTGAGTTAATTCTGTATCTTGCGACTTTGCTGAAAGTATTTATCAGCTTTAAGAAGTTTCCCAGTGGAACTTTTAGGATCACTTATATATACTTAGAATGCTATCATGTCATCTGCAAACAACAATACTTTGATTTCTTCCTTTCCAATTTATAGCCCTTTGATCTCCTTCAGTTGTTATTGCTCTAGATAAAACTTCAAGTACTAACTTGAATAGATATGGAGAGATTGGACAACCTTGTCTTGTTCCTTATTTTAGTGGAAATGCTTTGAGTTCCCCTCTATTTAAGCTGATGCTGGCAATGGACTTGTAAACTGGTTTTACTATGCTGAGGTATGTCCCTGGTATCCCTAATCTCTGAAGGACTTTTATGATAAAAGAATATTGGATATTGTCAAAGACCTTTATTTTTTAACATCTAATGAGATAGATGATCATTTTTTTCTTTTAGTTTGTTTACATGATGAATTACATTTACTGATTTTCATATATGAAACCATCTCTGCTTATTTGGGATGAAGCCTGCTTGATTAAAGTAGATGATCTTTCTGATGTGTTCTGGCATTGGGTTTACATGTATTTTATTGAGTATATGTTTGTCTTAGTTAGGGTTTCACTGCTGTGAACAGACACCATGACCAATGCAAGTTTTATAAAAGACAACATTTAATTGGGGCTGGCTTACAGGCTCAGGGGTTCAGTCCATTGTCATCAAGGCAGAAACATGGCAACATCCAGGCAGATATGGTGCAGTAGGAGCTGAGTATTCTACATCTTCATCTGAAGGCTGCTAGTAGAAGACTGACTTCCAGGCAACTAGGGTGAGGGTCTTAAGCCCACACCCACAGTGACACACCTACTCCAACAAGGCCACACCTACTAATAGGGTCACTTCCTGGGCCAATTATATATGAACCATCACAATGGTCATAAGGGAAATCAGTCTGTAATTATCTTTCCTTTTTTTCCCCCACTGTTGAAGGTTTATTTGGTGTTTTCCTTGGCATGACACTTGAGTGGTTGGTTCTATCACCCATATGCAAATCTTACATTTCACATGATATTTCAATGTACACTACAGATACATATAATACATAAAATATCCTGTAGAACAGTTATGCACATGATATGCATAATGGACTTACACACTGGAGCCAGGTTATCACTCACTGGGAACTCTTGGCCTAGGCATATTTGGTGAGGGTGTGCAGTGCAGAATTGTGGCAGGCTCACAGGATAACTGAAGCCTCCACATGACTGGCAGTGTTTTGAAGACAATGGGACTGTCACACTAACCAAGTTACCACTACACAAGTACCACTTGGCATCAGAGCAGAGCTGTGGGAACTGAGATTTTTCCCCAGACCACCAACCACAGTTCAGATGAGAAGTGTGTGGTCTCCATAGAAACCCTGCTGTAGCCTGGACAGTGAAGTGCTAGGACACTGGGAAGATTTTAGAACTGTAGCTCCTTCTGGATTCCTCAGAGGGTATCTGCACTCTTCTTCAGGTAGGCCTCCTCCTCAGGAATCGGTGTCACCTTCACAACATCCAAGATTCCATTTTGTCCCAGGATACTTGGGACACTGAGGAAGACATCGTCGATTCCATAGAGACCCTTAATCATGGCGGAGGTGGGGTGCAGCCACCTAAGGTTCTTCATTATGCTTTCAGCCAAGTCTGCCACAGAGAGGCAGTGGCCCAGGATGTGTAACCATTCAGCTTGATCATCTCACACGCATTGTCAGCCACCTGCTTATGAACATTCTTCCATTGCTCCTTATCTTCATCAGTGCCTAATTCTGGGTTCAGAAACATTCATACCACTCTACATAGGCACACTGGAGTCGCCATGCTCTCCCAGGACCCACTGTGACAGCTCAGTGGATGAACTCCCAGCCTTTCTCCCATCAGGTAACAGAACTGAGCTGAATCCAGATTGCAACCACTTACAACTCTGCTTTTGGGAAAAGCCATTGATTTTCCAAGCCATATAGGTCAAGATATCCATTGGATTAGAGACAATAAGCAGTTTGTAGTGAGGACTGTTCTTCACAAAGTTGGGAATGATGAGCTTGAAAATGTTTACATTTCGATGGACCAAATTGAATTGGCTCTCTCCCTCTTGTTGACAGGCCCCTGCTGTGCCAATGACCAGCTTTGAGTTTGCAATTACACAACAGTCTCTGCTGGAGACAATATTTGCCCTTTTAAGGGAAAGGCCAACAGGCTGGAGATCCATCATATCTCACTTTAGCTAGTCTTCCATGAAATCAACAAGGGCAAGCTCATCTGCCAAGTCCTTCATTAAGATACTGATGGCAGGAGCCATGCCAACAGTACCAACCCCAACAACTATAATATTATACTGGGGAGTCTGTTCCTACTTAAGATTCACCAGCAGCTGGTCCTTGAGGGTTGCCATCTTGGACTTGGAATCTTTTGAGACCGCTAGTGCACAATGGGGGCAACAGGCAAGCAGCAGTCAGTGACAGTGGCTCCAGTACCCTAATTATCTTTCTTTGTTGAGTCTTTATGTGGTCTGGACACAGCACAAAAATGGATCATGTTATAGCATTCATATGTTCTGTTAGTATGTATCTTTTATTGGGGAACTGAGACAACTTATGCTGACCAGTATTTGATGGTTCTGTTTTCTTCTTAGATGGTGTGTTAATGTGTGTGTGTGTGTGTGTGTGTGTGTGTGTGTGTGTTTCCCCTCTTATGACCTGCTGATCTGGGAGTATTTATTTTCTGTATTTTGTTTGGTATTGTTAACTTGTTTAAGTTGCAGCTTTCCTTCCAGTGCCTACAACAGGGCTGGGTTTATAAATAGATACTTTTGCATAAATTTGGTTCCATCATGAAATTCCTTAATTTCTCCATCAATTGTAATCAAAAGTTTTGGTGAGTATATGACTCCATTGTGATATCTTAGAGTCTTCAGCACATCTGCCCAGGCCCTTCTGGCTTTTAGAGTCTCCATAAGAAATAAGTATCATTCTAATAAGTCTACCACTATCTGTTATGTGGTCTTATTCCCTTGCAGATTTTAATATATTTTCCTTGTTCTATATGATTATTGCTTTGATTATTATGTGCCAAGAGGACCTTCTTTTCTAGTTCAGTGTATTTGGTGTTCTGTATGCTTCTTGTACCTTGGTAGATGTCTCCTTCTTTAGGTTAGGGAAATTTTCTTCCATGATTTTATTGAAAATATTTTCTGATCTTTGACCTTGGCTTCTTCTCTTTTTTCTATTCATTTCATTCCCAGATTTGGTCTTTGCATGGTGTCACAGATTTCCTAGATGGTTTGTATCAAGAGTCCTTTTAGATTTAACATTTACGTGGACATACATATTCATTTCTTCTATTACATATTCAATGCCTGACATTATTTCTTTCATCTCTTGTATTCTGTTGGTGAGGTTTACCTCTGAGCTTTCTGTTTGAGTTTCTAAATTTTCATTTCCAAATTTTCCTAAGTTTTTTTCACTTTATTGACTCGAATTCTACTTGTCATGTTTTGAATGTTTTGTTTATTTCCTCCCTCTGTTCATTTGGGGTTTTATTGATTTCTTTAAAAGGCTTATTCATTTTATCTTTAACTACCTCTATCATATCCATAAAGGCAATTTTAAGGTATTTTTCTTGTGCTTCAGCTATGTTGCAGTATCAGAGCCTTCTGAGGTATGGTTGCTCAACTCTCATGGAAACATATCTATTGTCTTGGTCTTATTCTTTGTGTTTTTAGGTTGGCAATTAGGCATCTGACTTTGGGAAGATTATAATTTTGGGTATAATTTCTGATATATTTTGTCTTGTCTCTGTTCCTGAGTGCTTTGTTTCTTAGTTTCTATTGTCCTTTCTGGTTCTTTAGAGTGTGGTATCTTAGCCATTCTGACTGGTGTGAGGTAGAATTTCAGGGTTGTTTTGATTTGCATTTTCCTAATGATTAATGATATTGAATATTTCTTAAGGTGCTTCTCAGCCATTCAAAATTCTTCAGGTGACAATTCTTTGTTTAGCTCTGTACCCCATTTTTAATAGGGTCATTTGGCTCTTGAGGTTTTTTTGTATATATTGGATATTAGCCCTCTGTCAGAAGTAGGGTTGATGAAGATCTTTTCCCAATTTGTTGGTTGCTGTTTTGTCCTTTTGAAAGCGTCCTTTGCCTTGCAGAAACTTTGTAATTTTATGAGGCCCCATTTGGCAATTCTTGATCTTAGAGCATAAGCTACTCGTGTTCAGGAATTTTTCCCCTGTGCCCATGTCCTCAAAGGTCTTCCCCAGTTTTTTTTTCTATTAGTTTCAGTGTGTCTGGTTTTATGTGGAGGTCCTTGATCCACTTGGAGTTGAGCTTAGTACAAGGAGATAAGAATGGATCGATTTGCATTCTTCTGCATGCTGACCTCCAGTTGAACCAGTACCATTTGTTGAAAAGACTATCTTTTATCCACTGAATAGTTTTAACTCCTTTGTCGAAGATCAAGTGACCATAGGTGTGTGGGTTCATTTCTGGGCCTTCAATACTATATGGTCGATTTTGAAGAAGGCATCATGAGGTGCTGAGGAAAAGGTATATTCTTTTGTTTTAGGATGAAATGTTCTATATATCTGTTAAATCCAATTGGTCAAAAGCTTCAATTAGTTTTACTGTGTTCCGGTTTAGTTTCTAAACAGCAGGTATTGGTGAGGATGTGGAGAAAGAGGAACACCCCTCCACTGCTGGTGGGATTGCTAGCTGGTACAACCACTCTGGAAATCAGTCCTGCAGTTCCTCAGAAAACTGGGCTTGACACTTCCGGAGGACCCTGTTATACCACTCCTGGGCATATACCCAGAGGATTCACCAGTATGCAATAAGAACACATGCTCCACTTCATAGCAGCCTTATTTATAATATCCAGAAGCTGGTAAGAACCCAGATGTCCCTCAATGGAGGAATGGATACAGAAAATGTGGTATATTTACACAATGGAGTACTACTCAGCAATTAAAAACAATGACTTCATGAAATTCTTAGGCAAATGGTTGGAACTGGAAAAATATCATGCTAAGTGAGGTAAACCAATAACAAAAGAATACACATGGAATGCAGTCACTGATAAGTGGATATTAGACCAGAAGCTCTGAATACCCAAGACACAATTAACATATCAAATGATTCCCAAGAAGAAAGAAGGAGAGGGCCCTGGTCCTGGAAAGGCTTGATGCAACATTGTAGGGGATTGCCAGTGCAGAGAAGTGGGAGGGGAGTGATTGGGGAATGGGCAGAGGGAAGAAGGCGTATGGGACTTATGGGGAGGAAGGAACCAGAAAAGGGGAAATCATTTGGAATGTAAACAAAGAATATAGAAAATAAAAATTAAAAAAAAGAAAAAAAAGGGCAACTAAGGTTAAAACAAAAAAAGAGTGTGGTGGTTGTATGTTGCCTGCTAGAAAGTTCTTCTGAGATACTAATAAATTTGGCCACTGGTGGTTCCAGATAAAATGTGTTTCAAGGTATTGAGAGCTGATGTTTAAAACTGTAAATGGGACTCTGCATGGGCCGGGAATTGAACTTGGACCTCCCGTGTGGCAGGTGAGAATATACCACTCATGGGCATATACCCAGAAGATGCTCCAACATGTAATAATGATACACGCTCCACTATGTTCATAGCAGCCTTATTTATAATATCCAGAGGCTGGAAACAACCCAGATTTCCCTCAACAGAGGAATGGATACAGAAAATGTGATATATTTACACAATGGAATACTACACAGCTATTAGAAATAATGAATTCTTAAGCAAAATTCTTAGGCAAATGGTTGGAACTGGAAAATAACATCCTGAGTGAGGAAAACAAGTCACAAAAGAACACACATGGTATGCACTCACTGATAAGTGGATATTAGCCCAAAAACTCAGAATACCCAAGATACAATTCAAAGACCACATGAAGCTCAAGAAGAAGGAAGACCAAAGTATGGGTGCTTTGGTTCTTCAGAGAAGGGAAACAGAGCATTCACAGGAAGAAATAAAGAGATAAAGTGTAGACCAGAGACTGAAGGAAGGGTCATGCAGAGACTGTCCTACCTGGGGAGTCATCCTATATACAGTCACCAAACTCCAACACTGTTGTGGATGCCAAGAAATGCTTGCTTATGGAAGCCTGATATGGCTGTCTCCTGAGAGGCCCTGGCAGAGCCTTACAAATACAGAGGTGGATGCTGGCAGCCAACCATTGGACTGAGCTTGGGGTCCCCAATGGAGGAGTTAGAGAAAGGAGTGAAGGAGCTGAAGGGGTTTGCAACTCATAGGAAGAAGAACAATATCAACCAACCAGAACCTCCTGAGCTCCCAGGGACTAAGCCATCAACCAAGGAGCACATGGCTCCAGCTGCATATGTAGCAGAGGATGGCCTTGTCAGGCATCAATGGGAGGCGAGATCCTTGGCCCTATGAAGGCTTGATAGATGCCCCATAGTAGGAGAATTGAGGGCAGGAGGTGGGAGTGGGGTGGGTGGAGGAACACCCTCATAGAAGTTGGGGAAGGGAGGATGGGATAGGAGCTTTCCAGGAAGGGGGGAACCGATAAAGGGGATAGCATTTGAAATGTAAATAAAGAAAACATCCAATAAAAAAAAAAGAAAGAAAAATGAACATGGGCTAGGAAGGAGGTGGGCAGTTGGAGGTTGAGAGAGTCCACAAGAGGGAGAAAAGCTGGGTGATCAACTTGAATCTGCATAGTCCTATGGGAAGGGGGCAGTGAGTGAGGAGAGGCAGTTGGAGGCATTCTGCTACAGAGCTGTGGTTGAGACTAGGGTATTGGATTTGAAGTAGAGGAGGGAGAGTGAAGATCTGAAGCTTGCCCATCTGCTTTGCTGGCCTAATTGCTTCTCTGGCAGGTTTGGCTGATGGGTTCCTCGAGAATGCTTGCTGAAGTGTGGAGATAGTATATTATGATGAGTTGGAAGAAGGAAGGTTGAAAAAAATATTGTGATCCATTGGAGATGGGGGCAGGGAAAAGGGGAATACCTCAGCAGGTGTTCTGCTACAGAGATGGGGCCTAGACTGGGAGATTGGATTTAGAGGAGAGAAGACAGATGCGAAGATCTGAGTTAGCTTCCCTACTTCCCTGGCTGGGGTGGCTTGTAGTTTACCAGGGAATTCCTGCTGAAGTTGGGGGCTGGGTAAACCAATAAATGGGGGAGGAAAGTTGGAAGGGGAAGATCTGTGAGGTCCATTGGTTATTTCTTTTTTTTTCTATTTTTTAAATTTTTTATTAGATATATTCTTTATTTACATTTCAAATGATTTCCCCTTTCCTGGTTGTCCCCCCTAAAATCCCATAAGCCATCTTCCCTCCCCCTGTTCCCCAATCAACCCTCTCCCACTTCCCTGTCCTGGTATTCCCCTACACTGCAGCATTGAGCCTTTCCAGGACCAAGGACCTCTCTTCCCTTTGATGTTCCACAAGGCCATCTTCTGATGCCTATGCATCTGGAGCCATGGGTAACACCATGTGTACTATCTGGTTGATGGTTATTTCTTACATGCACTAAACGTATTAAGATATTTTCCTTTCATATACCTAATATTATTTATAGAAATTACAATATTAACATTACACAGTACAATCTTGTGCATACAAATGAACAAAACAGCAACACCAAAAATTGTAAATGTTTACTTTGTAGAGATCTTGAATACATTTCTTATATTGTATATAAACCAACTTGACTTGTTTACTCACCATCTACAGAATACTTTGGATAAAAATAAAGTCTATAAAAAGATTTATAATGCTAATAAAATTTTATTTTTAGAAAACGACCTTCATTGTTTTTTATTTTGTTTTTCATTTTAACCTGAGGGCAGGGAAGGGTGTTGTAGTTGTTGTTAGATTTGTGTGCCAGAAAACATACACACATATACACACAGAGTTTTGAAGAGGAATTTACAGTACTTGTGTACCATCCATAGAAGTAGAATAACAAAGACAGATGGCAAGGAATTAATCTAACACCTAGCTTTAACACTTTTCAGCTATGTTGCCATTACATACTTCTCTACTGTACTAATTCAGACTTTATCTTGACATTGATATGAAAATTGTATGCATGTTTCAACACCATCTGCTGAATAAGTGTAATTCAAGTGGGTGGGCAGAACCACCATGGGATATCAACAATAAAAGCTGATTCCACTGTAACATCTCTCTAATGGGAAAAGGTGGTTAGTTGGAACAGCATCATTGCTTGCCCAATTATTGACTAAAATCCAACTGGCACTTCTCCCCTTCAAATGATTTTGCAAAAACAGAGAGGCATAATGCAAATAGTTGTTTCTGATTTATATATTTTTTAAGTAAGTTTTCCACTTGAATTGAAATCAATAAAGCTTTATAAATAGACAGTTTAGTTGCCTTTTTCCTGTCAGAAGGATTTCAAGCCAACAGAGAACAAGGAAATTTTGAATGTGCCAACTGCAGAAATTGGACTGAATATTCTGTGTACACAAAACCAAAAATACACATACAAACCAAGTGCCATGCTTCCAAACAAATATCTGTAGTACCAAGCTTACCAAAGAATCCTTACTTATGCTTACCAAATTATTCACTCCAAGCCCTAAAGTAAATCTAGACTTTTTAGCTCATTCTTAGTCAGGATTCATAGAAAAGGTTGTAGCAATGTCAAAAATTATGTGTGAATCATGCATTTTAGGCTGCCCATGGAAGAGAAAATGAAACATTAGATTATGAAGATGCAGAGATGTTTAATGCACTGTTTTGACAGTCTTCAAATACTTAAGTAAGAGAAAACCTTTCAATAATAAAGCAGAAACAAAGATGAAAATATAGCTAAGCGACTAAGAATATAATGGAATATATTTGAAGATATTTTGACACTTCCTCCAAAAGTACTCTTTTTGGAAATTTGTAAACTAGAGCACATGTGTTCATGAAATGAAAAGAGGAAACAACAACATTTTCAAAAGTAGTTTTAAAACCCTACCAAGCAGCATATTTCCAACATTAGCATTAAGACCTACCAAAGAGTATTCATGGAGGGAGCCATGGCTCCAGATACATACATAGCAGAGGATTGCTTTATCTGACAAGGGGAGGGGTGGAATAGGTGGGGTGGAGAAAGGTGAAAGTAAAAGAACTTACAAAGTATCCAAAAGTCTGGCTACAGTAGGTTGCTCTCCATAAACTAAAAGTAAGACCCCATTGTTGCATTAATACCTACACAACTCATTGAACATAGAGAAGTCAAGCTGTTGCCTACATAGATCCTTGCCCCCCCCCACACACACCAGTTCTAGTATCTTTGGTACAGGAAAGTACAATGCAGGTTACCAAAAGAGAAACTTAAATATCAACTTAGCCACAAACTCTTTCATGTACAATGGTGTCCTCCTACCTGTGAGATATGCTAGGGTAATGGTGGCACAAAGTTTGTGGAAATAACCAACCAATATCTGATTTGACACAAGGCCCACTCCACAAGATGGAACTAGTACACAATATTGTTGGATAGCCTGAAACTAGATAGCCTAGGGACCTGTTCTTAACAGAAAAAAAATCATAGCAATAAAATGACTCCTAATGACATTCTCTTATACTTATAGATCAGTGCCTTGCTCAGCTTCCTCTTGCAATATATGGGAACAAATATAGAGACCCACAAGCAGACATTATCCAGAGAGTGAGAGACTTTGGAACACTCAGCCCTAAGTGTTCCATTTCTATTAAATCCCTCCCCTGGAGGGATCAGAGGACCCTGCAGAAGAGGAGGCAGAAAGAATGTAAAAAACAGAGGGGATGGAGAACACCAAGAAAACAAGGTCCTCTAAATCACCATGAACAAAGTTTAAAGGAATTCACAGAGACTGAGTCAGCATGCACAGGGCCTGCACAAGTCTGCACCAGGTCCTCTGTGTATATATAATGGCTTCCAATTTAGTATTTTTAATGAGATTCCTAAGTGTTCAAAAGATTGGCTCTCTCTGATTCTTGTGCCTTCTCTTGGACTCTTTTCCTTCTGTATTTTGTTTGTTTGATTTCTCCAATTATGATGTGTAAGTTTTATTGATATTATATATTATATTATTATAAGGAATAAGTCTGTTTTCTAATGAAAGACTTAAAGGGACTAGATTCAGATAAAAGGGGAAGTAGGGGGAACTGTTGGATAGACAAAAATGAAAGAAAAATCAGGATATATTATGTGAGGAAAAAAATATTTTCAATAAAGGCAAAAAAGAGAAAAAGTTTTCCCTATCATCTTATCATTGAATAAAGAGGAAAATTATTCTTCTTATAAAATGAAGTTCCTATATTACTAAAGGATTAATATAAAACAACACTCTCCTGCAGCTTTTAGTTCGTTGGTTGGTTGGTTGGTTGGTTGGTTGGTTGGTTGGTTGGTTTGGTTTGTTGGTTTGGTTTAGTTTGTTCTCTTTGGTCAGTGCTGAGAGTCAAACCCAGGATTTTGCACATACTAGACAAGTATTCTGCAAGTGAATGACATCCCTAGTCTTTCCTGTAACATTTTCTCAGTGTGTTCATGACCCAGAAAGAGTTATCTGCCAACTAGAAATTACAGTATATTTTAAATTTTAAAGCAGCAGACAGAATTACTGAACTGTGACTCATGGTAGTATCCTAAAAGAAAGTATACATTGAATTGCTTTATTTATTTAAATAGTTTGCTGGGTGTTTTTAGTATGCAAATACTCAGCATGGAAGTAGGGAGAAGACTGTGTCTGACATGCTGCTGAGATGTGATAAGATGATGGAATGTAGCAAACTCATGTCTCCAAGAAGGGCATCTACCATGGCTCAGCACTTGCTAAGGACCAAAGTGACACTTGCAATTTCCACTTGTAACATGACCTCAGGAATGAAGGTCACCCTGTGTGGGCTCAGTTCACAGGCCTGGTTGACACCTGCAACTCTGCTTAGTGCTCTGCTTTAGATCTCCAGTGTGAAGACAAGTCTGTGTAGTGTTCAAGGGGTTCAACAGGATATGCGGGTGGGTTAGGGTGTCTTCTGAGTCAAATGAGAGGTTTCATTCACCTGTAGCAATTGTTGGCTCTGTGTATCAAATTGAATATCAGATGATTTTTATGCCCACATGCTGGGTTTGACTATGAACATTTTTCAAATTGTAAGTATCTATCAAATACTTTGATGTGATAATACATAAATAGAATGCAACTTAAAAAACATTTTAAAAACCTACAATCATATAAGGTAACAGTTAAAGGCTCTAATATTTTCTTGGACTATATGTTGTACTGTGGAGTTCAAAGACATTACATTTTACAGAGTTTTAATTATCTGAGATTTTGTACTGATAAAAATATAAGTACAAAATAAAATATTAAAATGCATGATTTGTGACCTCATTATGGTTTAATCTTAGGTGAACTAAAATGTTGTGCTTTTGTATAGACACAGTGAATAAATAGCATTACCTAGCTTTATAAAACAATTATTGCCTGAGGAAATTCAGTTATGTTCACTGATATGTACTTGGGGTATTTTCTTTTCATCACAGTTTAAAATGTACCTATTACTATTTATTTTAGAACAATAAAATAGCAGTTTATAGGCATTTCATAGATTTTGATAAAATATAGCTTCATTTTAAGAAAACTTTAGTTTCACTGTCTATACACATGATTCACAAAGGTTATTAAAAAACTACCAGAAAATTTCCTATAGCTCTATATGAGAAGCTGAAAACAGAATAGACTAAGCTGGTACATCCCATTTCCTCTATGAAAGTTTTTTTTACAAACTTGTAAAGAGGGCTTATTTGCAGTCTTTGTAAATACTTGGGCAAGTAGGTATAAAACAGTTTTCTGAGCCAGGACAAAAACCAGGGAAGTCCACGAGGACTACAGTGAATTCACAAAAGCATGCATGAAATTAGAAGCACATTTGTACACTCTGTAGCAGATTGCAGAAAGCAGGTATTTTGATAGAATTTTGAATGCTAACAAGCAAAACTGTTGTTTCAAGGCTAAAAATATGTAAGAAGTACAATGATTTAATAGTTGTGTGTTGTGCTTTGTTTGGTGTATGTGTGTGTGTGTGTGTGTGTGTGTGTGTGCATGTGCATGTCTGTGTATGTTGGGGCATGTCTCATATACTTTAAAGCCTCAAAAAGGTTTATGCTGTACACATTTCATTTTTCTTTAATATGAATGGAAATAACTGAACAAAAAACTAAGAGTACTATTTATTTATTTTTTATTAATTAATTTATTTTTTACACTCCATATTTTATTCCTCACCTTGCCAACCCCTGTCCACCCTCTGACTGTTCCACATCTCATACCTCCTCCCCTCCCCATCTCCATGTAGATGTCCGCACTCCCAACCCCCCTGACCTTTAAATTCCCTGGGGCCTTCAGTCTCTTGAGGGTTAGGTGCATTATCTCTGAATGAACAGACCCAGCAGTCCTCTACTGTATATATGTTGGGGGCCTCATATCAGCTGGTGCATGCTGCCTGGTTGGTGGTTCAGTGTTTGAGAGATCTCGGGAGTCCCAATTAAATGAGACTGCTGGTCTTCCTACAGGGTTGCTCTTCTCTTCAGCTTCTTTCAGCATTTCCTAGTTCAACAACAGGGTCAGCTGCTTCTGTTCATTGGTTGGGTGCAAATATCTGCATGTGACTCTTTCAGCTGCTTGTTGGGTCTTCGGGAGTGCGATCATACTAGTTCCCATTTTGTGAGTACTCCATAGCCTCAGTAATAGTGTCAGGCCTTAGGGCCTCCCCTTGAGCTGGATCCCACTTTGGGCCTGTCCCTGGACCTTCTTTTCCTCAGGCTCCTCTCTATTTCCAGCCCTGTAATTCTTTCAGACAGGAACAATTATGGGTCAGAGTTGTGACTATGTGATGGCCCCCTTCTCCCTCATTTGATGTCCTGTCTTCCTGATGGAGGTGGGGTCTATTAAGTTCCCTCTCCCTACTGTGAGATCTTTCCCTTTGAGTCCTGAGAGTCTCTCACCTCCCAGGTCTCTGGTACATTCTGGAGGGTCCCCCTCCTGCAACCTCCTATCTCCCAAGGTTTCCTGTTTCCATTCTTTCTGCTGGCTGTCAGGGCTTCAGTCCTCTTCTCTCACCCAATACCAGGTAATGTTCCCCTCTCCCCGTACTCCCTCCCCACCTGTCCACTTTCACTCCCAGGTTCCTCCCTCTTTCCTTCCCTCCCTCCCTCCCTCCCCATTTGTGATTGCTTTGTTCTCCCTCCCAAGTGGAACTGGGACATCTTCACTTGGGCCCTTTAGCTTGTTGACCTTTTTGAGTTCTGTGGACTACATCTCAGGTACTCTATAGATTTTAAAATCCACTTATTAGTGAGAACATACCATGCTTGTCCTTTTGGGTCTGAGTTACCCCACTCAGGATGGTATTTTCTAGTTCCATCCATTTGCCTGCAAAACTCAGGATGTCTTCATTCTTAATAGGAGTAGTATTCATTCCATTGTGTAAATGATCCACATTTCCTGTATCCATTCTTCTGACCTGGGACATCTGGGTTCTTTCCAGCTTCTGGCTATCATAAATAAGGATGCTATGAGCATAGTGAAACGTGTGCCCCTGTGGCATGGTGAGGTACCTTTTGGGTATATTCCCAGGAGTAGTCTAGCTGGATCTTCAGATAGATCTATGTCCAATTTTCTGAATGAACCTCCAGATTGATTTCCAGAGGGGTTGAACCAGTTTGTAATCCCACCAGCAATGGAGGAGTGTTCCTCTTTCTCTACATCCTTACTGTGTGTGGTCACCTGAGGTTTTGATGTTAGCCATTCTGAGGGGTGTGAAGTGGAATCTCAGGGTCGTTTTGACTTGCATTTCTCTGATCACTAAGAGAGTGCTATTTATTTTAAAAAAATTCGTGAGCTTCCCTGCTTCTTCAGCAGAGGGCACTCTGCAACGAAAAGTGACTGGAAGCCAAAGATGCTGTATTTCCAATGTAGTATCCAAGAATACAATTAAACTGTTAGAGGCGAAAGAATTGTCACCTCCACCTTAACTCATCTATGTAATGTGATAATAGTCATGCTACAGTGGTCACAGTTATTCAGATGCTCACTCAGTTGAAATGTTACCTAAACCTCCCAAGCTGCCTTTCTTGTTCTATTATGGTCATATATGTGTAGCAAACAGATCAACAAATCAATCCTATGAAAGCTGAGAAATCATTATAAATTGCTAAAAATGTCAATGTTCCTGCACACACAAAAATACTTATTAAAAAAAATTGATGGCTTTAGATGGAAAACACTATAGAATTAAGCTTTCCAATCTGTACCAAAACAGTACTGAAAGCAGAATGTCCCAGCTGCTATGATTTCCTAGCCCCATTATATGATTGTGGTTGCCAGAGTCCAGTAACCTTCATTGCTGAAACAGTTGGGAACACAGAGAATGCTGTACGAGAGGTATAGCTTAATAAACAGTAGTCCAGGCCCAAGTTCTATCACTTATTTACTTAGTTTATGACTTAGAGCAGTTTGGTTAACCTTAACCTTGTAATGTATTTGTTCCCTTTCAAGGTATAAATTTCAGCATTTTGGGGAAGAAGTATATTAAAGGTAATCAGTTTTTTTCAAATATAAAAATGCAAATTATATAATGTGTGTCAAGGGTTCATTTTTTTTGGCACAGCAAGTACTCTGGATTTTTCAGTACTTATCATTAATAATTATAATATTTATGTCATTTTCCTCTTCTTTTCATCATTTCATTATTCCACCCTTGAAACATATCCATTTTTCTTGTTAATTACTTCTTTGGTTATTTTTAGAATAAAAAAGGTAATAACTATACGTATATATAAACATTTCAACACTAAAGGGCATAAAATAAATATTTCACAGTCTATTTCTGTATGCTTATTTATTGGCATAACATTACCAAAAGAGCACTAAAATTTAGACATTACATTTTCCATAAATACACACACACACACACATACACACACACACACACACACACACACACATATATATATATATATATATATATATATATATATATACCATGATATAGTTGGTCTTTTCCTGTGTGAAGGTTCACTATGCATGGATTTGTTGAACTACATATAGAAAATATTCCAGAAAAAAATAAATTGTTACTGATAGGAACTATTCATTTAGGCTAATGGTCAATATGAACAATGTCTTTCTTCTTTGTCATTATTCTATAAATATCTGGAAATGATTTAAAGCATACAGGCTGCTGTGTACACTTTATATTCAAAGCACAGACAATTTTATATGAGAAAAAACACACACTCACTTTGTTAGGATCATATTACAATTTCAAGGATATAAGCTATATTCTGAATTAAAATGCAGAATTTTAAAAGCAAAATCATTACCTTTCCTACCTTATCTACCTTTTTACATAGACAGGGACACATATGCCTTATAGATTATTTCTCCTATAATACTCTCAAGATTTATTGACTTAGTGAGTACCTAACTAATGGAAACTCTTGAGAACTGAGAGAAGTAAGTGGCTTCTACAATATATTCAGAGGGCTGTGCATAACTGTGTTAACAGCAAAGTGCTTGCCTACTATGTAAAAGGCTCAAGACTCAAGCCCCAGTCACCCAAAAATCAACTAGGAGAACTTAATACTCTATGAACGCTTATTCCTTTTTCTTTTTAAAAAACTTTTTAAAAATTGCTCTCTGTATTCTATAGAAGTATTACTTCCAATAGTTTCAGAGACCAGTTGTCATAAAAGACATGGCCTAAATAAATTTCTTTTCGAAGCTTGGAATTTAGCATGCAATTTTTTTTTTTTGTCTCTGTAGTGCACTGAGCCATCAGGTGGTGGCACATTAGTGACTTCAGAAGCCTTACCAAGACTATAAATTACTCTCCAAAGTTTTTGGATAGAGAAATTACTATCAATTAATGCAATTAGGATCAATCTAAAAGCCTGCATGAGGTAGCATTTGAACTGTTCACACCCCAGTAATTCAGATTTGGCAAAAAGTTAAATGGAGCACCAAAAATAGGCCAGAGAATTGTCGGCAGGTCCAATAAAACATTTCAGTTATCCTGGGTACAACACAGTACTACTCTACCAATTACATGAGGTGGCAGCTAATGGTTCAAGGATCTACAGTATTGGGTGACAACTTGCAGCACTTAAAATGCCACCTATTAATTTTGTTGTCTGCTATTTATTTTAGATAAATATTAGTCAAAGAGTGTCAACTGGACTTCAGGCTGCTAGAAATCCTCTAGATAGTATAATTTCCCTGACAGGAAATTTACTTATCAGTTTATCATTTAATGACATTTGTCATTTCTGATGGATGATGAGGTATGAGATGTTTTGACTTTTAAAAAGGGTTTGACTTGTTTGAGTTCTCCCATAATTTTAGATTGAAAATTGTATAAAGCATTGTTCTTAAATGCATTTTTATATAAAACCTAACCATATAAATACTAGGAAATACAAACTTTGAGCACCTAACACACCTCAGGCTCATGCTCCCAGGCTATGAATTTCTGTCTTTGCACATTATCCTTACCACAGTCATACCAAATTGGTTCTGATGTGTTTTTCCACACATACAGAAGGAGATACAGTGAGTTTGAGTGATTTGGTCAGAGTCACAGAATATTATCTGCCTTCAAAGCTTATATCCTACTGTAAAGATACTTTTCTACAGCTATGAAAACTTCAGGAAAATCTTTTTTTTAATAACAGCCTAAGCAAAAGAGATGACATCTTAATTTCTGGGAATATTTAGTATTGAAATTAACCCGTTCCCCCAATCAAGAAGGAAAAAGAAGGAATGATGAATGCAAATGCCTGATTTACAAACAGACAGAGAAACACTGAACATCATTAGTCAATTATGGATTTCTTGCACTGATAGAACAGACATTCTGACAATCTGGGAATACAATCTTCTTAAAAATTATATTTGACCTTGGACTGCTTATTCTCTTATTTGAATCTTATTTCATAGACATTAACATTTTGTTATAGGAGTGTTTGTTCCATGCTGAATCTGATTCAGAGGCAGCAGACACCATCATCTACTTTCTCATCCAAGCCTCAGCTTCTACACTCAAACCACATGCTGACTTTGAGGACATATAAGGCCTATAGCAATGGATCGATGGGTAAAGACTTTTACAGCCAAGTGAAAAATCAGAGTTGTATCCCTGGGACCACATAGTGAAAGGAGAGGAGGTACTCCCAAGAATTGTCCTCTTGCTTCCACATATATGCATACACGCACAACTAAATGAATGAATCTTAAAAAGCACATCGCAAAACAAATTAGATATTAGAAATAAAGTGTTTAGATGTAGAAATAAAATAAGCAAAGTCAAACTAGATAAAATATCACAGTTAATCTTATTAATTTGTCACTTAAAAATGTGTTAATTAAAATAAGTAAAAAAAAAAAAAAGGAAATGGCCAAGTAGTTGCAAATCAATCAGAAAACATGGAGTATTATGCAGGTTAAATGAGGTAATTAACAGGATAATCCCTATTAGATGATAAATTTATTATTCCATATGTGACTATAGCAGATTAAATATATATACAGAGTTCTATAGTCAGGCTTTTTTACAAAGCCACAACACAGTTCAGTAATGGTGTGACTGCATAACTCTGAACACTGGAAGCATTTTACCGACTTCAGTTTGTTGTGCGATACTCAGTTTTCTAGTTCATTCTTAAGATCATAAACTCCAATTATGGTCCTCAGTCCCTAGAATTATTTCATCCAAAGATAAAATGACAACATGATTTTAAGTTGCAGATCACTTTTAAACCGTCATAACAGCTTTGTAAGTTTATTTTTAATAGTGATATGATAATGGAAAATTCATAAGATTTTTAAAGTATAGATACAAACTGTAGTGCCAATGGTACTAAAGGTGGCAATATTTTCTTCATTCATTAACATGTCTTTACATTCTAAAACGAAAGTTCTTATTAAGTTGTGTATTAAGAGTTGTGCAATTAAATAAAATAGAATAATTTCAAGTGAGCTAGAGGCTTTGAAAAAAAGAGCACAGTAAGTAGAACACTTACTATGAACAATACAATCTACTAAGTACTTTCTAACTATGTTTTTTTTTTCAGTACTTAAGACAACCTCTGAGGGAAGTAGAATTAGCCCACATATTAGGAAGAGAGAAGCTGAGTTTGAAAAAGTTATGCACCGCATCCTGCTGACAAATGCAGCAAATAGCCACCTGTTCTCTATTTCATCACACATTCTAAATTTAAAAGAAGAGAGAGGCAGTAGTTCGAGAGAAATCAGGTACAGCCCCTGGTCCACAATTTTATAGTTGGGTGACCTTATGAGCTTTAAGATAATTAATGTAACTTCATATCTTCTTTTGTAATAGATCCAAAATTTAATATGCATATAAAGGCTAAAAGTATATATATATATATATATATATATATATATATATATATATATATAATGAATATTTTTAATTTTAAAAGGACTTTACATGCTACTACAGAGATACTTGCTCATCCACATTCATTTCTGCTCTATTTAATAGCTGGAAATTGGAAACAGCTTAGATGTACATCAACAGATGAATGGATAATTAAAATGTGGTATATTAAACTCAGAATACCCACGATACAACACATAGACCATATAAAGCTCAAGAAGGCACACCAATGTGTGGATGCTTCAGTCCTTCTTAGAAGGAGGAACAAAATAATCAGAGGAGGAAGAGGGATGGAGGAACCTGGGAGTGAGAGGGGGGAGGAAAAAGGGGGACAGGATCCAGTGTGGGAGGAGACAGGGGTTGGGGAGAAGGACAGAGGGTCAGAAAATTAAAAGGAGGTGTATAAGAGTAGAAGATGGCAAACAGGGGTAGCCGCTAGAAAGTCCCAGATGCTAGGAAAACAAGAGGCTCGCAGGGCACAATGGGGAGGACATTAGCTGAAATACCCAACAAAGGGGAAAGAGAAACTGTAGAGACCATATCTAGAGGGCAGGCACAGCCCTCAGATGAGGGATTGGGCCACCCAACCATCTCAAAAATCTTAACACAGAATTGTTCCTGTCTATAAGAAATGCAGAGACATCCAGACACTGCCCCCACCTAAGAATCCATCCCATATACAGACACCAAATCCAGACACTATTGTGGATGCCAACAAGTGCTTGCTGACAGGGGCCTGATCTCCTGAGAGACTCTGCCAGTGCCTGACCAATACAGATGCAGATGCTCTCAGCCAACCATCAAACTGAGTACAGGGTCCCCAATGGAGAAGCTAGAGAAAGGACTGAAGGAGCTGAAGGGGTTTGCAGCCCCATATGAAGAACAACAATGTCAACCAATCAGACCTCCCAGAGCTCCCAGGGACTAAACCACCAACCAAAGAGTATACATGGAGAGACCCATGGCTCCAGCTGCTTATGTAGCAGAGGATAGCCTTGTTGGGCATCAGTGGGAGGAGAGGCCCTTGGTTCTATGAAGCCTAGATGCCCCAGTGTAGGAGAATTCAAGGGCAGGGAGGTGGGACTGCATGGGTGGATGGGTGGGGGGTGCTCCCTCATAGAAGCAGGGGGGAAGGGACTGGGTTAGGAGGTTTGTGGAGGGGAAATCTGGAAGGGGGATAACATTTGAAATGTAAATAAATAAAATAACCAATAAAAATGTGAAAAATAAAATGTGGTACATTTATACTTTTGGAATATTATTCAGCTGTTAAAAAAAGTAAAATTTGCAGGTAAATGGATGGTACAGGAAAAACAATTGCCCCAACTATGGTAACACAGACACCAAAAGACAATATATATTTTCTTTTATATGTAGATGTTAGCTTTTAAGCTTTTAATATGTGTGCTACAATCTGAATAAGTGTGAAGGTTAGGTACTGATAAGTAGGCGAGGTTCTCCTAAGGAAGGGGAGTTAGTATGTAGTGTCATGGAGAGATAAAGAAGAAACTAGAATAGTAGGATTAAGTGGTGAAGGGGCTAGGAGAGCAGGGTAACAGAAAGAATGTAGTGACAGACAACTAACGCAAGATCTGAAAAACTCGATGAAAACCTGAAGCTGTAGAAGCTTCCATAAACAACATGAATATCAAAGGAATCTATGGAGTTAGCATGTAATGGTCAAGACACTGTCCCAAGTAGAAGCCCATTATTATTATTCTGCTAAAGTAACATAGCAATAAAATGACTACTAAAAACATATTTGTATAAAGAACAGAAAAAATATATCAGTGTTAAATCAAAAACATAAGGAGATCTTAATACAGACCTCAGATTATTCTAAAATAAAATACATATTTATCAATTATAGAAAATGAAGCACACCACTCTGACATTAAAAATACAGGAAGCTTATGATAAGGTATCTCTGTACTATTTCTGTAACTTTCCTATAAATTTAAAACTATTCTAAAATTGAAGGTGAATTTTAAAATTTTATTCTTAGTAAATAGATATTTGAGCCATGCACATTCTAAATATATCAATGAGAAAACACATTTCAGAAAACAATATGGTGACTTTTGTTAAGTTCACAACTATCCTACCTGGCTTCTCTCTGGCTAGACACAAATTGTTACTTTTTCATATTTGAAATTACTTACTTTTTATTTTCCCATATCTGCTTGAACAAATAAAAATATAAGTTTTAGCTAAGTATATTTTAAATCTGAATATTCAAGGTTGTTTTCCTTGTCCGTTTTATTTAAATAAACCAAAATGATATATTGAATATGAGGCAGTCCTTGTCCTTTTTTTTTTACTGGATATATTCTATATTTACATTTTATTTCCCTTTTGCTGGTTCCCTGCCCCCCAAAGGTCCCACATGCCCTTTTCCCTCTCCGTGTTCCCCCATCCACCCTTTCCCACTTCCCTGTTCTGGTATTCCCCTACACTGATGCTTTGAGCCTTTCCAGAACCAGGCTTTACTCCTTCCTTCTTGACGGACATCATTTGGTATGTGAATTGTGTCTTTGGTGTCCCAAGATTCTAGGCTAATATCCACTTATCAGTGAGTGCAAACCATGGGTATTCTTTTGAGACTGGGTTACCTCACTTAGTATGATGTTCTCCAGCTCCATCCATTTGTCTAAGAATTTCATGAATTCATTGTTTCTAATGGCTGAATAGTACTCCATTGTGTATATATACCACATTTTTTGTATCCATTCTTCCGTTGAGGGACATCTGGGTTCTTTCCAGCTTCTGGCTATTATAAATAAGGCTGCTATGAATATAGTGGAGCATGTATCTTTATTGGATGCTGGGGAATCTTCTGGGTATATGCCCAGGAATGGTATGGCTTGGTCCTCCGGAAGTATCGTGTCCCTTTTTCTGAGGAACCGCCAGACTGATTTCCAGAGTGGTTGTACCAGCTTGCAGTCCCACCAGCAGTGGAGGAGTGTTCCTCTTTCTTCACATCCTCGCCAACACAGGAAAACAGAAACTAAACAGGGACACAAGGAAACTCATTGAAACTTTGGACCAATTGGATTTAACATATATATATATATATATATATATATATATATATATATATATATATGTTAAATATATAAACATAACATAAAATATATATATGTTTATATATATATAAAACATTTCATCCTAAACCAAAAGACTATACCTTTTTCTCAGCACCTCATGGTACCTTCTCCAAAATCGACCACATAATTGATCACAAGTCAGACCTCAACAAATATAAGATCGAACTAATCCCATGCCTCCTATCTGATCACCGTGGAATAAGGGTGGTCTTCAATAACAACAAAAACAGAAAATCCTCATACACATGGAGGCTGAACAATTTTCTACTCAATGATACCTTAGTCAAGTAAGAAATAAAGAAAGAAATCAAAGACTTTTTAGAATTTAATGAAAATGAAGGTACAACCTACCCAAATCTATGGGACACAATGAAAGCAGTGCTAAAAGGAAAACTCATAGCCCTGAGTGCCTCCAAAACAGGAGAGAGCATATACTAGCAACTTAACGACATACCTAAAAGCCCTAGAACAAAAAGAAGCAATTTCACCCAGGAGGAGTAGAAGATAGGAAATCATCAAACTCAGGGCTGAAATCAATCAAGTTGAACCCAAAAGAACCATACAAAGAATCAACAAAACCAGGAGCTGGTTCTTTGAGAAAATCAACAAGATAGATAAACTCTTAGCCAGACTTACCAAAGGGCACAGAGACAGTATTCAAATTAACAAAATTAGAAATGAAAAGGGAGATATAACAACAGAAACAGGAAATTCAAAAAATCATCAGATCCTACTACAAAAGCCTATATTCAACACAACTGGAGAATCTGGAAGAAAGGGACAATTTCGTAGAAAGACACCAAATACCAAAATTAAATCAGGATCAAATAGGTCATCTAAATAGTCCCATAACCCCCAAAGAAATAGAAGGGGTCATAGAAAGTCTTCCAACCAAAAAAAAAAGCACATGACCAGATGGTTTTAGTGCAGAATTCTATCAGCCCTTCAAAGAAGACCTTGTTCTTTTAATAATCTTGAGAAACCTAGTAGAAAATTGGGAACCCCCAACTGACCTTGGAAAGAGGCAGAGTCATCTTTTAGCTGTTTGATACATTGTAGAGGGAGCTGTGAAAGAAAACAAAACCATCAAAACAAAATCAAGAACTGTAGACTCACTCAGTAAAGAAAAATTTGGTGGGAACATCTACATATCTTATTAAATAAAAAAATAAATAAAAGCAAGTTTTGAATCCAAACTAATAGAGGCCCTTAGGAAAAGCATATTGTAAAGTTATAATAAAAGAAGTTTTAAAGCAGAGAAACAACTCTGAAGGTAAAAATCGGAGAGATTTTTGTCAAAGTACAACTAGTTAAAAGAAAACTATCTTTAGATCTTTATTCTACCATTGCTAATAGAACAAGGTAGCCGAAGATAAAGCAAGTGTTTCCTCTCTTCCAAGAAAATATTCAGTAGTCATGTCTTATCGAAGAATGAGATAACTTTAAGCTTCTAGTAAATTCATTAGGCATTCAAATAGGTAGAAGAGCACATTTTCTTTCTTTCTTTCTTTCTCTTTTCCTTTTTTATAACTTCATGGGGGGGGTGCATTTCACGATCACACCATGTAGCTTTGGTTATCCTGGAACACATTGTGTAGACCAGGCCTTGAACTCAGAGATTCTGCCTGTCTCTGCCTTTCAAATGCTATGATAGCCAGCAATTTTTATTTTGTTTTGTTTTGTTTTGAATTATTTACATTTCAAGTGTTATCCCCTCTCATGGTTTCTCCCTCTCCTGGAAATCCCCTCTCCTATGCACCCTCCCCCTGCTTCTATGAGGGTGTTCTTACATCCACCCACCCACTCCCACGCCCCCTGCCCTCAATTCCCTCTACACTGGGACATCTATCAAGCCTTCATAGGACCAATGACCTCTCCTCCCATTAATGTCTGACAAGGCAATCCTCTGCTACATATGCAGTCAGAGCTATGTGTACTCCTTGGTTTGTGGCTTAGTTCCTGGGAGCTCTCAGAGTTCTGGTTGGTTCACAATTACACTTTAATGGGAAGATTATTAGGCTCATTTAGGATGATCTACCACTAATTAACTGGTAAAATTAGAGAAATCTCATAATAAACAAGTTTCTTTTGTATATATTTTAAATTAATATTTGTACATTTCTTTGAACAACACCTCTCATTTTTATACTATCTCATTTCATCCTAACAATAAAGTGATAAAATTAACTAGGCAGCAATTATTATCCTTTTATAGGTGAGGAAATGCAGTTTATAGAGTGTCTTTAATTTACGTTGGGTCATATAGTCAACAAGTGAAACTATGAGTCTGACCTTAACTTTTTTTGCTCTTCACACATTTTCACAAAGCTTTCTGGAGATGCTTTAAAGCTCTAAAATTCCATTATCCTTTGACTAAGAAATGGCTTTCAAGTCAAATTCATAATCTCACTCCAGTTAAATAAATATGAAAATTCCACTGGAAAAAAATCAATATGTTTTTCTAGCTCAAAATGAGAAAAAAGATTGGAGATTTTAAAAGCATAACAATCAATCATAATTTTAGCATCTCCCATAGATTTAAAAGATTTTACACGCTTCACAAAAAGAGTGGAGTAATTCTTCAAAAGAGCATTAATAAAGCTGCAATCAAATCTTAGACAATGTATCATCAGAAGACAATAGAATCCAAAGAGTTCATGATTTCATTTTGTCCCTTAGCCTAAACTATAGTAGGTGATAGACAGCAATTATTATATGAACTTAATGGTATTAAAAACAAGGTAGCAGCTGTTGTCTCCATTAATCATGGTTTGAAACTACAGTATCCATTGTTTTTGATTTTGATATCTCAACTATGAGATGAAAATCTAAGCAATGATAATTAAATTATAAAAAGTGAAAGAGATATCTTGGAAAAATTCTGAGACTGATACTCTATAATTATTGATTTTGTAATTACTAACTTCAGTTTGTATTAAGCAGGAACCTAAAGAATTTTAATTACCTTAGTAATTTACAAAGAAAGATTGGTTGGCTTCAAAAATATTAATTTGTCTTAAAATAGCTACAGGCTTAAAAATACAAAATTAATACTAGTAATAGAGAACACACACAAACAACTCCATCATCAAATATAATTTAAAATCTAGAAAATGCAACAGTATAAATCTGTGTCAGTAACTTAAGAGGCTAGGAAGTCCGGAACAATGAAGAAATTGCCAAAGACACAAAGCATCTCAAATTCACTGAAAAGTACAAAACTGTTAAAAAAAATCCATAAATATGTCAAGACAACTGGGTAGAAATGTGAATTTTCCCAGCTGAAGCCTGAAATAATTGCGACAATAGAAGCCATAGTGACTGAGAAAGAGCTATCAATCAAAAATGGTAGATTTGTACCCCCTAACCATGGAAACATGACCATGCCATTTGCTCTACACATTAAAGCATTTGGAATATTTCTACACACAAAATCAGGAGTTCTAAAAAGAAACCCTGGTGTGTTCCATGTGGTGGGGAAAGTAGGACAGTATTCAGAGATCATGTTAGGCCATTATGAGAGCTGGGAAGGCCCCACACTCAGAAAGCAAGATACACTCACAAGCTGTCTAAAAATGAAAAAGCACAGCTGGATAAACTCAGACTCCTCCACATAAGTGCTGCATTCAGGAACCCTACTATCAAATTTGCACTCATTGCCAAGGAAACAAGACCTCTCCTCAGATATAGGAACTATGTCTCTAGGAATAATGGCAAATCTATCCTAGCAACTATAAATCTGAACAGACAACCAAGAACCTGCAAATATTTGAGGAGGAAATAATGACAGAATGGGAAAAAAACAAACAAAAAAAACATGTAAATTGTAAGAAACAACATCACACAAATGCAAAATAGAAGAAATTACTAAACAGTTATTAAATACAGAGTGTCTAGTGAGACTGCTCCATTTAAAAGCAATGATTTTCTCTAGAAAAGAAGCAAGGAAGTGTCCTGCCCAACTTCATCAAGCTCAACAGATATAAGAAAATTAAAATAGTGCCTTATATCTTATCAGGTTCCCATGGATTAAGGCTGGATTTCAACAACAGAAATCCAAAGGGCCCACACACTCATGGGAATTGAACAACTCTCTACACAATGACCTCTGTGTCATGGAAGAAAGAAATAAAGAAATTAAAGACTTTTTAGAATTTAATGAAAATGAAAGTACAATACACGCAAATTTATTGGACATAATTAAAGCAGTGCTCAGAGGAAAGTTCATAGCACTAAATGCTCCATGAAAAAATTAGAAAGTTCTCATAGCACCAATTTAAAAGTACACCTGAAAGCTCTAGAAAAAAGAAGGAAGCACACTGAAGAGGGGTAGAAGGCAAGAAATAATCAAACCCAGGGCTAAAATCAATCAGTTAGAAACGAAGAAAACAATACAAAGAATCAATGAAACCAAGCTGGTTCTTTCAGAAAATCAGCAAGATAGACAAACTATTAGTCAAACTAACCAAAAGACAGAGAGACAGTATCCAAATAAACAAAATCAGAAATGAAAAGGGACACATAATAGCTGACACTGAGGAAATACAAAGAATCATTAGGTCTTACTTCAAAAGCCCGTACTCCACAAAATTGGAAAATCTATATGAAATAGATAATTTTCTAGACAGATACCACTTACCAAACTTAAATCAAGTCAGGTAAACTATTTAAATAGCCTCATATCCCTTAAAGAAATTGGAGTGGTCATCAAAAGTCTCCCCCTCCAAAAATGAAAAGAAAAGAAAAGAAAAGAAAAGAAAAGAAAAGAAAAGAAAAGAAAAGAAAAGAAAAGAAAAGAAAAGAAAAGAAAAGATCCAGGGCCAGATGGTTTTAGTGCAGAATTCTACCAGACTTTCAAAGAAGAGCTAATATTAATACTTTTCTAACTATTCCACAAAATAGAAACAGAAGGACCACTGTCAAACTCATTCCATGAAGCCACAGTCACCCTGATACCTAAACCACACAAAGACTCAACAAAGAAAGAGAATTTCAGGCCAATTTCTCTAATGAACATTTATGAAAAGATACTCAATAAAATACTGGAAAACCGAATTCAGGAACATATCCAAAACATCACCCATGATGATTAAGTAGGCTTCATCCCAGGGATATAGGAATGCTTCAACATATGAAAAGCCCTCAATGTTATCTACCCTCTGAGCAAACTGAAAGAAAAATCATGACCATCTCATTATATGCTGAAAAATCCTTTAACAAAATCTATCACTCTTTCATGTTGAAAGTATTAGAGAGATCAGGGATACAAGGCACATATCTAAACATAATCAAAGCAATATACAGCAAGCCAATAGCCAAAAGCAAACTAAATGGAGAGAAACTTAAAGCAATTCCACTAAAATTATAGACAGGAGAGGGTTGCCCAGTCTCTCCCTATCTATTCAACATAGTACATGAAGTTCTAGCCAGAGTGATAAAACAACAAAAAAAGATCAAGGGAATACAAATCAGAAAGAATGAAACCAAAGTCATAATTTGTGGATGATATAATATACATATGCCGCCCCAAAAAATCTACCAGAGAACTCCTGCAGCAGATAAACATCTTCAGTAAAATCGCTGAATGCAAAACTCAAAGAAATCTGTAGTCCTCATTTATACAAATGATAAACAGGCTCAGAAAGAAATTAGGGAAATAACACCCTTGACGATAGCCACAAATAATATAAAATATCTTGATGTAACTCTTACTAAGCAAGTAAAAGACCTGTGTGACAAGAACTTCAAGTAACCGAAGAAATTAAGGAAAACATCAGAAGATAGAAAGATCTCCCATGCTCATGGATAGATAGGATCAACATAGGAAAATGACTATTTTACCAAAAGCAATGTACATATTCAGTGCAATCCCCATCAAAATTCCAACTTAATTCTTTACAGAGCTTGACAGAGCAATTTTCAACTTCATATGGATGAAAACCCAGATAGCCAAAACAATCCTTAACAATAAAAGAACTTCTGGAGTTATCACCATCTCTGACCTCAAGCTATACTACAGAGAAATATTAATAAAAACTGCATGATATTAGTACAGGAATACACTGGATAATCAATGGAATTGAATTGAAGACCCTGAAACAAACCCATACACCAATGAACACCTGGTTTTTGACAAAGAAGGCAAAATCATACAACAACAACAAAAAAGCATCTTCAACAAATGGTGATAGTCTAACTAGAAATCTGCATGTAGAAAAATGTAAATAGACCCATATCTACCACTGTGCACAAAAAAGTCCAAGTAGATCAAAGACCTCAACATAAAACCAGATACACTAAATCTGATAGAACAGAAAGTGGGAAATAGCCCTAAACTCCTTGGTAAAGGAGGCAACTTCCTGAAAATAACAACAATGGCTCAAGCTCTAAGATCAACAATTGATAAATGGGACCTCATGAAACTGACTGTAAGGCAATGAATACTGTCAATAGGGCAAAAATGGCAGCCTAATATTTATGGAAAGATCTTTACCAACCGTACATCTGAAAGAGGATTAATAACCAAAATGTATAAAGAACTCAAGAAATTAGGTACCAACAACCTAAATAACCCAATTAAAAAATTGGATACAGAACTAAACAGAATTCTTAAGAGAGGAATCTTAAATGGCCAAGCACATAGAGAAATGTTCAAAGTCCTTAGCAGGAAATGCAAATCAATACAACTGAGATTCCATCAGAATGGCTAAGATCAAAGACTCAAGTGATAGTACATGCTGGGTGGATGTGGAGCTTGCAAACTTGTACAACCACTTTGGATATCAATATGGTTTCTTAGAAAACTGGGAATACTATACTACTATAGCTACACCACTCCTGGGCATATACCCAAAGGCTGATCCACCATCTCATAAAGACACTTGCACAACTATGTTCATAGCAGCTTTATGCTTAATAGCCTGAAACTGGAAACAACCTGGATGTCCCTCAACTGAAGAATGGATCAATAAAATGTAGTACAAGTATACAATTGAATAATATTCAGGTTTTTAAAAACAAAGGCATCATGAATTTTGCAGGCAAATGGATGGAACTTGAGAATATCATCTGGAATGAAGTAATCTAGATACAAAAGAACACACTCATAAGTGGATATTAGATATAAAATATGAAATATCCATGCTGCACTCCACAAACCCAAAGATGCTAAACATGAACGAAGGCCCAAGTGAGGATGCTTGTCTCACTTAGAAGGGGGAATAAAAATAGTCATAGAAGGCAGACAGAGGGAGGAAACTTGGTGGGAAAGGGGCTGGGGAGGGGAAGGTGGTGTTTTCAGAATCAGGTGTTAGGAAGACAGAAGACATGGCCATAAGCCATAAAATGAATGGAAATCTGTAACTGATGGGGGTGGGGAGGTAGGTAGCATCTTGAGAATGTGATAGGGGAGGCTCCCAAGAATCATTGGGGATGACCTCAGGTGTGATTCACAGCATTGTGGATGTGGAACCTCAAGGGGCCACCTTCTGTCACCAGGCAGGAACCACAGTGGAGCAATAGGAACACCAACAAAGCCACAAAATTTTGACCCAAAATTTATCCTGTCTACAAGAAATGTAGGGACTGGGAGATGGAGCAGAGACTGAGGGAATAGCCAGCTAATAACTGACCCAACTTGAGACCCACCCCACGAGCAAGCATTAATTCTTCACACTATTAATGATACTCTGTTATGCTTGAAAATAGGAGTCAAACATGACTGTCCTCTGAGAGGCTCCACCTAGCAGCTGACTCAGAGGGATGCAGAGGCCTATAGCCAAACAGTGGATGGAGCTTGAGGACTCTTGGGGAAGAGTTGGAGGAAGGATTGCAGTCCTGAAGGAGATAGGAAGTCCACAGGAAGACCAATAGTGTTAACTAACCTGGACTCTTGGAGACTGGACCAACAACCAAAGAGCTGACCAGAGCCCCCACCCCTGCACATATGTAGCAGATGTGCAGCCTGGTCTTCATGTGGGTCGTGAACAACTAGAGCAGGGCCTATGCAGGAAGCTGCTGCCTGTCTGTGGATTATGTTCTTCTAGCTGGGCTGCCTTGTCTGGCCTCAGTGGAAGAAGTTGCACTTGGCCCCACAGAGACTTGATGTGCCAGGGTGGGGTTATACCTGGTGAGGGGCTTCACCCTCTCAGAGGGTGAAGATTATGAGAGGGGGTGACTGGGAGTCGAGGCAGTGAGTAGGATGTAAAGTGAAATTAAAAAAAAAAAAGAATCATAAGAACCAAATGCAATGGCAGTCTTGAATTTGTTCTTCAGGAAATAAAAGGACTTTAATAAGAATAGAAAAATCTCAATTATTTAATGATAATGAGGAATGTTATATTTCTTTCTTTTACAAATGTACCAAAAAGTACCATATGGTATCATGTCAGTAAACCAACTTGAAGAACACAAGAATCCTCTGTTATCTTAGAAATTGTTCTGTAAAACGTAAAGTATCCCAAAATAAATGTTTTTTTAATCTAAAAACAAGGAAAGAAAGAAAGGAAGGGAGGAAGGAAGGAAGGAAGGGAGAGAGAGAGAGAGAGAGAAGGTCAGAGGCAACAAAATATCTGAAAATGTAAAATCTCAGTCACTTCTTAAAATCTCAATGGGTTGGCTGAAATTGTTTAAAATAAGAAAAATTAAATCAATAAATTTCTCCTGGTACAATGGAAAGGGATAAAAAGTATGAGCCCCAAACTAAAAGGCATGTAGGGTAAATAAAATGGTTCCAATATCAGATCTACTGGAGAGGCATTGAAAGAGATCAAGTAGAAAATATTTGTTGGACTGAGGAAAGATGATTCCTTAATTTGTAATTTCCAACAAGTGCTAAGAAGTAATAGTCAAATGGCACATAGACAATTACTGGTAAAATTGCTGAAACATAATAAAATCTATCTGAGATATTAGCAATAGGACTGATATCATTTTTCCTCATGGCATGGGATTTGAGAAAACAAAAGGAAAAGCTCTTTATACTTTTCTTCAAAAGGACAAATTGAAAACATTTACAGTGATCAATCTGGCCATATGTACCAAAGTTAAAATTAAATATTCCTTAACAATGCAACTCTATTCACAGGAATTTATCCTTCTAGTGAGTTTACACAGATCCAGATTATATACATAGAATCAGACTGATCTAGCTCACTAGATTAGTTCTATGTAAATTATATTATTATGTTCTCTATATTTTTTTAATTCTGGAAATTAATATAGTGACAATTACTCCTTAACCAGCCTTTTCCCAAACAACCACACAGAGACCTTTTAATATTTCAAAGCCTTAGGCCTTAACTGGGCAGACTCTCAACTAGCTCATTTAGGTTAACCCAACCACCCATCCAGCCATGTGGCTAGCTAGACCTTCCAGGCCTGGGATCACATCTGTCTCCTTCCTTGGCTCCTGGCGAAAAAGTTTTCCTCCTTCTTTCAGGGTTGAAATATTATGGACTGGACATTATAAATGTATATCATATCTTATCATTTTCATAGTTGTTATAATTGTATTCAAATTATATTTGGAAGAAAAGTAGCCTTTTATTGGACTAAAAGGAGATTGTAGAGAGAATATGTTGTATATTGTAAGGATGTATCACCTGTCAATTAGAAAAAAATCTATGGCCTATAGGGAAGGATAAAATAGAAGATGAGACATCTGGGAGGCAGAAAGAATTCTGGGATAGAGCCAAGTGCAGAAGATTCACCTGGGAAGATGTGACAAGACAGACACATGGTAACTGAGCACAGGTAACCAGCCACATGGAAGGATGTAGTTCCGAGTAAATGGGCTATAATAAGTTATAATCGAGTCAGGAAAGAGTCTAGATATATGGCCTAGGTATTTGTGAAGATATTTTGACTCTGAGTCTTATTTCTGGGAGCATGAGTCTGGGAGGAAGAACCAGGACCAAACTCCTACAAGGCCCATACATACCCATGCAAATTGCTATTACCTAATAATCCCAATTGCACTACCTTCATTTCCTTAGACAGCCAACAAGCTCATTGCAACAAAATTTCTTCCCTAACTATCCATCTTAGACTACCAAATTTATTTCTATGTATGTCAAATTTCGCCAATCTTATGAATATTTGTTTACATCTATAAATAAGATAACTATAGGATGTAGTGAGTGGAGAGCATTTTTTGTACATTAAAATGTTTTTCATTCAAGATAACTAGTGATACTAGAGGATGCCAACCTGGAATAGTCCAAAAGGGAAGCTTTTCTCAAACTGAATAAAGATATCTTTTTTCTCCCATATCTATTTATAATTTTCTTTTAAACAAATAGCACAAACGAGGACTGTCACAGGTCTCCCAAAAGAGTAAGATATATCTACACATAGTCTGAAAGGAGAAAAGAACCCAAGTATAAGATGAGAAAAAAACACAAAAAAGAGACTGAAAAATTAAGTCTAAGAACTCCAGGTTGCCTGGAAAGAGTAGGAAGGTCTCTTGTATGAGCTCAGCGTGGGTCTGTTTTAAGCTAATTCAAAGCCCTTCCAAATGAGCTTATTAGATTCTAATTTGGTGGCTCAGAACCTAATAAGAATTCAGATCAAACTGTTCTTCTTTCTCGAAGAGACAGCATTGTCAAAGAGCCAAAATTGGAGTGGGTGTTTAGGGGATTGAGTTATACAGCTTTCACATTATGATTCACCTCTCTACAGCAAAGCCCTTCCCCCATCGCAATAACATCTGCCATACATTTTTATTCAAATTCCTCACAACTGAGGGCAATCAGAAGCTAAAGAGATGCTCCTACAGAAGTGACCCCAGCAAAAATAGAAGTCAATAACATGGCCAGCTGACATAGAAGATGTCAGGAAGTTTGAAATGATGAGGGCAAAGAAAAAAGGAAAACCTGTGTAAGGCAGAAAAGTAATGATCACAGGACAGGATGAAAAATTAGGGCAATTATCTGGATAATTCAGCCTCAAAACTCTCTTCCTGATGATTGACATAAATGTGTGTTTTCTTCTCTCAGCTCCATTTTCACAGTAGATGGCACACTGGAGCTGCAATAAACAGCATTCTATTCTTTATCATTGATATTTATAAGAAGTTTAAAGGAAATACACCTTCTTCACTCACTTTAAGCATTATACCTACTGTGAATAAATGTTTTAAAAATATGATGTTATGTGACAGTATGCCTAAGAAAGAAGATAAAATTACCTGCTTGCCTGGGCTGTTCCTTGCCTGTGTTATCTGAATATTGATCTGACTTCTCCAATTCTGCTGACATCTAGATTTAGGTTCCCAGGAGTTACAAGTTTAAAGCCAACTTGAAGAAGATGAAGAAATAAAAATAAGACTTGTACCAATTTACCATTTCCATTGTATTTCCAGTTTACACAAATTTGCATATACCTTTCATGTGGACATATTCAATTAACAATTTTTATATTAAGGGAACGGTGAAACTTGAAAATAAGAGTATATACATTTAGAAATCTTTAAAATTGTCTTCAAAGCATTCATGATGTTGATAAATTGTAATCTTTATCAAAATGGAGTAGGGAGAGATGAACCATTATTTGCTAATCATCTAAATTATCCCATGTTCTATCTGTCTTAGTATGTTCTTTATCATTTAATCTTTATAATATACAGAAGTTACAATGAGATAAATAAATGAGGCTAACAAAAATCTAATAGCTCATTCTCAAGACAAACAGCTCATAAGGGCATGCTCATGCAAAAAAATGAAATTCTTCTTGCTTTGTAGCCTACATGCCTATTCATAGGTAAATGAGGAAAGAAAATGTGGCTCATATATGCAAAGGAATTTTATTCAGCCAAATATAAAAGTGAAATCAGGACATTTGCAGTGAAATGTATACAATTGGGGAGCATTATATTAAGTGAGAAATAAGTCAGATTCAGAAAGACAAATACCATATTACCATAGTATTTCTCCCAAATGTGGAATGTAGATAGAGTGGGAGAAGGAAGGGAGAGAGCAAGAGGAGAGAGTGAGATAAAATACAAAATATGTATGAAAATATCATTGTCTGCTAGTTTTAAAATATTTTAAAATTCTGAAGTAAGATTCACTGGTACACAAAACCATTAAGGGATTTGCACATAAATAGCTATCTAAGGATACATAAAGTGGCACATAAAACAATATATTGTCCAAGCAAAATATGAAAATCCTTTACTTTCTGTTTGAGCAAAATGGCATCCCAGCATCAGTGGGAACATGAGTATAGAAGGGGAATGTCCTTTCTTCTCTCTAACTTTGTAAAGATGTACAGACACCAGCAAACAATCAACATTCTTGGATTTTCAATAAACAATCTCTACCCTTCCTAAGAGATGTTACATACTTATGATGTACCATAACTGAAAATTACCCTGAAGTACAAACATGAAGTAAAGACAAGGAGAGTAAGGATAGGTAAGAATAACACACTAGTAAACCTAGTCTACTGTTGAGTGTTCTCCAACACGTCCTTGTTATCTGTAATGGATCCTGTACTTATATTGATATTGATATGATGGTTGAGTGATATGGTGGTTATTCGTGGACCTCAAGAGGGCTGAAGAAAGGGAAGGGCCCACTGAAATGAAGAGATCCTAGATTGAGTCTACAAAGAGAAACTTAGTTAGCTAGTATATTGGTTATATTTATCATTATTATGATAAGCAGCAGTTTAAATGAGAAAAGGTTTACTTTGGCTCACAATTTGAAGGTATGTTTCATCATTGCAGAGAAGGTATTATCAGCAGGAGCAAGCTGCATCTGGTTAAACTACACTCTTAGTCAGAAAACAAAGATGAATGCTAGTGTTTTCTCTTTATTTATTCAGTCTAGAAACATAGCCCATTGCCAACTTTCATGATGGGTCTTACCACATTATTTTATATGATCTGGATAATCCCCCACATAACATGCTCAGAGATACATCTCCTAGGTGATTTCAAATCAAGTCAAGTTGACTGAAAATTAACCATCAGAGCTACTGTTAGGAAAAGTTGTAGTATTTCCTACTTCTTACCACTTCAAGGAATCAGACACTAAAATGTAACATACACTTATACACATTGCCCCTGTTGAGCTCTCTATATTAAGTGCAGGGTATATCAACAAGGCATTTCATTTCCCAGAGTTACTTACTGAGGCTAATGAGGTGGAATTGACTCAAGATATCATTCTCTATTTATTGACACTTGTTCATTTTCTATGAAATATTGTCCTAACATAAATAATCTACATAGTGATGACTCTTAATCATGATTGCTATGCTATGAAACCTTGGCAGTTGCCATAACTTTTATTATCATTATTGTTGAAATAATACAATGCCTAAGACTGGGTAATTATATATAAAAATTATTATTTTGCCTCATGGGTCTTGAGGCTGGGAAGTCTAAGATCATGATACCAGCAACTGTTGTTTGGTTGCTGACAAGGGTCTTATGCTGCCTTAACTCATGGCAGAAGGCGGGGAAGAGAAAAGGAGGATGAACTGTAGGAGTTAAACTCTTTCCAAAGGAAAGGCATCAACTCCTTCACAAAGCCTCTGCCCCCTCTTACATACCTCACAGTATATCTCCCTCTAATCATTGCTCCATTGAGAAATTGGGGTATAACAATAGATTTTTGTTGGAATAAATCCACATTCAATATATAACATTTACTAAGGTAAATCATTCAGCCCCAGAATCATCAAGCAAATGAAATTTAATTTCAATATATTACCCAAAGGTAAATGTTTGAATGTTTGTTTCTGAACATTATTAGAGGACTGTCCTAATAAATAGGATTTCTCTCTTTATGCAATAGAAAAGATAACATGTTAACAGAATTGAAAATACAACAATTTTTGTGGTACTGTGGATCAAATTCATGGCCACATAAAGACATTTGACTACATGGCAGAGAACACTTTGGACTAGAAGGCTAGCTTATAAAGCACTTCAGCCACAGCATTCTTTAATTTTTCCCAGAGTCTATCAGCTAGTTGCTAATATGACTACAAACCAAATGCTAACCTCTCAGAAAATAACAAATGACATTAAATTAGATGATGATCTACCAATGTAACTCAGACCCACCAGCTATTATTTTCTGTTAAAATACTATATATTTAACTACGAACTAAAAGAATGACACAGTGAATTTTAATCATAACAGTAATATAGACTTATAGTAAACAAAATACTCAAAACAGTTTATTAACTTATGATAACTGGCATTGTCCCTTAGATCTGACAATAAAAAAAGGCAAATAAAGTAACTTTCATCCACTAAGTTTAATCAATAGCTAACTCCATCTTGAATTTCAGCTGATTCTGATTCTATGTAACTTTATCACAAAATCACTGTTAACTTCCTGAGAGGAAATAGCTTGCCCTATTCCTAACTCTTATGATTAACTGTCTTCACAAACAAGTGGAAGAATTGTCTTTTCGTCAAAACTGTATAAACTCTTTTAACCATAATTCATAAAACAATGCATCAAGATTGGCATTATAGTACATTAAATGCAGAATCAGCTTGGTACTCTTCTTCTCATTGTCAAGAAAGAAATTGTGAAGATAAATGAACCCTGGGAATTGCAAGATCTGGAATGTGATGCCAGCTGGTGCACAGAGGAAACAAATTCAATCAGGCTACCTGATGCTTCCTGCTGCTGCCCAGAGCAGGGTGGCCTGCAAGCTTGTCAAAGGACCCAATTTATACTTGTCTTGCTTGTGATTTAAGTGCCAAGTGATAAAGATCTTTAACTCTGCTAATAAGTGGAGGGAACAATATATAAAGTGGTGGAAACTTTATAATGTTCCTAATATAGTTGATTTGGAGATTGAGAAGGAATTTTGACAAGTTATTTTAACAGTTGTGGTTTAGCACATAGGAAAGCTGGCACTGTACACTGGCTAATGTATAAAAGATAGAGATGCATTTTTAAAACTCTCCTTATGCACATAACCCTCTGGTTTTCATAAAAGCTATGAGTGAGTCAACAGAATGAGAAAAACAGGATGGATTTCAGATGTTTGAATGAACTGCACTGTCTTACTAAGCATTTTTATTCATTTTGCATCTTTGCTTTTACAGTGTTTCTGAAATCCATTTGTGTGAGAATCGTGCATTAACTACCTACCCTGTAGTGAAGGCTGTGCTGAATGTTCAAAATACAAAGTTAAATAAGACAGGCTTCCTCCTCCAGAGGACTCAAGTTTCTAGAACATGAAAGTGCTGAGAACTAAACCACATACCTATCAGTCTGCTGTTTTACCAAATCCTGTGGTGGTAACAGAAAATATGCAGTGTGACTTAAAAAAAGAGAGAGAGAGAAAGAGAGATGCCATTTAATCTAGGATGGAAACCTTTGCAGTCTATAAAGAATTATCAGGGAAGGTTGATGGTTCAAATGCACAAAAGTAAGAAAATACATACAAATTCAATTTAATCATGATCATCCTGCGAGATGCAGCCTCCTGCTTCTCTCTGATGTGATTTCACCCTTGGGGATCTGCTCTCCTGCAGGATGACCTCAACTATTCTCTACTCTCTCAGGACAATGGATTAACCCTATTGTCTCTATTGTCATAGAGTTTATAGACTCTATGAGAGACTATTTGAGGGAGTAATTTCTAAAAGAAAGAGATGTAGTTTGGCTCAGATTTGGATACAGGAAAACCCTGAATTGAGGCGGAAGGGAAATGCCCCGTGCTGCATCAGAATATCACGGAAAGGTCAGGGGCAGGCAGACATGTGCTCGAAGGGCAGAATTGACAAGGGGCAGCCTTGTTTTATAACAACCCACTCACGTAGCAGCTAATCTAGTCCTGTGTCAGCAAGAACTTGCTCCTTCTCTCTACAGTTAAACCACTCATAGAAGAGAGGCATTAATATCTCATAAAGTTCTCATCTGCCAACACAGCAGCAGAAATCAAATTTCAATATGACCATGAAAAGAGGCAAAGCACACTCCAATTACAGAGCGTATCCTCTGTCTTATGTTAAACAGTTCTACTAAGGTATCCTACCATTATTTCAGATCAGGCATAATACAAAAATTACCACCTGGATCCCCAAGACAGCTCTTACCTACTCTATTTTCACTATGCCATTCTTAAATTCATTTCGTTGTAAAACTCTGGTGTTACCTTTGACACTGTTTTCTTCTGTACAATGAAAAATGTCGCCAAATTTCCTCAAATCCTCTGAAATCCATGTACTTACCCTTTTCATGCCTGCCATTCAGTTCCAGCATAGATAATACAGTTAAAGTGAGAATTCTGTGACAATTCACTGTCCAGTTTTATAAAATATGAAGTGAAGGTCCCTAATCAGGCATTAATAATTCTCCTTTAAAGTTGTCAAGATACTTTTCCTTCATTTTCTCTTCCTGAAGTGCCCTATATGTAGACCTACGCTCTCCTGAAATCATATGCTTTATTACCCACTCTATGATATCACTTTCCAAAGGCATCCTGACTCATTCCCATCCTTTAAGTTGCTATAATTCATGTTCAAAGTTTATTGCATGTTCTTTTCTACTGTTTAAAATATATTCATTACTGTACATATCCTTAAGTTGTAACATATGAAATTGATAGTATTCTGCCAAATTGTATACAAAATTAATTAGCAAAATAACGACTTTAAATGGTTCATCGGGATAAATGTCATTTTATTATTCACCAGGATTCCTGGTGAATATGGTACATAATAGGGAATCAGTTTTCTGTCTCACCCTTATTGGTAAGCCGAGCAAGTGAATGAGAAAATAGTAAATTCCCTAGGGGAGAGACAGCAGTCTCCCTGCAATCTAATAGTCCTTCATCACTTACCACAGTTTAGACTTAGTCACATTAGCACTTCTGCACTGAAAACACTATTTTCTGCTTCACTTAGGATAAGCTGGCCTATTTGGCTAGGATGCTTCAGTCATAACCCTCTGGCTACCATAATAGGTTCTGTAATAGTTTCCAAGGGCTGCTATAATGATGTACCAAAAACTTACTTAAAATAACGGAAAGCTATTATTTTGTAGTGCTGAGGTTGTAAGTCTGAAATCAAAGTGTCTGTGGGGCCATGCTTACTGAGACCCTGCAGTGAATACTTCCTTACCTTTCCTTAGTTTCCGGAGGTGACTGTCAAGCCTTGGTGATCCTTGACTTTAATATGCAGCACTGTAACCACTGCCTCCATCATTATATTGTATTTATTCTCTGATCACATTTCTATGCCCTACTCTCTTTGCTTCACATTGGATTGAGGATTCATATGATATTATAACCTCATCTTGACTGATTAAATGTGCAATGACCCTATTTCTAATTAAAACTATTTTCTGTAGTACTAAGAGGTAAAACCTGAACCCATTGTTTAGGCACCAAAAATTCCAACTAGTAACAGGTTTCTTGAAAGGTGAAGTTTATCTACACTGAGAACAACAGCATGTTCTGCATATGCATACATATGGATTTATTTTTGATATGCGGGCTTGCTATAGAGCCCAGGCTGGCATTGAGCTAAGACTACCTACCAATAGTGGGAAATAACAGCCTGAACCAACTATCTCCAATAACCAAGCCAAGACTTCCAATGGAAGGTTTGGGATAGCAACACAGTCACAAAATCTTAAACCTATTATCTGTCTTACCAGCATAATGTGCTGGAATAGAGGTGGTCAACCAATGACTAGTCCGGCTTAGGACCCATGTCACAAGAGGCACCCACACCTAATACCTCCTGGAGGACCAGAAACTAGAGGTCTGATGGCCCAGAGATCTAGGACAGAACCAAACACAACTCTTCCCTAAAAATGTAAATGTGATACTCATAGATTTGTACCTAACCCTATCGTCATCAGAGAGGCTTCATTCAGCAACTGAAGGAAATAGATGTGGAGACCCACAGCCAAACATTAGACAGAATTTGGTCAATCCTGCTGAAGAGGGGGAGAAAGGATTGTAGGAGCCAGAGGGGATCAAGGACACCACAATTAAACCCACAGAATCAATTAACCTGAGCTTATAGGAAGGAGCTCAAAGAGAAAAATCAGGGAACCTGAATGGGTCTAAGCTAGACCCTTTGTATATGTTATTAGCTGAGTAGCTTAGCATTTGTGTGGGATTCCTAACAGAGGGAGCAAGGGCTGTTTTGATACTTAGGGCTGCATTTAGGACCCTTGTCCTCCTACTGCTTTGCCTCATCCAGACTTAATATGAGGGGAGGTGTCTAATCTCATTATAATTTGATAAACCATATTTGGCTGATATCCCTAGGAGGCCTGTTCTTTTCTGAAGAGAAATGGAGGAGGAGTGGATAGTGAGGGAGGGGGGCATGGAGGAGGCAGGAGGCAATGGAAGGGAGGGCAAACTGTAGTCGGGATAAATATATGAGAGAAAAATTAAGATTAAAACCAAAATTAAAAACGGAAGGAAGAAGGAAATGAAGGAGGGAAGTAGGAAGGGAGGGCGGCAGGTGGGCAGGAAGGATGGAAGGAAGGAAAGAAGGAAGGGAGGGAGGGAGGGAGGGAGGGAGGGAAGGTAGAGGAAACGAATCTACAGGTTACTATACGAAACCATAGGAAATTTAAAATGTTTTACTGTAAGACCAAATTCCTGGTAGTGTCTGCCTCACATACACAAGGCCCGACTTCAATCCCTAACATCACACAAAAAAAGTTCATAAAAAGTCGAAACTATATTTCTATGGATTTCAGCACATCTATAGATGTGGTACAATTGAAAGATTGGTTTTGCTGTCAGTTCTGTCAGGTAAGTGAAATTTTAAAAATACTTTCTTTGCTAAGATGCATTCAAAAACTATTTTAAAATATTTTGCTTTGAGTGGCAATCAGAGTAGCAGATAAGAAACATTGCATTGCCAGCCAAATGATACTTAGAAAAAACATCACTGCCTTTTAAAAAAGGTTTTTTGGGAAGCAAAAATGCTTAAAATAGCATCATTCCTAAATGCTTTAAATAGTAGACAAAATAATTACAACAATAAAGTTAAACATCCATTTACAGAAAATGAAAAGAAAATTATCAGGATATAGATGACCTCAATAACACTGGCAGCCCACTTGATCCGATTGGCATTTATAGAACATTTTTTTCAACCACATGCCAGGACAGACCATCTTCTACACCATAAAGCAAAACTTAAAATATTTAAAGGAATTGGAACCACGAGAACACAATACTCTGAGAACAAAATAATTGAGCCATTTATAAACTTTATGTAGAACACATCTAGTTCCTGCTAATTTCTTCAAAATGGCTCATTAATATATATTTTCAAGGCCACAGAAACCAGAAAAGAGCAAACTGATTGTGGAAGCTGAAAAGTAAAGGGACAGTGAGTCCTTGGTGTATCACAACTGAGAATGTTGATCCGTAGAAAAACGTATGGGAGGAACCTTATCTTACAGAAAGATTACGATTTGTTCTTCTACTTACTTCCGAAGGCACAACAAAGCTAAAAGAAGAAAACAAAGTCAGATGCAGTGACACAATGAAGCTCTCTCCAATTGTCCCATAATACCAAATTAATGCCCCCCATGCTCCCAACACTAGTATGTATTCTCTGCAAAGGAAAAGATCCAGGTACTTTGAGATTCGCCATTCTCCGGCATAACTGAAAGCAGAGTACCATATAAATTGAGAGGGTGGCATTGGAGGAAAGTATAAAAACTGAGTGAACGTTTGCAAGTAAAGAAGTGGGTAAAAGGGGAACTCACTGTGACACGCTACAGCTTCCGTGACAAGACACATTTTTTCTTTGGGGAGGAGGTGGGAAGTGTAGAGGGTGGCCACAAAGGGACAGGGAGAAGAGTGGAATTAGGGAGCATGATGAGAAATTCACAATCAATAAAATAAATAAAAACGTTAAATAAAAATAAAAGATGTTTTAACCTTCTTAACTTTCTTCCTCCACTAAGCTGTCAAAATGTAGTGGCCAGACTTAGATAGTCCATGGAGAAAATGTGAAGAACACTTTTCTACAAACTCTGACTCAGAAAGAACTGTGGGTGTTTTTTTTTTAATATCATGGTAGACTCTGTTTGCAAGTATGTCTCTCCAGAAGATAAAATAAACAAGGCTTGAAATCAAGTTGCCAGTGAGGTTTTAGTGAAAATGAAATGTGCAATAGCCCCATATAAAAGAGGTTTGGAAGAAGACCATATACAACAAAGGAAGCGTAAATAAACGTTTTATTTATCTGAACAAGAAACAAGAAGGTACTGCCAGCACCTACATAGCAGGTCGCAAACATGTGTAACTCCAGTCCCAGTGGATCTGTGGTTTGGTTTTCTGGACTCCAGCCACAGTTATGCATAAGCTTCACAAATATATATATACACAGGCGAGTCATCCATACACATAAAAGTAAAGTAAAATATAATTATTTCCTATAACTAAAAACCTGAATTTCTAGATAGAAATAACCTATTAAATAAAATAAAACCCACCCCACTCCTGGTGCACACACAATTCATATCATTATAAGATAGAAACACCAAGGAGAAGATTCTTAATGTTTTCACACAGGAAAATTAAATTTCATTTGAAGTGAAAATGACTTCAGACTTCCAAGCAGTATTACTGAAAAATTAGAAGGCAATGAAGTGGAATACTATCTTTTAAATTCTCATTAAATGATCTGCATCCTACATTTATATTTTGTCTTTACTTTTGAAAATTTAATATATACATATAATGAAACAAGGTCAATATCTACCACTTCCAACTTCTATAGATCCCCTCTAATATGTCTGTCTCTCAACTTCCTGCATCTCTGCTTCTAAGTTCTGCTTTAGTTGCCCATATGTCCATGAGTGTGGCGCCATCTACTGGAGCATAAGAGAGCTACCAGTGGCCATATCCTCCCCCACCAACTATCCACTGCCAATAGATAACTGTAACCCTGGTCTAAACTATATTTATAGTCAAGTAAATTCACATGTGTAAATAACATCCAAAACTTCATGTCTAAGAAATTTTTATATAGGAGTAATTAAGGGAGTTAGTCTAAGAATGAGATTATACTGAGAGAGAGGAAAGCATAGGGTACAGGGTACTAAGCTCTAACAGGAAAAGCTTCCCTAGACAATGGCAGAGTGATGACATACAACAACTTAGACAACCACCAAGCCAGGAATACAAAAACTTTTCCTTTTTTTCACCTGAGTCTCACATTTTATTGCAAAATTAACTCACAAGAGGCCTGAATCATAAATGTGAAGTAAAAAGGAAAAATCTTTGAATTTAGGGTTGTGCAAAGAATTCTTTTTTTATTCGATATATTCATTATTTACATTTCAAATGATTTCCCCTTTCCTGGATACCCTCTCCCCAAAAGTCTCATAAGCCCTCTTCCCTCCCCTGTCTCCCCCATCCACCCCTTCTCACTTCCCTGTCCTGGTATTCCCTTACACTGATGCATTGAGTCTTTCCAGAACCAGGGTCCACTCCTTCTTTCTTCTTGGACATCATTTGATATGTAGATTGTGTCTTTGGTGTCCCAAGCTTCTAGGCTAATATCCACTTATCATGCATACCTTGAGTGTTCTTTTGAGACTGGGTCACCTCACTTAGGATGATGTTCTCCAGTTCCATCCATTTCTCTAAGAATTTCATGAATTCATTGCTTCTAATGGCTGAATAGTACTCCATTGTGTATATATACCACATTTTCTGTATCCATTCCTCCTTTGAGGGATATTTGGGCTCCTTCCAATTTCTGGCTATTATAAATAAGGCTGCTATAAACATAGTGGAGCATGTGTCCTTATTGCATGCTGGGGGATCTTCTGGGTATATCCCCAGGAGTGGTATGGCAGGGTTCTCCAGAAGTGTCATGCCCAGTTTTCTGAGGAACTGCCAGACTGATTTCCAGAGTGGTTGTACCCACCAGCAGTGGAGGAGTGTTCCTCTTTCTCCACATCCTCACCAACACCTGCTGTCTCCTGAGTTTTTAATCTTAGCCATTCTGACTGGTATGAGGAGAAATCTCAGGGTTGTTTTGATTTGCATTTCAAGAACATAGTACAAAAACTTTTCAAAAGACTATCTAAGTGATTTTCCAAGAAGAAACCAAGTACTCAATGCATGCATGTGTGTGTGTGTGTGTGTGTGTGTGTGTGTATTAAGAAGACTTTTGAAGTTAAACTAGGTATAAGAATGTAGAAAATTAAGCAAATATAAAAACAAGATAATTATTATCTCCAAAGAAAATTAAAGGGTTTTCTAGAAAGGAAAGCCTGAGCAATAGGCTGTGAATAAGCATTCCTTGGATCACAACCTTGACTGCATATTAGAACTACCTAAGAAGCTTTTTAAAATTTCAGACTCCCAAGCCACACATGGATCATCACATCAGAAACAAGCATTGGTATATTAAAGCTCCCCAGGCATTGTAAATGGGCAGGCAGTATGACAGTCATTATTCAGAATACACTGAACATTGATATAAGTAAGACTATAACAAATTAGAAGCCTAGAGCGTCGGTAAGAAAGTATGTGCGGATAAGGATGGGGAGTAGTGAGATCGAAAGCTAATTCTTGACTTCTGTGATAGGAAATCAGTTTGAAGTGCCCCAAGCTGAGCTTTCAAGATATAGCCTGATCAAAAGGTACATAACAATTCATTCATCTAAAACAATTGAGTGTGGCTGTCCACGAAAAATGGGAAACAGAAGGGTGCTCAATATTTCTTACAACATGTCTTGTAAAGTGCTCGACTCTAAACGGGGTGCATGGATGGCTATCTTTTAAAAGGAAATTCAAGAATAAATAAAAGCTAAGGTAATGAAGAAGCTTGTTATTTTAAAACCTAGTTAAAACCTTGGGCTGGGCAAAAAACTACATGTACATATATGTAAATAGAGAATATACACACATGCATGCATGCATACATACATACATATATACATACACATAGACTCCACACACTCAGACAAATGAGTGATAGGTAATATCAAACAAAATTGTGGAGAACCATCCGGCGGCGGCGGCAGAACCAGGTACCCGACACAGCCCGAGCTTAAGACCTTCAGGGACTCAGGCCTGGAGTGGGAATTGGGCACAGAATAGCGGGTGCACTCTGCACTCGCGCGCGGGGCGGACCCCGAGCTCCCTGCAGGCAGCTGCCATATTGCCTGCAGCTTCCCGCCCAGCTGGCGGTGGGGAAGCCTGAGGGTCACCCAGCGTCCCAGGTGCTCAGAACCATCCGGCGGCGGCGGCAGAACCAGGTACCCGACACAGCCCAAGCTTAAGACCTAAATGGCCATCTTGCCAAAAGCAATCTACAGATTCAATGCAATCCCCATCAAAATCCCAAATCAATTCTTCATAGATCTAGAAAGAGCAATTCTCAAATTCATCTGGAGCAACAAAAAACCCAGGATAGCTAAAACTATTCTCAACAATAAAAGGACTTCTGGGGGAATCAATATCCCTGACCTCAAGCAGTACTACAGAGCAATTGTGTTAAAAACTGCATGGTATTGGTACAGCAACAGGCAGGTAGATCAATGGAATAGGATTGAAGACCCAGAAATTAACCCACAGACTTATGGTCACTTGATCTTTGATAAAGGAGCCACAACCATCCGGTGGAAAAAAGATAGCCTTTTCAACAAATGGTGCTGGTTCAACTGGAGGTCAACATGCAGAAGAATGCGAATTGACCCACTCTTATCTCCTTGTACTAAGATCAACTCCAAGTGGATCAAGGACCTCCACATAAAACCAGACACACTGAAACTATTAGAAAAGAAACTTGGGAAGACCCTGGAGGACTTGGGCACAGGGGAAAAGTTCCTGAACAGAACACCAATAGCTTATGCTCTAAGATCAAGAATCGACAAATGGGACCTCATAAAATTACAAAGTTTCTGCAAAGCAAAGGACACTGTCAGAAGGACAAAACGGCAACCAACAAAGTGGGAAAAGATCTTCACCAACCCCACATCCGACAGAGGGCTAATATCCAATATATACAAAGAACTCAAGAAGTTAGACCGCAAAGAACCAAATAACCCTATCAAAAAATGGGGCACAGAGCTAAACAAAGAATTCTCACCAGAAGAAATTCGAATGGCCGAGAAACACCTTAAAAGATGTTCAACATCATTAGTCATCAGGGAAATGCAAATCAAAACAACCCTGAGATTCCACCTCACACCAGTCAGAATGGCTAAGATTAAAAACTCAAGAGACAACAAGTGCTGGCGAGGATGTGGAGAAAGAGGAACACTCCTCCACTGTTGGTGGGATTGCAAAATGGTAAAACCGCTCTGGAAATCAGTTTGGCGGTTCCTCAGAAAATTGGGCATGTTACTTCCAGAGGACCCTGGCATACCACTCCTGGGCATATACCCAGAGGATTCCCCTGCATGCAATAAGGACACATGCTCCACTATGTTTATAGCAGCCTTGTTTATAATAGCCAGAAATTGGAAGCAGCCCAAATATCCCTCAAAGGAGGAATGGATACAGAAAATGTGGTATATTTATACAATGGAATACTACACAGCAATTAAAAATAATGAATTCATGCAATTTGTAGGTAAATGGTTAGACCTGGAAAATATCATCCTGAGTGAATTAACCCAATCACAAAAGAATGCACCTGAAATGCAATCACTGATAAGTGGATATTAATGAGCCCAGAAGCCCTAAATACTCAAGACACAAATAGCAAGTCAAATGATTCCCAAGAAGAAGAAAGGAGAGGACCCTGGGCCTGTAAAGATTGCTTCCAGTTTAGTAAAGAAACCGAGGGGGGAGGGGGAATTATTGGGAAACAGATGGGGGGGAGAGGAACTATGGGAACTATGGTGGGTGGGAACTGGGAAAGGGGAAAGCCTTTGGAATGTAAACATAGAATATAGAAAATAAAATTAAAAAAAAAATTTAAAAAAAAAAAAAAAAAAAAAAAAAAAAGACCTTCGGGGACTCAGGCCTGGAGTGGGAGTTGGGCACAGAATAGCGGGTGCACTCTGCACTCGCGCGGCGGACCCCGAGCTCCCTGCAGGCAGCTGCCATATTGCCTGCAGCTTCCCGCCCAGCTGGTGGTGGGGAAGCCGGAGGGTCACCCAGCGTGCCAGGTGCTCAGAACCATCCGGCGGCGGCGGCAGAACCAGGTACCCGACACAGCCCGAGCTTAAGACCTTCGGGGACTCAGGCCTGGAGTGGGAATTGGGCACAGAATAGCGGGTGCACTCTGCACTCGCGCGGCGGACCCCGAGCTCCCTGCAGGCAGCTGCCATATTGCCTGCAGCTTCCCGCCCAGCTGGCGGTGGGGAAGCCGGAGGGTCACCCAGCGTCCCAGGTGCTCAGAACCATCCGGCGGCGGCGGCAGAACCAGGTACCCGACACAGCCCGAGCTTAAGACCTTCGGGGACTCAGGCCTGGAGTGGGAATTGGGCACAGAATAGCGGGTGCACTCTGCACTCGCGCGCGGGGCGGACCCCGAGCTCCCTGCAGGCAGCTGCCATATTGCCTGCAGCTTCCCGTCCAGCTGGTGGTGAGGAAGCCAGAGTCAGCCAGTGTGCCAGGTACCCAGACCCAGCCGGAGGCCGAACCAGCCTCCCATCCAGCCAGTGGCAGGGAAGCTGGAAACCGGACCCAGCCAGCTTCCCAGCAGCTTGGGACCAGCAGGCGGAACCAGATAACTGAGATATCCCAACTTTAAGACCCCTGGGGAAACAGGATATCAGACAGCGAACCCTGAGCAGGAGCAGTGCAGAGCAGCCGCCCAACAGGCGGAACCAAATACCTGGGATATCCTGAGGTTAAGACCTCGGGGGACTCAGGCCACCTGTCAGCAATCTGTGAGCAAGAGCCCCGCAGGACAGTGATTCAGGTATCCCAGTCACTGGGAAATAGCCTTACAACCCAACAGGAGGGTCAAGCACCAGCTAGTATCTACAGGACCAACTAACACCAGAGTTAACCAGATGGCAAAAGGCAAACGTAAGATCGCTACTAACAAAAATCAAGGCAATATGGCGGCATCCGAACCCAGTTCCCCAACAGCAATAAATATTGGATACCCCGAAACACCAGAAAAACAAGACTCAGATCTAAAATCACTGGTCAGGATGCTGATAGAGGAACACTTAGATAAATCTCTTAAAGTAATACATGAGAAAATAGATCAAAAGCTAGAAGCCATTGCAAGACAAACACAATTAAATCCCAGATATCTCAACACACCAGAAAAACAAGACTCAGATCTAAAATCACTGGTAAAGATGCAGATTGAGGATCACTTAGATAAATTTCTTAAAGTAATAGAGGAGAAAATAGATCAAAAACTAGAAGCCCATACAAGGCAGACACAAAAATCACTTAAAGAAATCCAGGAGAATATAGAGCAAAAAGTGAATCCCAATAAGGGGGAGAAACAAAAATCACCCAAAGAAATACAAGAGAACATGGGTCAACGAGTAGAAGTCATAAAGGAGGAAACACAAAAATCCCTTAAAGAATTACAGGAAAACACAAACAAGCAACTGAAAGATCTGAGCAAAACCATACAAAATCTAAAAACAGAAGTAGAAACAACTAAGCAATCGCAAAGGGAGACAATGTTGGAAATAGAAAACCTTGGGAAGAAATCAGGAGTCATAGATGCAAATATCAACAATAGAATACAAGAGATAGAAGACAGAATCTCAGATGCTGAAGATACCATAGGAACCATGGATTCAACAATTAAAGAAAATGCAAAATGCAAAAAGCTGGTAACCCAAAACATTCAGGAAATCCAGGACACAATGAGAAGACCAAACCTAAGGATTATAGGGATAGATGAGAATGAAGATCTACAACTTAAAGGGCCAGCAAATATCTTCTACAAAATTATGGAAGAAAATTTCCCCAACCTAAAGAGAGAGATGCCCATGAATATACAAGAAGCCTTTAGAACCCCAAATAGACTGGACCAGAACAGAAATACTTCCCGTCACATAATAGTCAAAACCCCAAATGTACTAAACAAAGAAAGAATATTAAAGGCAGTAAGAGAAAAAGGACAAGTAACATATAAAGGAAGACCTATCAGAATTACACCAGACTTCTCACCTGAGACCATGAAAGCTAGAAGATCCTGGGCAGACCTTATGCAGACCCTAAGAGAACACAAACTTCAGCCAAGACTACTATACCCAGCGAAACTCTCAATTGCCATAGATGGGGAAACCAAGATATTCCACGACAAAACCAAATTTGCAAGATACTTATCTACAAACCCAGCCCTACAAAGGATAATAGGGGAAAAATAACAACACAAGGGGGGAAACAACACCCCAGAAGAAACAAGATAGAAACCCCATCTCATCCAACCCAAAAGAAGAGAACCACTCAAATACAAATAATAATAACAATTCCCAAAATGTCAGGAAGTAATAATTACTATTCCTTAATATCTCTTAATATCAATGGACTCAATTCCCCAATCAAAAGACACAGACTAACAGACTGGATACGGAAACAGGACCCTACATTTTGCTGCATACAGGAAACACATCTCAGTGTCAAAGACAAACACCTCCTTAGAGTAAAAGGCTGGAAGACAGTTCTACAAGCAAATGGTCCCAGGAAACAAGCTGGAGTAGCCATTCTAATATCAGATAAAATCGACTTTCAACCTAAAGTCATCAAAAGAGACACAGAAGGTCACTTCCTGCTTGTCAAAGGGAAAATCCACCAAGAAGAATTCTCAATACTGAACATCTATGCACCAAATGCAAGGGCACCCTCATTCGTAAAAGAAACTTTACTAAAGCTTAAAGCACACATCGCACCTAACACAATGATTGTAGGTGACTTCAACACTCCACTCTCCTCAATGGACCGATCAGGAAAGCAGAAACTAAACAGGGACACAGTGAAACTAATTGAAGCTTTGGACCAATTGGATTTAACAGATATATATAGAACATTCCATCCTAAAACAAAAGAGTATACCTTTTTCTCAGCACCGCACGGTACCTTCTCAAAAATTGATCATATAATTGGTCACAAGACAGACCTCAACAAATACAAGAAGACCGAACTAATCCCATGTCTCCTATCAGATCACTATGGAGTAAAAGTGGTCTTCAATAGCAAGAAGAACTACAGAAAGCCCACATACACATGGAAACTGAACAATACTCTACTCAATGACACCCTGGTCAAGGAAGAAATAAAGAAAGAAATCAAAGACTTTTTAGACTTCAATGAAAATGAAGGTACGACCTACCCAAATCTCTGGGATACAATGAAAGCAGTGCTAAGAGGAAAACTCATAGCCCTGAGTGCCTCCAAAAAGAAACTGGAAAGAGCATACACTAGCAACTTAACAGCACACCTGAAGGCGCTGGAACAAAAAGAAGCTAACTCACCCAGGAGGAGTAGAAGAGAGGAAATCATCAAACTAAGGGCTGAAATCAATCAAGCAGAAACAAAGAGAACCATACAAAGAATCAACAAAACCAAGAGCTGGTTCTTCGAGAAAATCAACAAGATAGATAAGCCCTTAGCTAGACTAACCAAAGGGCACAGAGATAGTATCCAAATTAACAAAATTAAAAATGAAAAGGGGGATATAACAACAGAAACGGAGGAAATTCAAAAGATCATCAGATCCTACTACAAAGGCCTATACTCAAAACAACTGGAGAATCTGGAGGAAATGGACAATTTCCTAGACAGATACCAAATACCAAAATTAAATCAGCATCAAGTAGACCAGCTAAACAGTCCCATAACCCTTAAAGAAATAGAAGGGGTTATAGAAAGCCTCCCAACCAAAAAAAGTACGGGACCAGATGGTTTTAGTGCAGAATTCTACCAGACCTTCAAAGAAGACTTAACACCAATACTCTTCAAACTATTCCACAAAATAGAGACAGAAGGGACACTGCCCAACTCATTCTTCGAAACCACAATTACGCTGATACCTAAACCACAAAAAGATCCAACAAAGAAAGAGAACTACAGGCCAATTTCTCTTATGAATATAGATGCAAAAATACTAAATAAAATCCTTGCCAACCGAATCCAAGAGCATATCAAAACGATCATTCACCATGATCAAGTAGGCTTCATTCCAGGAATGCAGGGATGGTTCAATATACGGAAATCCATCAATGTAATCCACTACATAAACAAACTAAAAGAAAAAAACCACATGGTCATCTCATTAGATGCTGAAAAAGCATTTGACAAAATTCAGCATCCTTTCATGCTAAAAGTCTTGGAAAGAGCAGGAATTCAAGGCCCATACCTAAACATAGTAAAAGCAATCTACAGCAAACCAGTAGCCAACATCAAAATAAATGGAGAGAAACTTGAAGCAATTCCACTAAAATCAGGGACTAGACAAGGCTGTCCTCTCTCTCCATATCTTTTCAATATAGTACTTGAAGTTCTAGCGAGAGCAATCAGACAACATAAGGAAGTCAAAGGGATACAAATTGGAAAGGAAGAAGTCAAAGTATCATTATTTGCAGATGATATGATAGTCTACTTAAGCGATCCAAAAAACTCCACCAGAGAACTTCTACAGCTGATAAACAACTTCAGCAACGTGGCTGGTTATAAAATTAACTCAAGCAAATCAGTAGCCTTCTTGTACTCAAAGGACAAGCAGGCTGAGAAAGAAGTTAGGGAAATAACACCCTTCACAATAGCCACAAACAACATAAAGTACCTTGGCGTAACTCTAACCAAACAAGTGAAAGATCTGTATGACAGGAACTTCAAGTCCCTGAAGAAAGAAATCGAAGAAGACCTCAGGAGATGGAAAAATATTTCTTGCTCCTGGATTGGCAGGATCAATATAGTAAAAATGGCCATCTTGCCAAAAGCAATCTACAGATTCAATGCAATCCCCATCAAAATCCCAAATCAATTCTTCATAGATCTAGAAAGAGCAATTCTCAAATTCATCTGGAGCAACAAAAAACCCAGGATAGCTAAAACTATTCTCAACAATAAAAGGACTTCTGGGGGAATCAATATCCCTGACCTCAAGCAGTACTACAGAGCAATTGTGTTAAAAACTGCATGGTATTGGTACAGCAACAGGCAGGTAGATCAATGGAATAGGATTGAAGACCCAGAAATTAACCCACAGACTTATGGTCACTTGATCTTTGATAAAGGAGCCACAACCATCCGGTGGAAAAAAGATAGCCTTTTCAACAAATGGTGCTGGTTCAACTGGAGGTCAACATGCAGAAGAATGCGAATTGACCCACTCTTATCTCCTTGTACTAAGATCAACTCCAAGTGGATCAAGGACCTCCACATAAAACCAGACACACTGAAACTATTAGAAAAGAAACTTGGGAAGACCCTGGAGGACTTGGGCACAGGGGAAAAGTTCCTGAACAGAACACCAATAGCTTATGCTCTAAGATCAAGAATCGACAAATGGGACCTCATAAAATTACAAAGTTTCTGCAAAGCAAAGGACACTGTCAGAAGGACAAAACGGCAACCAACAAAGTGGGAAAAGATCTTCACCAACCCCACATCCGACAGAGGGCTAATATCCAATATATACAAAGAACTCAAGAAGTTAGACCGCAAAGAACCAAATAACCCTATCAAAAAATGGGGCACAGAGCTAAACAAAGAATTCTCACCAGAAGAAATTCGAATGGCCGAGAAACACCTTAAAAGATGTTCAACATCATTAGTCATCAGGGAAATGCAAATCAAAACAACCCTGAGATTCCACCTCACACCAGTCAGAATGGCTAAGATTAAAAACTCAAGAGACAACAAGTGCTGGCGAGGATGTGGAGAAAGAGGAACACTCCTCCACTGTTGGTGGGATTGCAAAATGGTAAAACCGCTCTGGAAATCAGTTTGGCGGTTCCTCAGAAAATTGGGCATGTTACTTCCAGAGGACCCTGGCATACCACTCCTGGGCATATACCCAGAGGATTCCCCTGCATGCAATAAGGACACATGCTCCACTATGTTTATAGCAGCCTTGTTTATAATAGCCAGAAATTGGAAGCAGCCCAAATATCCCTCAAAGGAGGAATGGATACAGAAAATGTGGTATATTTATACAATGGAATACTACACAGCAATTAAAAATAATGAATTCATGCAATTTGTAGGTAAATGGTTAGACCTGGAAAATATCATCCTGAGTGAATTAACCCAATCACAAAAGAATGCACCTGAAATGCAATCACTGATAAGTGGATATTAATGAGCCCAGAAGCCCTAAATACTCAAGACACAAATAGCAAGTCAAATGATTCCCAAGAAGAAGAAAGGAGAGGACCCTGGGCCTGTAAAGACTGCTTCCAGTTTAGTAAAGAAACCGAGGGGGGAGGGGGAATTATTGGGGAACAGATGGGGGGGAGAGGAACTATGGGAACTATGGTGGGTGGGAACTGGGAAAGGGGAAAGCCTTTGGAATGTAAACATAGAATATAGAAAATAAAATTAAAAAAAAAAAAAACAAAAAAAAACAAAATTGTGAAACGTGATATACCATTTAATATTTAATTTGATAAGCCAAATGAGCTGAACGCTTTCCTAAGCCAAGCAATAAATTATCTGCCACACTTGAATAAAGATAAGGTTTTAAAAGTGGGACAACTATAAAAGAAATTTAAGAGTTCTATTCAAAGTCCAATAAAATGAAGATATTCTCTATCCCATCAATTTTACTTCAGTATATCTATATAGAAAAGTGTTTGCACAATTGAACAAATGTGAGTGTTCAAAAATTTTCATTTTATGAGACAAAAAGCCTCCAAAAGTGCCATTAAGTTTGTTTTGTGTTGTCTGTCTGCTGCCTCGTAGAAGCTTCCCCCCACCCGCCCTTTTTAACCTTAGAGTTCTATTGCATATATATATATATTTTCTGGTTTTGTGTTTTTATGAGATTTCTGTGTGTGCAAACTTGTGTGTCTCTGTGTCTATATGTGTTTCTTTGGTTCTATTTCTTCTGTTTGTTTTATTTTGTCATATTCTGGTTTGGTTTTCTGTTTGTTTTATATTATTTTATCTTATTTTAATTTTAGATGCCTTCTAATGAGAAAGAGAGAGAGAGAGAGAGAGAGAGAGAGAGAGAGAGAGAGAGAGAGAGAGAGGGAGGGAGATTTAAATGGGAGAGGAGGTGGGGAAAATCTGGGACAAGTTGAGTGGAAAAACTATAATCAGAATATATTGTAAAAAAATATTTTTCACTAAAGTTAGATGAATTAACAAATATGTTCATCTTCATATTATTCATAGGAGTAGAAAGTGATAAACAATATAAATGTCTATCAGTATGACAATGATTCACTATATTATGTTCAAACTGTTCACTGAAATACAATGCAGCAATTTCTAAAGTAGACTTAAGTGAAGAGATATTGTTACTCTACAAATATTTGTTGCCCAAATGACATAATTTAAAACATACATTTACTTTTATAGTTGCTTATATTTATACTAAATCACATGGAAATAATTAAATGTATAAATGTAAAGTACGTGAAAAACATCTGAAAATATTTCAGTGTGGGCTAAGGAAAGCTCAGTAAGGAGGTGTTTGCTATGCATGCTTGAGGACCTGAGTTCAGATTCCCAGCACTCACATCAAAAAAGTAGGGCATGCTGGTATGCATCTGTAACCTGAGCAGTCAGTGCAGCAGAGAAAAATGGGTCCCAGGAACCTACTGGCCAGACAGTCTAGCCAAAACAGTGAGTTATGTGTTCAGGGGAAAATCCTGTCTGAAAAGGTCAAGTTCATTGCTTCTCTATTCACAATAGCCAGGAAATGGAAACAACCAAGAAGTCCTTCAGTGGTGAATGAATAATGAAAGTGTGGTGCACTTACACTATAGAATGTTACTCAACAGCAAAGAAAACTGAGATTTGCAGGTAAATGAATGGAATATTGTGTGACGTAACCCAGACCTAGAAAGACAAACACCATATGTTCTCATTCATCCATTGTTCCTAGCCCAAATCTTCAGGTGTAAGTATATAACATGGAATAACTATTGAATAACCACAGAAACCAGGGAAGTGCAAAGGGACTAAAGTTAGAGGGGGTGTTGTGTGGGAATGGAATAGCAGGATACAGAAAATAAGAAGTGAAAAGCAGAATAACTGGGAGGGGGCTCCAACTGGGAGGAAAGAGGGAAATCAATACAGGAGGAGAAAGAGAGACAATGAGGGCAAATAACACCAAGGTTGTTTGATAAAGCTAGTCTTAGTTAGGGTTTTACTGCTGTGAACAGACACCATGACCAAGGCGAGTCCAAGGACAACATTTAATTGGGGCTGGCTTACAGGTTCAGAGATTCAGTCCATTGTCATCAAGGCAGGAACATGGCAGCATTCAGGCAGGTGTGGTGCAGGAGGAACTGAGAGTTCTACATCTTCATCTGAAGGCTGCTAGCAGAATACTGACTTTCAGGTAGTTAGGATGAAGGTCTTTTTTTTTTTAAAGATTCATTTGTTTAATTTATATATATGAGTACACTGTAGCTCTCTTCAGACACAAGAAGACAGCATGATACTTTTACAGATGGTTGTGAATCACAATGTGGTTGCTAGGAATCAAGCTCAGGACTTCTGAAAGAGCAGTCAGTGAGTGCTCCTAACCACTGAGCCATCTCTCCAGCCCTAGGAGGAGTGTCTTAAAGCCCACATCCACAGGGACACATCTACTCCAACAGGGTCATACCTTCTAATAGTGCCACTCCTTAGGCCAAGCATATATAAACCATCACAAAGCCCTAAGGAATTGTGTTTTATATTTACATAAAATTATAATATATATGCTTAATATATACATATATTAAATATATACACATACACAAATATACACACATACTTTAAGGGACTCATAGGCTATCTAACAAAAACCCAGTACCAGGCATGAAAAACCTCCTTTTCTGTTGTTTGTCAGGGTAGTCCTAGTGATTTTCAAAACAATATGGGCTATTCCTATTGTCCTTGGTTTTCTCTCAGAGGTTGATAATAAGTCCCTATTGTTAAAGATTTTGCACAGGACTTCGATGATCAAGATAAAAGGCTCCTTGCCAAGTCAAAAAGCAGTGTGCAAACTGCCAAGAGAGGAAAGCAATCAAGAGTCATATTCAGCTGTGATGTCTATGAGCCACAATGGATCTGAGCATGGTATTCCTAAATGTGCAGTAGTGGTAACTCATATGTTGACAGTAATCAACAGTGGTCTAATTGGACTTAAGGCCAACAAATTAGGAAGGAAACCATGCCTGGAACTAGAAACATAGCCAACTACTCAGAGATAGTCAGGTCATGGATCTTAGGATAGAACTGTCTATTGCCCAATTTTCTAGACAAGCATAAATCCTAACTAGATTCTAAAACTTATATTTAGACTCCCCCACAAATGTACCTCAAAGAAGGTTATCTTTATTAGAAATGGAGACAATTAACAACAAAACACAACTGGACACAATTCAGAAATCAACTGATTGTGAGGAGCCCAGCCCCAAAGGATACATTTACAACATAATGCCTATGCTGGAGGCTCAGGAAACATTGTGAAGAGGGGGAAGAATGACTATAAGAGCCAGAAGACCATGAAGTCCGCTATGACACTGTCTCTCTTAGAAATGGCTATGTAAAAAACCTGAATGATAACAATACCAATAAACATGCTAATGACAAAGGAGGGGAAGAACTTTACTGCAGGGGTGTATCACTAGACAAAGAACTATAGGTAACTAAAGACTGCTGAGAGAAGGTGAAATCATGTGCACACAAACAACAAAAACTGGTACAGTAGGCTGTATTTATATACTGATGTATATGTGTTTATATATACATACTATATATTTAACAAGAATAAAGAAAATGAGATCATAAATTTGAGAGGTAATGAGTGAGAGAACAGGGGAGGTCCTGGGTGGAGGGAATGGGAAGGGTTGGAGGGAGGAAACAGAAGAGGTAAGTGATGAAGTTATATTTTAATTAAAAGTATTTACATGTAATTAAATTAAACTCTCAAAAGCAAAAAAAAATCTAAGGTTTTATATGAAGCTGAGTTTACATGGCTGACTCAACTCACTGAAACTCCTAAATACTACTAAATATCATGAGAAGAGTTTAGATGTGAAAAGGGGTGATACACAAATGTTCCATTCCAAATTGTGTCAAATGAACAGCCAATATGAAGTATGAGCAGTTTTCTTCGAATATGTAAAACTTTAACTATATCCCTGCCCACCAATTTTGACAATATAATGAGCTCCCGCGCCTGACCTGAGGCTATTTCTGGGTCTAAGGAAACATCTTCAAACTAAATAAAATGTTTTTTTAAAAAAAACAAACAGCTTACTGTCTGATAATAGAGTATATGAAATTGTTTATAGTCCATTTTCATCTTACTTGACATTAAAGAAACTATCTGATCCATACTTTAAAATATTGCAAATCAAATCATGGGATGCAGTGTAAAATATTTTGACTTTGAGGCAGCCTCAGAGAGAAGCCAATTTGGTGAACCATATCCTGACTTTACCATCCTAAACCAGTCTTTCTATATTAAAGTATGTATGTACTGTGAATAGTGTTAACTGTGTAGTTTTTTTTTTAACATGGGTGATTAAATATGAAACTTTAGAAATAAAATTTAGTGATGGTGACATCTGGTTTTGCCCTCTTACCAATTTAATGATATTTCATTTCATTTTTCCAAATCCTTTAAAACAAGTAGATTGGCTTTATTTTAATGAAACTCAGATAGCAGAAAGATTCCACATGAAATACTATCAAGAAATGTCTATATGCATAATTTATATGGCCTTATTGTTCACCCTATTCCTTGGTCTCTCTGTGATAACAAATTAGATAGAAAAGACACTTAGAGATGCATACTAATGCTTTTTGCTTTTTGCAGATTCCAGGTGAAGATTGAAAGTATTGCAGTAGTGGGTGGAGCTCAGAGTGAGGGAATAGTAAGATTGCTTCCTGGACTCTCCCTTCTTCTATCATTGGGATTACTTTCCTTCTCCTTAAGAGTCACTCAGCCAGTGACCTTAACTTATGGGAATTCATGGTCCTCTAGAAAACCATCATGGCACAGGATCAAATTATCCTAGATCTCTATCCTCTACTAACAATGTATTATTTGATTTTTCTCATTGGTTTCTGTTTATATCCTCTTAAGAGGAAAGGGATTTATATGAGTTGAAGAGAAACTAGAGTGTCTGCCAATATTCTTGATATAGGTTTTTTTGTTTGTTTGTTTTTGTTTGTTGTTTGTTTGTTTGTTTGAGATAGTGTTTCTCTGTATAGCCTCAGCTGTTCTGAAACTAACTCTGTAGACCAGGCTGGCCTTGAACTCAGAAATCCGCCGCGTCTGCCTCCCAGAGTGCTGGGATTACAGGCATGTGCCACCACCACCCGGCAAAGAGGCTGGGCCTGGGATGTGCTTTTGTTTTTGTTTTTGTTGTTTTGTTTTTTTGTTGTTTTGTTTTTTGGATTTGGTTTTTTTCGAGACAGGGTTTCTCTGTATAGCCCTGACTGTCCTGGAACTCACTTTGTAGACCAGGCTGGCCTCAAACTCAGAAATCTGCCTGCCTCTGCCTCCCAGAATGCTGGGATTACAGGTGTGCGCCACCACCGCCCTTGATATAGGTTCTTAAACTAGATGAAACAGTTCTTAGATCTCTATTTCATCTGCTGCCTCTACTTTAGACAAGTTATCTAGTTTCTACAAATCTCAGTTTGATTATTTTTAACATTCAGAAAAATTAATCCTACACTATTGTGGTGTTTTGAATATGTTTAGCCCAAGGAGTAGCACTGTTAGGAGGTGTGGCCTTGTTGGAGTGGGTTTGCCCTTATTGGAGGAAGTGTGCCCCTGTGGGGATGGGCTTTGAGACCCTCCTCTTAGTGATATGCGGGTTAGTCTTCTCCTAGTTGCCTTCAGAACAAGAGGTAGAATTCTCAGCTCTTCCAACACTATGCCTGCCTGGATGCTGCCATGCTTCCTGCCATAATCACAATGGACTGAACTTCTGAACCTGTAAGCAAGCCACAGTTAAATGTTGTCTTTTATAAGAGTTTTCATGGTCATGGTGTCTCTTCACAGCAATAAAACCCTTACTAAGATACCTATAAAAATGTAGTGCTGAGTAGATGTTGAATAAATGCCAATTTTTATCACTTATATTTTGTTGATTTTGCTTTGAAAATCTAAACAATATATAGGAACCCCCAAAATTGGAAACCTAAGGGCTGGAGAGATGGTTCATGGTTAAGAGCATGGGCTGCAAGCCCCTGACAATGGGCAAAGAGACACCTTGGTGGTGGTGGTGTTCTTATTATTCAGGGGCAGAGCAGATGGCAGTTATATGTTCGTCCTAGATTGATGCCTGGCTTGGTGGACAAAACTGTTTCATGCCTAAGACTAATAAAAATCAAACCTAGGCACTACTATGCAGTAGAAGACCTGAGGAACGCCATGCCACACACAGACCTACCTACCTTCTAGTGTATGGCACAGGTGTGCCATAGACACCTGCTTGCTGACACAATATGCAGTGTGGATAAAGGATGCCACCCAAGAGCCCAACAGCCATGTGGTCAGCCTGCAGCAGGAGCCACCACAAGCCTGCAGCAGGAGCCACCACAAGTATGTGGTGGTCAGATAGGAGAGAAAGAGAAGTGGAGAAGCTTGGGTATTATGAAGAAAGATGAAACTGGAGACTTGAGTGGCGAGGGGAGTAACCTGTTATGAGAGGCCAGTCCCAGTACCTGAAGTCATGGTGAAGTCTCAGGCTGAGCTGCTGCAGAAAGCCATGTCTGAGACTGTGGCAGGGGTCGGTGTCAATGTCCATAGCTCATATTACTTCTAGAAAACATGGGGATATCCCTTGTTGGGGCAGCCAAGGTACACCATCTGGACATCCAAGGGATGTACAGAACTTGCCCCACCCCCACTGGATGAGGGTCCCTGAAGAGGTGGCCTCATCTCTCACCACTGATAGCATTCAGGAGAGCAAGCTCTATGCCTTGTCCAGGCCACACTGTGGAGCTGGCCCTGGTGTTTTGTTTTGTTTTGTTTGTTTTGGGGTTGTTTTTTTTTTTTTGAGTGGTGGTGGTGGGGACAGTGAGCAGGGCCCCAAGAGCATGAATTTAGGAGAGCTAACAATACCACTCATCTGCCCTGGAGTGGCAGAAGCGTAGAGGTGATAGAGGTGACGCACCTCCCCCTTTACCCACAGGGTCATTAGCTTCTAAAGGCTCTCCCTGCCCCTCACTAGCTACAGGGAGCAGACCCTGCACCTCACCTGGACAGCACAGTAGAGCCTTCCCTGGTGGTAGGGGTGCAGGAGAGCACTGGTGAGCGTTACCATGGCTACAGAGGTGATACATACCCCCTGCCCTTCACAACCTGCAGCAGTTTGGAGAGCTGGCCCTTGGGCTCATGAGAGCAGGTGAGCTGACCCTGTGCCTTGCTGGCTGCAGCACTCAGGAGGTCCTGCACTTTTCCTGGACAACACAGTGGAGCTGACCCTGATAGTGAAGGCTTGGGTGAGTCAGCCACAGGCTGTAAGGATAAGAGAGCTGTGTCCCCTGTCCCTCTGGGCCCTGTGTCTTGACTGGGCATCACAGTGGAGCTGGTTCTGGAAGTATGGGTACAGGTTAGTTGCCTTTGAGAGCAGGAGAGCTGACTCTGCCTCCTGCTGATGGTGGCGTTGAGTGGCCTAGAGAGAGCAGTGTTGGAGAGCTCACCCTGGTGGTGTGGATAAGGGAGAGACAGTGAACTGACCAGCTCTGCTACCATACACGCCCAGATCGAGGGCTCTGAGATAGCCCACCCCCAAATCTACATCATTTGTGAACAGTTGATGTGAGTGAAAGGGCCAGTCCAGCTGATCCAAACCTGCAGGATCTCCACGACACGGGGCAACAACAGGATAAGCAGGAGGAGTCCTGGTGTGGATCCAAAACTGATGATGTCACAGAAGCCAGAGACCTCGAATCAGACCAATGACTCATTGAAATGAACATTTGCAAATGAAGATTTGTGGACAGAGAGGTATAGTGTGTACAACACACTGTGATGTACATACTACAACTTCCATGATAAGATGTTTTCTATGCTTTGTTGTTGTTGTTGCTGCTGCTGTTTATGAGGTTTTTGTGGGGGAAGGTTGCAAGGGCAAAGGATGGATATGAGGAGACAGGGAGATGAGCGTGACTGGGATATATGATGTGCAACTCACAAAGAATCAATACAAATGCTATTATTTAAAGAGCACTGACTGTTCTTGCAAAGGAACCAGATCAGATTCTCAGCACTCACATGGCAGCACACAATCATCTGTATTTCCAGCTCCAGGTGATATGATGCCCTCATCTAGACTGCTGACATGGCATGTATGTTATGCACTGACATGGAGTCAGATAAAACACCTGTACCACCCATACACATAAAATAGAATTAAGTATTTTAAATAACTGGAAATATGCCCTGCTCTTACAATTCTGTTTGGTAACCTGAGCATCCACTCCTATAAATATAAATCAGGAGCTTCTGCCCATTCAAATAACTGACCTTAACCAATATTGACCTCCAAGGTATCCTTGCTGCTGCTAAGAGAGCAGATTGATATATTTTCCCTCTGGATGTACCCTCTGCAGTTACATGAAGAGGCAGAAGAGAAATAAGCAAGGGTATTGGCTGAAGAGAACAGTGTAGGAGGAGGGGACCAGGGAAGAAAGTGGTAGAACAGATGGGATTCCAGTCAGTAAGCTGACTGGAACTAACTGCTAAATTATATCTTGGTTCCTCTTGTTCACAAGTGTTATAAAGACTTTACATGCATGTTATAAACTCTCACAGCATTGCAAGACAACACTGACTTTCAGTTAGCATATGGGAAAAGTGAGCCTTTATATGATTAAATTGTATTCCAAATTTCTCTTAACAGCAAGGAACAGACATGATATATAAACTCATTTGTCACCTTCAAAACCCTTTCTTCTGAAAGGATGCACACTTCTCCTCACCATTATACAGAATCTAGTGGACTGTTTCCAAATGTTTCTAAATGTTAAATTGTAAGAGTAATTTACGTTAATTGATCAATGAAAATGACTCCCAGAATGTGAACTTGAATATCATTTACCTGAACCATGATAATAAGTAGCAATTATTCAAAGGTTATAATGTGTTTGACACCATTCTATTTATGTATATGAGTTAATTTAATTCTATGAGTCATAGAATTATCTAGATTATCTAGATAATATTACCATTCCTCTTTTACAGTTGAAGAAACCAAACCCAGAGAGGTTAAATAAATTACTCAGGACCACACTGGTATAGATGTGATCAGAATCCATGCAATCTAGCTACAGGGCCCAAGCTATGTTTTACTGCCTCTCAACAATCAGAGTAATTGTGCCAAACTCTCCACTTAACTTTGCATGTAGAAAAAGAATGTAGCAATCTAATCAATTCCTTTGATATCTGAAGCTACCAAAAAACCATTGATGGAAAACTAAGAAGTGGCAAGTTGGGTGCAGTCAGGCTCCCTGATTACTCATCACGTTGGATCTTTTCCTCCACAAAGACTGAAGACAGAAAATTCTGCATGTTACAGTAGATGTCATACTTATCTAAAGAGGGCGTATTTCAGGATAAAGTGGAACCACTTCCAAGAAAATAATTTCTCCTACAATAAAATTAATATTACTTCTCCTCTATCTGGGTAGAAGTTTTAAATTCTGAAAGGGTAGAGTACACTGAAGTCGGAGCTTATCATCTAACTTCTCAATAAAGCAGTTTGCCTACCACTTTGGAATTTTGAAAAAAAAACTTATATGCTATATATTCAAAGTTCCATACATCATAACTTTCTGTTGTGAGCAACAATAATAAATAATGTGTTTAAATTCTGAAAATTAGGCTTGCTTTGTTTTTCTGTTGTATGAGTCAGTGTCTGGCATATGTAAAGTTAAATGAAGAAAGTAAGCTTATAAATCACAGTCATCTCCCTGATAATCACCACTCGTTTACTGAAGAGACAATGTGCTCATGACATGAGACTTTCTTATAAAAGATGCCAAGCAACAAATAATGATATATAAATCTCATTTGCTCTGAATTAGTAAGTACTTGCATTCTAATAAGTTTTTGATACCTAAGGATATTATGATTTTGGTCATTTTGTGTTGAGTTCTTTGTCTGCAGAGCATAAGGAAGGAAATAATTTCTTTCCCAAATGTCAACTAAACATATTTTTCTGTATTTCTTCTATATCTACAGAGGAAGGTATTTGAACCAAAACAATGTCAAAACACATTAATTTCTTAAACTGACAATATTCCCACAACTATCTTAAATTGAACATACACTCACCACAATAATTCCATGATAAATGATATTTAAACTGTCTTAGCTAATAAAACGTCTCCTGAAGGAATTCTAAATAATTAGAAAAAATTAGTGCATGTGGCCTTATTTTGAATTATTTATATTATATTATGATCCAAAATACACTGTGATATTTCAAAAATATTACCTGCATACATGAATTTTCATAAACATAAATGTGATTAGCCTAAAGATATGACTGCATGGGCAGAATAGAAAATATAAAACTCATTTTATCATTTCATTTTCCATAACAAAATAAATATTATTTTACTATTCCTGGCAGGCATTGAGCCCTAATAAATGCAAAGTGGAAAAATTACCAAAGGACTCGAGCTTGAGACACAGAAAAAAGTGAATCTAAAATAGATTTCAGAATCAAAACATTCATTAAGTTAAATTTAGAAAAAAAAATGTGTCAGTGTTATAGGGATTTATCTCAAACAAAGGCCTAGAGATGAAGTACGTAAATTAGATAATGCAAATAGCTCTTGGTCTTAGCAACATCTTCCTTGAACCTCCTGTACTATCAGAGTCAAAGGGAGGAAGAAGTGAATGTGCAGACTGAAGCGCAAGAGAAAAAAGATGGGGCAGGGGTCCAAATTAGCCCATGTATCCATGAATGCTGGAAAAGCAAAGGTAAGGGGTGCTGAAGGCTGGAATACTGGTACAAGTTGTTGGACTGTATGCTACTATTAGCAGTAAGTCTCAGTGAAATCTGGGATATCACCATCTACTCGCTGAGACCACTTGAGAGACTGAAGGCCTTCCTATAAGCAAAACAGTCCTGCTGGCCCACTGCCCTGGACTTGTGGCATTCTGGACTAGTTTGGTTCTCACTTTTGACCAAGTATAACTTATGTACAATAAATCTTTCTGCCTCGGCTGGAAAAAAGAAGAATTTAAGGAGAGCTCAAGACTTAAGTTTACTGTTCATAAAGATTTAGGGGGATGGAGTTCTCATCCTGAGCTCTCTCTCTCCTTTTAAATAAAGCTGGGGTCATCCTAACTGTCCTTAATGTCCTTAATGCAAAAACAGAATAAGGGGTTTGTTGAACCAAAGATTCTCTGATAAGTCCCTTGGAGTAGAAATGTCACTTTTGGAGGAGTCCCAAAAATTCAGTTCCTCTTCATTGGAGTCTCTAAAAATATAGATGATAATCATCTATTCCCAATGATTTGGGTCTCTCATTTAGCACACACTATAGCACAGAGTGGTAGATGTTGGGAGAACTAAAGTCATTATGCAAGTTTCACCCTGATAAATATCCACTCAAATCCAAGAAAGATTACAAGGTTCAAGGAACAAGGGACAAGGGACAAGTGCTCTGTGTGAATAGACTGAAAACCCAAATACTTTAACATATGTGCCACGCCACAACAGATGAGATTGTATCTCTGGGCTGCTGAGAATGGCTGGGAAGGGGAAAAGTCAAGATGATTGTTTTCAAGCCTGAAGACATGTGTTCTATTCCAGGATCCACATGACAAAAGGAAAGAACTGTCTTTTACATGTTTTTCTCTGGCTTTCATGCGTGTGTGTGTGTGTGTGTGTGTGTGTGTGTGTGTGCGCGCGCACGTGCACATGTGCATGTGTCCTCTGTGTGTATGTGTGTAGATATGGAAAAGTGAGAGAGGGAAGGAGGGGGAAGAGGGAAAGAATAAATGTAATAATTTTAAAAATCACATCTCAAATACTAGGAAAACTGCTATGAAAAATCCTTCTTCTAGCACCTGTGACATTAAAAAGCATTCTTTGCAGATCCCTGAAAGGCAGCAGATCATTAAAGGCATTTGTCATCATACCCTACCAACTGTAATTGAAACGCATCTGCCAGGCAGATAAAGAAGATACTTTTTTCATGTTTTTTCTTTCTGTTTCTTTTTTAATGAGATGTGAGTTCACATCATAGTAAAAGTAACTGGAGCATTGGGCAATTTCAGTCTCCCCCCAAAAGTTACTTTTTTCTGCCTTGTCATGTAAAACATTAGTGAAATGAAGTTAATATAGTCTTGATGAAGAACTGTCTCCATTCTGAATGTCAAGGATCAGTTTTCTACTTCATTTAGGATCTGCCATCTTTCTCTAATATGAAAAGCAAATGCTCACCTCTCACCATTGTCATTTTCCTATCTCTATAAGCCTTCTAGGACAACCTTCTCAGCATTTTTAAGGCATAACACATATTCAAATGTATAAATTAGCATATTCAAATACAGTGATATTGAATAAAGTTCCCCATTTGTTTTAGCATAATGTCTTCTATTTTCCTTACTTTTTCTCCTTGCTTAAAGGTTTTAAATTTTTTATCAGCAGCATCATTCTCTTCAAAGATTTAAAAAAATATGCAGGAATTTATATAGCAAAATAAGACAAAAATAAAATTGAAAAAACCCAAAAAGATAGTATAAGACCAAATAAAATACAAATTAGACTTGATGGATAAATCCAAATGCACAAATAAGTAAAGTATCTAAATTGAATTATAACCAGAAAACTATCTGACAAACAAACAAATTGAAACTCAGTGACCCATTAGATAATATTGAGCAGCTTAATACATTAACACCAATTCACATTAAAGAAAAGGCATAGAGGGATAAATATAAAAATTATTCAATAATGGCTGAAAGTTTTCTAAAATTATGCAACCTCTACATAAACCGAACCAAGCTGTAAGGACTATAAACAAAAAAGAAAACCAAAGACATACCATAACCAAATTGCTGAAAAGAAAAAAAAATACTAAATCAAACCATAGGAAAGTAAGCAAACTGTGCATTGGTTAGTAAGGAACAAAAAAAATAACACTTCAAATTGCTTATTAAAATTTATTTAAGCCTAAAGACATTAGAAGTATATCTTTAAAGCATTGGAAGATTTAGGATTATACACTTAATAAAAATAACTTTTGAAAATCAAGATGGAAGAGATCTAGTTTGAGTTCCAACATGTAAAGAGCTTAAAAGTCATCAGCTACCATCCTTTCAACAAGACAATGTTGGACCAATTAAAAATCAAGTCTCTTTTTAGATCCATTAGGGAGCTGAGGTCACAGGGGTGGCCATCAATTTGAAATATAGAATGACAAAATCCAGAATGACATAGCTAAATATGCTTACCTGGAAGAGATAAAAGTAGTAGGGACATTCATAGTTTTAACAGGTTGTGGGGTACTGAGTGTTGGACTGAGATGAGAGAAAAAAATCCTAGGAGTCAGAGAAACTCACATTCTTGTGAGATTCTGCCTTCAGCAAGCTCACCTAGGCTCACCTAGTTCTTACATGAAGATTCAAGATAAATTCACTCACAACTCTGGCAGAGCAATAGAGGGACAAAGTCAGCTTAAGGAACACATCAACAGCATTTTCAATACTGAAAGCCAACTCTCCATATGTAAAGGTGTTTGCAGAGCTTTATCACACCTGGGAAAAGGTATTTCTCCTATATCCTTCCTTTGGTGGTGAAAATATATAATTACCCTACTATGTTTACAATAGTGCAGAAAAAATTAACAATTAAAATTTGTGGACAACATTTAGGCAGAAGTTGGGAATTGAATACTGAACATTTTAAATTTAAAATTGTTTAGCTTATCAAACAATAATATTTCGTCTTGTTCTTTATTTTAAAATCTACTGTTCACTAATGCTTATCTCTCCTTATACAAATGATTTCTAGACTTGAAGCTACCAACCAAGTAATCCTATGTCCTTCTCCCCTTAAAGAAAAGCAAGGGCAGTTACATTAATCTTTTTTTTCAAGCCCTTAAATTATTTTGTTTGCTTTCTTTGTATTACCACCATCAGTTGAATTTTTGGAGCTCATGAGGTGCTTTGAAAAGTCCTATCTATTGTTTCTCAGATCAAGAGAAATCATAAATTTTAAATTATTTATATAAATGAATACACTATAATTTTTAAATGGTCTTAAATTATATGTAAAAGTATGAAGAGACAGCTAAGATATTGTTTTCTGTCATGTCTAAAATGATGTATTATTTCACTTTAAGTTAAAACTCATGTTTTTTGTTGAATAACCTCATTTCATCTTCCACTAAAGGAACTTGATAAACAATCTATTTTAGATAGTTGATTTTGGGGGTGGGGTGGGGTTGATGTGTCTAGAATCAAACCCAAGACCTCTTACCCTCTAGGCAACTAGTTGTTCAGTGTACCATGAAGCTACCCAACCCAAGCTCCTGTTAAATGTCTCTTATTTTCTATCTCTGGACTCTTTTCTGGTTTGGGGTTCTTTTGTTCAGCAGAAAAATTTTTAAGAGGAAAAAAATCTTTGTTCACAAAGACCTTCCCCTTTGAAACAAAACCTTTCACAAATGCCTTTCTTCCCTGTTTATTAGAAGTTATATGAAAAACTGCTTAACTAGAGAGACTATCTCTTTACCTGCCACTGCTCTGTAATATATTTCTCATAAATAATGGTAATGAGTTAATGCTAATTAGACTATAAATAATGGGTTAATGGTCTTCCCTCTGTAACAATGATTATACATCATTTATGTTGAGCCAAAATCATCTAATAAGTATCTACTGCTTGATTTGTAAATGATACTTCTTAGTGAAGGTAATAATAGAAATCAAGTGTTCAACCACATGTTGAATTCTCTTAAGCCAATCACCAGTTACCATTGGTTAAATAGATATTAATTTATATAATGATTATAGTCACCTTACTACATAACTGTGTACAGTGTCTTTATAGAGCACAATATACATCTAGAGCCTATGAAAAGAAATTAAAGTAACCCTTTATTCAATCTGCCAAGGGACTATGGAACCTTGTAATTATCTAGCTTTAGATAGAAGAGATACATTGCAATTGGGTACACACAAGGGCACAGGTTTATGCCTCTGATGACAGATGGCAAGGGAAAAACCTCCAGAGTGCAAGCTTTCTACCAGACCTTTTTAATTTATTTTCCCCAAATGCATCACATTTTAATGCTGGCTCTCTGACCCAGTACGCTAGCATTTTTTTTATGTACTTATGATTAACTAGTACCATGGTTGTAAGACTGAAATTTTCTTCCATTTAAAACTAAATTTTGCTCATGAAAGATATAACCCCTAAACACTGGGTGAGAGACCAAATGAGGAATGAAAGTATTTTAAAAGGACAAATAAGAACAGAAAATGTACTCTAGTACTATAATTACTGGAGCATCTGGAATTCTATGAGCCAAATTTAGTCAGTTGCAGTCTTGGACAATTCAATCTGAGATGCAAGGTTCAAGAATTAACCATAGCAACTACAACTACCAAATAGCTTGGTCCCACAAATATGGCTAAAATTCCCAAGCCTCTTTCCTAAACCATGTGATAGCTTTGGGTATCAAGGTAACACAGTGATTACAAAAATTACTTGTACATCCTATAAGATGAAGTGCTATAACATATATGCCTAAATTATGTGAGTCAAATCCAGGCTTCCAAAATACATGGCAACATGAGCCTGGCTTACAGTTTGTCATGAAAAAAAAAGGAGCTAGGGTAAATTGTCAAACATATGGTAGGCTTAAGTTATTTTGAACATTCCTTCTATGCACAACTCTTTTCAGCCACTGTGAAAAGAATTTGAAAAAATAACTGATATGTGTCATAAAATATAGCATGACTGAAAACCTTTCCATGTGGATAACTGATTATTGCATAATTTAAGAGAAAAAACCCACATTACTGTTAAAATTGAACGAGGAATCCATGATGTGCCTCAGTGGGGACAGATGCTTGCTGTCATGGCTAATGACCTGAGTCATCATATTGGAAGAACCAACTCCTGCAAGTTGTCCTCTGACCAGCTACACTGTGACATGTGGACATACACACACACACAAACACAGAGAGAGAGAGAGAGGGAGGGAGGGAGGGAGAGGGGGGAGAATAAATAATATGTGAATAAGATTTTGAAATGAACTCATTTTCCTCAAACTGTTTTGTTATGATTCTAGTCATTTTAATGATAGTCATATATATATTTAAAAGCCTCACTCAATGCTACTCTCTACCAGCAATTTCAGTACAACTAATTTCTCAAACTATTTTCATTGTAAAAAAAAAACCAAGTCCTTTGGTGTAATTATATTTTATTTCAAAAACTAAAAACTTAAAATACCTTTGTTTGTTAATGTTTGAAATTAACTTCCTCTCAATAATAAAATAATAGTATTATAATCCAAAAAAAGAGCTCTACTCCTAGAATTTCTAAGGATATTTTATAAGCTTTGGTGTTCATTTTGTAAAAATGAACTAATTTTCTCTCAGGCTTTGCAGGAAATATAGATGTGTTGGGTGTGCCACATAAATGAATTCTTTCAAATTCTCTTACATTGATCAGTTTTGCTATGATCTCAGCCTTCTCAGAACTAATATATTTGCCCTGACTAATACTTAATAATATTCATTTTAATTTTATTATTATATATAAACATATATATTATTTTATTAAACACTTCTATTTACTAGGGGTGGGTAAATAATATCAAGAGAAGAGGTAGGTATAAGCAGTTGGATATCTGTGATATTACTTGATGATGATATTTCATTGTCATCATTACTGCCAAGAAGTTTTGAGTCACTTACTATATGCCAGGCACTAGTCTAAGAACACTAACTGTACAATTTAAATTGCATGCTTGTTGTAGCCTTAAGCCATTGATTAACATTTTACAAAAAAGGGAATTCGAGCACAGAAAGAAGCAATCCATTGAAAAAAGTCTACTTGGTGACTGTGTTGAAGCCTGACTTTAAGCTCTTAAAAGTCATAATTCAAGAAGCCCCAATTCAAAACTACTAGAACATGTGTCTCATATTGCACAATTAATTCTGTTAGTAGTGTAGGATAAAAGAGAAAAGAAAAGAGTTCCAGAGAAGATGACATTTGTTATGGATAACTCAAGGACAAAGTGTACCTTAACTCTCCAGGCATGTTTTTATATCTAACTCATTTCTTAAATTGAATTTTGTTTTGTAATTATTTTAGATTATACAGATAATTCAATATTAAAGGTCAAAAATCTAGATAGAAAAAAGAGAAGTCCTATGACATCTTTCAGTATTTCTGATTAAAAAAAAATAAATGGACAGAAGTGTGAAGGGAAAAAAATGATGTATGCTGTCCAAATGAAGTCTCCATTAAATGAAACCTTCAGTAGTCTATAAGGATTCATAGTCAAAGTAATTTACAAAGGGAACATTTAAAGCAGTCCACCTCAATTCTATCCATGCCTTTCCAGCCTTACCACTGTGAGGTCTAATATTTAAATGTATTGCCATGACTGCCTGCTCTTGCAGGAATATTCCCTTTGCCTAAGTCTGTCTTCAGACTCTCTTCTCAGTCAAAGATCTGGGACATGATTTGTATTCATACTGAAACCACCAGCATTAATTGCTTTACTGCTTTCTGATTACTGTGTCAGCAAAGTAATATAATTTACATTCCAGAAGGAAGGGTTTCCTATTTGGCAAGAGTTAACTAATTCATGCTGAAAAATAGAGAGGAAGGGTCCCTGTAAATTATACAGCAAACTTTCTGTAAAGATTACCTTAAATTTATTCTTGAATTCTTATTAATCAGATGGTGTTTTAATCCTTTATTTTAAAAATTAATCTCACCTTTTTATACATTCAAAATCCTAAATCCAAATACCTATTTTGGAGTATCTTAAAAATTTTATTGTACAGAGAACTATTGCCAACTTGACTTAGAAATTACATTTCGTTTTCCTGGTTTTAAAACAAAACCACATGAGAAACTACTGCAGAAGCTTTCTAAAATATTACACTATACTTATATAAAAAGAATTAAAATAGAGTTAATCTATAATGGGGCAAGAATACCCTTACTAGATGTCACTGGCTAACAACAACACAAATTTCCGATGTCAGAAATGGGTTCCCTCTTTTTGGAGTTGTTGGTGCCTTGGACCCTGAGCTATTACATGGTATTTCCTTTATTACTGGTCACTCTCCAGAACAGTAAGACAATATTACTGAAAGCGCCACATACTTTATTCATGGAACATGGGGAAATCAAGCCAGTATTGACCTGGAAGTTTTATCCCTACTATATAGCTTTCATACTACTATGCATTCTACAAGAAGAGAAAAAGAATTATTAGTCTTATCTAGATGTGAACTCTGTAAGTGACAATAAAAATCTGCCTTCTAAGATATGCTCACTGGTGCAATACTGACTTAAATGTCGTGGAAGTAACCAACTACTTTCTGGTTGGATTTAAGGTCTGCTCCTCAATATGGAACCACAGCTAACACAGTTACTCAGGCCAAGAACATGTGGCTAGATAGGTCATAGGCTGTATGGAAGAGTCTATTATTTTTACTCTGCTAATGGGACATGACATCAAAATGACTTGTAATAACTTAAAACCTGTTGGCTAATTTGTCTCTCAAACTTCATCAGAAAAGTTTCCTCTTTGAATAGATGGTGGTTAACAGAGAGACCCACAACTGGTCAAGGGGCAGAGAATAATGGCTACAGAGTGTTCAGATGTAAATGGGACACCTATGTCATATACTATCCTCCTAAAGCTTAGGGATCATTGTGTAGAAGAGGAGGAAGAAAGAACCAGAGTCCTTGAATGACGAAGCTGCACATATGAACGAACATAAAGCGTTTGTGACAGCATGAATTCTATTTGCACAAGCTCAATCCAGGCAAATCTACCAGCACAGAGGGGAAAGGTGGCCACAAAGCCCCACTCCTAACTGAAGAACTATTGGTAATCAATAACCACCAGAAAAGGAGGAGTTATTTTTTTTTCTTTAAAGGTGCGACCCCTATAAGGTCTAACTTGTCTCAGATGATGTCCATGTACCTAAGAGTATGTACACACCAAATGAATTCAATAGTTTTTTTTTTTAAAGTGAAGATACAAAGTTGGATGAATATGGATTTGAGAGAAGATGGATAGGAGATTTAAAATGATCAAAATGCAAAGTATTAAATTCTTGAAGAATTAATAAAAAGTAATTCTTTATAAAATCCCGATAGTTCCAGAAAGAAGGCTCAGTGGATAAAAATACAAGCCTGATGACCTGAGTTTGATCCCTGGAGCCCATCGGGGTGGGAAACTAGATGTAGTGACAAGCTTCTGTCATCCCAGCATTTCATCTGTTATGGGAAGCACAGACAGACAAATCAATAGAAAGTTCATATGTACAGTGTAGACACAGAAACAAGACAGATCGTGTCTCACAGCCAGGGTAGAAGGAAAGAACCAACTCCCCCAGAAAGTTACCTTCTGACAGACAGATACACAGAGGAAAGGAATAAATCTTTCGTAAAAAAGAAAAATCAAGAAATTTCATTTCCACAATTTTATTTGCCAAAACTAAAAGGCCAACATAGAAACACAGCTAGTCATTAAAATGTTTACTTAGATTTTACTGCAATTTCCTGTAATAGCATCTTTCTTTTCCAGGATCATCCCATGATACCAGACTGAATAAATTACTTGTCATCTCTTGCCAGCCTTGGGCTCTTAACAGTATATTGTTTTGTTTTGTTTTATTTTATTTTATTTTATTTCCTTGCATTTCATATTGACATGATATCCTATAGAAAGGACTTCAAAGTGGATTTTTCTGCCATTTCTCCCATAACTAGACTATACTTAGGTGTTTGGGAGAAGAATATCATAAAGATGGAGTACCTTTCTTATGACATTGGGGAATATTATATATCCCTAATTCTTTATATTTACCCCCTAATAATGTAATGTTATTCAGTTTTCTTAACTAAAAATTTATAATTTTTCCTTTACTCTAGTATATACTTTGAAAATATATACTAGAAAAAAATCAGCTTTTCCCCTGCTGCTGCCAACTCGCTTGGAGGCAGAAGCTTGGGTGCCTTCAAGATTCAGAGTCACCAGTAATCCACCGCCATGGCCGAGGAAGGCATAGCTGCTGGAGGTGTAATGGATGTCAACACTGCTCTATAAGAAGTGCTGAAGAGACAGCCCGCATCCATGATAGCCTTAGACAAGTGCCAAGCCCATCTCTGTGTGCTCGCATCCAACTGTGATGAGCCCCATGCGCACCAAGCTGGTGGAGGGAGGCACTGTGTGCCAAGCACCAAATCAACCGGATAAAGGCTGATGACAACAAGAAACCAGGGGAGTGGGTAGGCCTCTGTAAAATCAATTAAGAAGGGAAACCACAGAAGGCGGTTGGTTTCAGTTGCGCAGTAGTTAAGGACTATGGCAAAGAATCTCAGGTCAAGGATGTCATCGAGGAATACTTCAAATGCAAGAAATAAAGTTTTGGCTCATTTTAAAAAAATTAAAAAGTATTCATACAATATGTTTGGATCATGGTTTCCTCTCCCTACTTTCTCCCAGATCTTCCCCACCCCCTTCCATAACCAACTTCATTATTTTTCTCTCTCAAACAAACAAAAACAAGCATGCACAAAAAGAACCCCAGAAAAACAAAAATCAAAATAATCAAGCAAAAATTGATCAGACCACAAAAAAAGCCTAAATAAAGCAAAAAAAAGCCTAAAAAAAATAAAACAAAGTCTACAAAACTACTATTGGGTTTATTTTGACTTGTTTTATGGTATGATAGGAGTATAATATCCACTTCCTTGATAGTAACCTTCATTTATTATAACCAACTTCCTCCAATAAATAAATTAGTTAATAGTCCTGCTAATGTATATAATATGCATGAATTTTTAACCGTTGATAGAAATTCTTACCTTGAGTTGCCACATTCATAGTCCTGAAATGTTAAATCTTATTTTAATGTTTGATAGCATTTTCTTAAAGTAAGCTTCCAGGGAAGTAAAGAAAACAAATAATAGGCCTATCTCATCTTGTTATGTAAATGCACAAAATATATGGGTCAATAAAGGGTCTATATGCACTCACATACAAACTCACCTAGCCCATCAAATGTCCAGACTACAAACCCATAACATAGTGCAATGGTTCTCAACCTTCCTAATGCTATAACCCTTTAAAACAGGTCCTCATGTTGTGATGACCCCCCCAACCATAAAATTATTTCATTGCTACTTTTAATTGTAACTTTATTACTGTTATGAATTATAATATAAATATCTGGTATGCAGAATATCTGATATGCAACCTCCTAAGGAGTTGCAACCCACTAAGGAGTTGAGGAATTCTGACATAGTGGCAGCTATTAGAGTAGGACTGGGCAAGAAATGACCATATACAGATAAAAGGACTGAGTTTTCTTGTTTCCAGAATTTTAAAAAAATGTTGTCAATGATGATGCAATCACTACTACTATTGCATTATTTTTTTTTGCAAAGTATATGGAATGCACAAATTGGCAGGGCACAGAGTGTATTTAAAACACTGAAAGTATTCTGTGTGGTGTTATAATGTTGCATACATGTCCAAACCCAAAGGATGTGTTATATCAGGAGCAAGCCTCAATGTAAACTGTGGACTATGGGTGATAATGGTACACCAGTTTACACTCAGACAATTATGATGATGTACTATTCTAGTGGAGAGAACGTGTTAATAAGAGAAGGTTTTGCATGCTGGAGAAGGGGGTCAATGGAGTGTATGACTTCCATTCAATTTTCTGAAAATCTAAAAGTGCTCCATTAAAAAGAAAGTCTTTTGATCCCAAAACAAAAGCCTATGAGCATATACAATTTTATAAGAGATGAAGATATTTACTTTAAATTTTTACTTGCTGACTGCCATGTTTAATAAAGCTTTCCTTTTCAAAATATTTAAAACAAACAAATGCTTATAATTCTTCTGTCCCTGCCCATAGAGGGCATTAGTCTTAAGAGTTCATCTGCTGAAACCTATCTGAGGAATTGATTGCATTTAAATACCAACAGTGCCTTTGCTCTGAAATTTTCCTCTTGATGATTCTTCTGCCTTTGTCTCCTTTTCTGAGCTAAAAAGGTCATTCATTCTTATCAAAGTTCAGACACTGATATTTTGTCTTAAATGATAGTTAGTCATTGTGTTAGTCATTTCCAACTTCCTTGAAGAAATATTGAAACCTTCATTCCCAAATCCATTACCTGCTATGACTAGAACTGAAATCATCCCTTCTCAACTCCTAGGCCTGCCAAATTCTCAACCCAATAACTTATTGGAGGTATGTGTGAAATGGCATATGCCCAGAGGAGAGAAAATAGCATATAAAAACAAGTGACACAGTATACTATTGCAACTCTGCTGAGCATAATCCCTCATCAGGAAGAAATTTTCTTTCCACTGCACAATTTTCTCAGCAGCTAAGCTACGATTTTGCAAAATTAAATAAGAGTTATGCTTTTTTAAAAAAAAAAAAAGCTGAGTGTTTCATTGAGCAGCAAGAGATGTGTATTGTGGCACACAGTAGCATTTTTTTTAAAGAGAGAGAGAGAGAAAGTCATCACCATACCACTCCTTCTTCCTATACCCTGAACAATATGATTGTTTCAGAGGATATAAGTTTGCATTTCAATTTCTTCCCAACACACAGTGGAAAAATTGTAAAACTGGAGCTTGAAACCAGAAAGTCACGCAGGGCTTTGTGTGTGCTTTGAAGAGAAAGGGAAAGCGATGAACAGAAAGGAAGCAGAAATCCATTGTGCTGCTCTGGTCCACAGCCAACCCACTCCACTTACTCCTGTTTCTGGTGCCTCGGGGAGTTTGTTTTTTCAAGCTTTTGTGGCAAAAAGAGAAATGTATTTAGAAATAGGGGGAAATCTATTTTGCAAAATGATATTATTTAGTCCAATCCTAGCAATTGGTGATAGAAAAAAGAGTGAAGGCATGGAACTGACTTTTAGAAAATTGTATATGAAAGACTTCTGTATGTGATTGTTGTAGCTTCTAAAGATCAAATAACAGTTCTCTGATGGTAAAAAAATAGTTTTTAATTTTTTCTCAACAACTAAATGAGAGTCTTTTGTCCCCGCTTTGCATATTCACAAGTGAAAGCAATGGCTTCTGTGGGCTTTCTAGGAGTGAGTCCCATGGAGCTCCTTGCTTCACAAATTCACAGTAGAACAGATGCGTGCCATGTTGAAACACGAAAGGCCAGCAGGAAACATGAGCATTATGAAAGGTTATCTCTCAGTCTGCTGATTCCTCTTAAAGCCAAGACCTTCTCTTTTGGAAAATTCTGTAATCCTGGAAAACTGTGAAGTTTCAACAGTCATCTATCTCTGTCACATGGCAAACTAGAGGGTTTTTTTATATAGGAAAGAAGGCATGGATTAGCCATCGACACATTCCAAATAAGTGTTATCAGAACATAACAATATTACAAAGCAAATCATTTGGTTATAGTTTTTCCTACAATATCCTCCCTGGAAAGATGACATATATATATATATATATATATATATATATATATATATATATATGTGTGTGTGTGTGTGTGTGTGTGTGTGTGTATGCATACATATGCATATCCATACTCATAAACATTTACCTACATGATAATTTATAGAAAATGTCTGTTATATACAGATGTACATCTATATCTAACATGGTATTCATTATTCATATATGTATGTATATAATTGCATTTCAAGCATCTAGCAATAATTTAACAACTTCCAATTTTCTCAAATGTATGAAAACGTGGACTAAATTATGTGAAAATATGACTAAAGTATAACTCAGTGTTAGAGTACATGCCTAACATGTATGAGGCTGTGGGTTCCACACTTAGTATAAAAAATAGTGGAGATCATTTCTAGGGAGCATAGAAATATGGGGATATAATTTGTATTTTTATGAATGCAGTATCATATAAGGAGTAAAAAAGAGATACTTTAGACAAAATAAGGTGACAACACAGAATCTTTACTGATGAAAAGATTGGTAGCTGCATATTGTCGGAGAGCTTTGCATTACTCTAATAGATGTGAGCATCTGTCAGATGGGAGCATTGCTAGGTAAGTGGATCCTTCTTATAAACAAATGAGATACCTAAATCCTATCAATAAAGATGTTACATTTCAAAACTTCAACTTCCTAGTGTGTACACTGAACTTTGACATTAAGCACCAGTAAGCAGTTTGAGATCATTTAGACAAATGAGTGGGTTTTTTTTAATTTTCTAAATGCTTTGTTTACATTCCAAATGCTTTCCCCTTTCTCTGTTCCCCCCTCACCATATGTCCTATAAGTCCTCTTCCCTCTGTTCATTCCCTAATCACTCCCATGGCAATATTTTCAGGAGTATAGAAATGTATTAAAACACATGACACTGACAGATTTAGTTAACTTCATAAAAACTCATTCATTCATTCATTCATTCATTCATTCTCGCTAGTACTTAAAACATACCATATGTCACACCATATTTGGTCTAAACTTTGTCCTTCAGTATTTTACTTAAAGTTATTTCTCCTATTGGGTTCCACTGAAAAGCTTTAGACTTACAAAGAAACAAAAGTAACATTTTTTTATTTGTTATTACTTATGTCAGTAAGGATTCATAATCATAAAATGTTTACACAGAAATTTTGCAACATTAGGATCCCCTTTAACCTTCAACCTCTCTTGCTTATACTAATTTTTGAAGATGAATCTCTCCAAGGCCACTTTATTTAAGTTCTTCCAAAGTAACTGAGAATTTTGCTTCACTTCTCCCTTTAGAATCCATCCTGTGCAAATTATCAAGACCTTGGCTGTCTATCCTGTAAAATTCTGCACAAAGAGATACAAACTGAGTAATCATAAGAATATTAGCTTTTGATTCTGGATCTGAGAACATAACACTCGAGTTATAAATAAGGAAATTTTCCACCACCTTTCTGAAATAAATTCAGAATATGATAGCAAAAATTAGAGCCAAGGAAATGAGCATCCAGACTTCATTAAAGGTAATTTTCATGGAAAACTTCTTAGCCACCCCCCTATTCAGGAAGAATCCTAAAAGTAGAAAATCAAAGATGGAAACATGAGAGGTTACCAAAGTTATATGCATTCACCTGTCCCAGAAGAAGGATCTATCATGAATACATATCTCAAACATTAGATCTTGAAAAATGCTGTCGACAGCTCTTGGGTCCCTTTTCCTTCTACTGGGTTGCCTTGTACAGCCTTGACGTGAAGAGACGTGCATAGTCTAATTGTAACTTGCCATATATGGTTGACATCCCTGGGAGACCTGCAATTTCCTGTAGGGAGACAGAGGAGGAGTGGATCTGAGAAATAAGGGAGGTGGAGAGGGACTGGGAGATGTGGAGGAAGGGGAAACTGCAGTCAGAATGTATTGTATGAGAGAAGAATAAACAAAAAGACAAACTCCCAGCCCTCCTAAGCCCTTTTAAGGCCACAAAGACATTGAAATAGTGGCATTTTACTTTATTTTCTACTGATAAACTTACCTCCTCATAGATAATAAAAATTTATCTACTGTCCAATTCACTACTGTTGGAACTTCCTATCTTTTGGAAGAAACCTTCCTACCTTGCTTGCTATGCTGTTAAGAAGCTATTGACGCTTTTCTTTCTGACTCATCCATTTGACATATCCTACTCTCTACACACCAACTTATGTTGTGTCTATACTATCATAATTGTATGAGCCAAATTCGTGGCTGTATCTTATTTTTAGAAATATGGAAAGACTCAATTTTGAGCATACAGAAATATCAAGCACAGAAAGCTTTCTATCCATGGGAGACTGAGCTTTAACATAGAAGTCTGGTGGAGCATATTCCCAAATAAATCATAGTTTTAATTCCTACTCTGAATAGATAAACAAATAGTCAAATGAACATGAGATAAATATACTAATGGTGATCTCAAATATGTTGGCTTGATAATGTTGGACAATCTCACTGGCCTTAACAGCATATGTGTTAAAGGTAAATTTCCACTTTCCAGTCTTTGGCTGATACAGGCTAGGCAATTGATCCTAAGCCTTTCTGGCATGCCTAATACAGGAGGATTTGAGTTGAGTTTATTATCCCTTTAGAGAAGAAGTCTGGGAAATGAAGAGGCTAGACCAGAGAGACTCAATCCAGCTAGCGTTCCTTTTTGTTTTTCAAGCTGCCCTGACAATAATGCGGCAGGGTGAAAAGATCAGGAGCACTTTATACACATTGTGCTAATTACTGCAAGTACTTAAAGTTGTAATTAGCTTATTATACTGCAGAGATTCTAACATGGCATGTCTTTCAAAAGAATTTCTCTCCAGATCATTAGTGGGAAAGCTAACAACATCTGCTTCAAATAAAATCAACCAATTAGCACAGGCAACTCCACATAGTTTGCAATCAGAGAATTATATTGTGCCAAGTGCTAATTTCAATGTGAATGCTATCTCCTTCTCATATCCCACGCTTCTCTGCCAGCACAGCTGGTGTTTAACACCACTGACTTCAGCGAAGTCTCCAAAAACTTATGTTAATTTGAAATAACCTAATCAGAAGTGTGCAATACAGACTGAGGTTGATCTCAGCTTAATTAAAACTGACCTTGTCATTTCACTGCCTGTAAAACACCATTATCTCACCATTTATCACTCAACTACCACAAATATTCCATTTATGTGAAAACCTAGGAAGACGGGTCCCAAGCCACTAGAGCTATTTTCAGGAGTACTGTGAGCACTGGAGCTTAATGGAAGGAGAGGTCTGCCTATAAGTATGGGGTAACAATAAAAGTAATTCAGCGGACTCAAAATAACTTGTCAGCTCTACCCATGAAGGCTGCTTCTGCCCACTTCCGTTGGCTCGAATGACATATTCACTCCAGAGACTGACAGGCATTAGCAGATGTGAAGGCTTTCATTTTAAAATTAATATCTCACCCAGTACCTTTCAGTGAGCTGAATCGTTCAATCACTAAGCATGACATGGCAGGTGTGATGTGTACAAGGCACTAAATTCTTCTGCCAAAGGTACTAGAAAACATCTGCTCACATGCGTGTGTGTGCATGTCAATGGATGAACTGCTGAGAAAAAAATGATTGCAACTAGAGTATGTAATATGCTTAGATTCACTAAAATAAAATAAAAAACAAAGTAAAATCTCATTTTGGTGCATATACGTCATCAAATATACCTTGTTTAATCTGCAGTAAGTCCCCAATCCTGCACTTGTGTGTGTGTGTGTGTGTGTGTGTGTGTGTATGTGTGTGTGTATGTGTGTGTGTATGTGTGTGTGTGTGTGTGTGTGTGTGTGTAGTCTACTATCTGTCAAATTAAACAGCTGCCATTCTGGTTTTCTGCACATTAATATGAAGTTAAAAGTGGCTTCAGGTCCTCCTTCCAGGTTTTGCCTTAATGTTTTCATACAATCTCAGCCAAAACCATATGGAAGGCAAGGCTAAAAGCATTGTTTTGTTTGTGAAACCATTATAATCAGGAAAAGTCTCTTATTTGTCCTCAAATCACATGCTTTACTATCAACTCAACATAATTGCTGAAGTTTTCCTCCATTCAAGGAAATATCTTTTGGGGGGTTTGCTCTCCCCACAGTCAACCTAATTCCATATTACATCAACTCTAACCCTGTAGCATGTATGAAGTAGATTGATCTTTCTAATACAGATACTGTTTGTCTTGAATTGTTTAATGTATGGTAGTTTGTTTTTTTTATTTTTTGTGTATAAGTGTTTTGCCTGCATGTGTATCTGTGTATTACATGCATGTGTGGTACGTATGAAGGCTAGAAGAGGGCATCAGATCCCATGGAACTGAAGATGAAGACAGTTGGAAGCAACCCTCTGGGTACTAGGAACTGGACCTAGGTCCTTTGCCAGAACAGCCAGAGTTCTTAACTGCTGAGACATCACTCCATCTCCCTGTGGCAACTTTATTTTACCCATGCTATAGGAGAAATACTAACTTATGCAAAGATCAATTCTTGATGAGCAAATAATAGTCATTGTATAAAAATCTAAATTTTGCTGAATATATGAACATAAACAAGTGTGATCTTGAACCATATGTCAAATTTTCCAAGTCCAAATTGTACATGAGATGCATAATATAGACTTTAAACTCTTAAAGATTTTAAGAAAAATGGTAATAACTGTGCCTAAATCAAAGAATTCAATTTACTGAATGAGGCTCGTAGAAAGAAGCCAAACATTTAATGAAATAGAAAGGAAAAATTGTAAGACCACCTAAGAAATTTTGTAAGGATAAAGAAAGTAGCCATTATATACCATTCATATTATAAGCCTACATGCAAATAAAAGGAAAACAAATGCATTGAAAACACCATTTTAAATGTAATTTTAAAATTAATTTTATATATTTATTTGCTTTACTTTCCAATATCACTCCCCCTCTCCTCCTCAAACCTCAGTATCCACTCACACATGTCACCTCTCATTCCTCTGAGAAGGGAGAGCCCTCTGATGTTTTTACCCCTCTCTACACATCAGTCACTGCAGGACTAGGCATATCCTCTCTCATTGAGACCAGACAAGGCTGCCCAGGTAGGGAAACAGGATCCACAGGTACCCACCAGATTCAGGGACAGCCCCCACTTCAGTTGTTGGGATGACCTGCGTGAAGACCAAGCTGCATTTTTGCTATGCGTGTGCAGGGGGCCTAGGTCCAGCCCATATATGCTCTCTGGTTGAAGGTTGAGGCTCTGAAAACCCCAAGAGTTCAGGTAGGTTGACTATTGGACTTCCTGTGGAGTTCCTATACCTTTCAGGTCCCTCAATCCTCCCCTAATTCTTCCACAAGACTCTCCAAGCTCCATCTAATATTTGAGTCGGGGTCTTTGTGCCTGTTTCCATTGGCTGCTAAGGGAGCCTCTCAGAGGACAGTTATGCTAGGTAAACTGCAAGCATAACAGAATCATTAATAGTGCTGAGGAATGGTTCTTGTCCATGGGGTAGGTCTCAATTTGGGCCAGTCTTGGTTAGCCACTCACTTAGTCTTTCCTCTTTTTCCTTGCGTATCTTGTAGGCAGGACACATTTTGGGTCAAAGGTTTTGTGAGTGAGTTGCTACTCTTATCCCTCCACTGGGAGTCATGCTTGGCTACTGAAAGTGGTCACTTCAGGGTCCATATCCTCCATTCTAGGAGTCTCAGCTAGAGTAACCCTCATAGCACCCTGGTGCCCTCATGCCACTCCCCAGCCCCAATGTCCCTGGTCTCTGGCACATACCCCTACCTCCTGTGGCCACTGCTGATTTCTATTCTCTCTCCCTTGCTCTCCCTACACCTGATTCTCCCTCTCTGCCTTCTGTCCCCATCCTTTCTCCCACCCAGGCACCTCCCTCCATGCACCTCTGATATCTATTTTATTTCTGCTTTTGAGCAAGATTCAAGCATTCTCTCTTGGACCCTACTCAATACTTGGCTTATTTGTTTCTGTGTATTGTAGCATTATTATCCTGCATTTTATGGTTAATATCCACTTATGTAAAAAAAAAACACTATTTTTAAGCTGGACACGGTGGCATATGTCTTTAATTCCAGTACTTAGGAGGTGAAGGCAAGACTATCAGAAATATGAGCACAGAAATATGAGTCTGCTTCTGCGTCTGAGTTTGATAGTAAGGTTCATGCCAGCCTTTTCTACATGAGATCCTGTCTCAAAGGACAAAAGGATTCACTGTTTTTAAAGTAGAAAAGTGATATTCAGGCTCAAAGAAATCATTAAAATTACTAGCTTAATCTCGGCCCATAGAAATAAGTCAACATGTCTTATTCTGCTCAGTAGCCCTGTGAGAAGTTATTGTAATTGGTAGAATGTTTAGAAATGCTAAGGGCTAGCTTTCCTGAAAAAAGACTAGATGAACAGCTTCACAATCTTCCCAAAGACAAGTTGAAGTTATTTAGGTCATGCTGTTGGATCATGTTTTGGGTCACATGATCTCTCAAGAAATTATAATTTTATATATTATATTATAAAATATAATATAAAATTATAATTTTATATGATTCTATGCATCGATTATTTCCTGGTTTCTGTCTCTATGATCCCAGAAAAATTGTTTCCTAAAATTTCAGTCTATCATTTTGGTCGGTAGATAAGAAAATAGTTCATGTCAAGTATTCAATGTTATGCCCCTGGCAAATAAATAGATACTGTTGCTATTTTTGCTATATTTAGCCCTGCTATGACAAAACAGTAACATTTCCTAGAATAATCATGAACATTGCTCCTTTACCATATATCAGATATCATCTTCTGTGTGTTCTACCTCCAGGCTGGATTATTCACCCTCTCTTTGATTTCATAGATCTTTGTGCATATTTTACTGAATGGTTTGGAATGGTTTGTGTAATTGTCTTTATCATATCACTGCTTTCTTGCCAAATTTTTGAACTATTCAAGAGGAGGCATTTTCATCTTAGTAATGGTTTTGTGCTTAATGTTGACCACCTATCTCACATAGTAGAAACCCAGTAAGTATTTATTCAGTAAATGAATGCTTGAATAAATATATTTATGTGCTAGTAAAAGATACATAAGCACTGCATACATTCTTTGAAATTATAAAGTCTTCTGAAAAACTAAAATCAAAATTCAAGAATGTAAATTACACACAAGGTGTAAATTTAACCTTGAAAAATTTCAAAAGTTTTTTCCCAAGTATTGTGTTTCTTTTATAATTCTTTGTGAATTCAGTGAAGGACTCCATAAAAAGGATTCTCTTGAAGTTTTTCATGCTCATTAGCATTAAGACAATTAAATAAAGGATTTTCCTACGTAGAAATTTCTTGTCTCAAAATGTCTACTTTTGTGAGTGTTAGTAACTATTATAAGACAAGATAACATATGAACAGAATAAATAACATTCAGACTGGATAATTCTGCTTTCACTGATATTCAATAATATGTTATTGTTACTATGAATATTGTTGTGACTACTGTTAATATGTTTTAGCTCAACTCAGAATTCCACAGGGTGAACTCTAAGCCAGAAATTAAGAATTTGCAGCTATCTCTTCTTTCTCCCTCTCCATCTCTATTACCCTATCACCTTGGTCTATGTCCATTTTACTTTACTTTGCTTGCTTCTGTGTTTATATCAGCTTATATATTCACATCTAATGATTTAGAGCTAGAATCTACAAATAAGAGAAAACATGAGGTATAGGTTATATAACTTAGTATAATATTAATATTTCCAGTCCTTTCCATAAATAGGACTCAGGATAATGTATGTGTATGTGTGGTGGGGTGGGTGACAGGACGAGAGGGAGAAAGAGTAATAATGATAATTAAAGAAAAAGAGTTCATGAACTGAATAGGGATTGAGGGGCACATGGGAGAATTTGAAAGCAAAGATGAAGGGGTGGAAATGAAATGCAGCATGTATGAAATTCTCAAAAAATATGAAATTAAAAGACGAATTTGCAACTAGTTCATCTCTAAAACCAATTCATCATTTTTCAGAGAATCAATTAGACAGAAAGTATAATTACAATTAAGGCAAAATACTTTTTGTTTTTATGGCTTACTATAGAACTCAGGATATTGTACATAGTAATAAACACACTATTTCACTAAGATCCACTCCCACACTATTCACTGAAGTTAATTTCTCCAAAATTGCACCTACTGAAGCACAACTTACACAGAAGGACACACACTAAAAACATCCCAAGTTTCAAACAATGTTTTAAATATTGCTTATATGACTAAGTGTATGTTACTTTAATATTACCATCACCATTAATATTAATATTAATGGATTAAAATGTATGTAGCTAAACTGAATAATTAGTTATTGGAGTTTTACTATCAAATTTTCCTGAGTTATGTTATTGCCTCAGTAAATATGTATTCTTCAAACAAAATATTTCAATTTAGAGTATAAAACCTTTGATATTAATAAATAATGGTAATTGATCAGTTATTTAGAATATGCAATGAACCTGAAATTAAAATTTCCAGTTATTGATATTATACTTCTAAACTTAAAATCTGATTTATGTTTTTGAAACAAATATTTGTGGGCCACCTCTATGTCAATGAATCTATGGATTCATCCAAAAATTTACAGGACTTCTTAACAATGGATTTAGGCCAACATTTCTTCAGCCCAGATTAATGATGAAAATAATCTCCTACTGTCTTGTTTTTGTCTTATTAGCTCTCTTTTTCCTTCCATTTTTCTCACTACATGGTAAAACTTCTTATTGGCCATGTTATAACAACTTCCATTCCAAAAATCTCAGACAATGGATGCTGTTTACTTTTTGTTTGCAAACAACAGAATCCACAGCATTGCCAGCAGATGCCCTTGATTCACAGTGAATAACGAATAGAATTATAGGAAATCAGTGTGTATTGTGTGTCCAGCTGAGATGGACACTGGCAGAGCAGACTCTAGGAAATATTTTAGAGCACAAATATGTATCTTCAAGGCCTTTCTTACTCTCGGGCAACTCTTTAAGGGGAACTGTCTCCTTCATACTTTTGTTCAATATATATTCACTTCTCAACTCTTTAACTAGTCTTTCTTTTCTGGAGACCTTCTTACTACATCAGATAAAATTAAGATGGATAACTAAGACCATATTTTCAGATAATGTTGTGCTTTGTTAGAAAACATCTGGAGGTTTAGGATCCCAAACTCAAGCAATGGGTTTCTAATTATTGTTTCAAATAACTCATAGCTCCCAAATCAGTGAAAAAGTATTTATTAAGAACAGTAAAATGTATGGGATTTTACCCACTTACAAGCTGATAAAGTAGCATGTTATGGTTTCTCAAAAGCTGGTGAAAACAAAAGACTCCTGGATCAGAGACAAAAATAATTCAACCTAGCCAACAAGGTATGTATGAATTCCCTTTTATCAGCAAGTCACAAGCTGTGACACAGAAGAGTTTCATAGATGGTGTTTCAGGACATATAATGAGTATAGAGAATGACTCAGGAACATTGGGCATATGGAATCTGATTTTTTATAATAAATAGTGTAAGATGTGAAAATCATGAAGACTCAAAAGAGAATGATCTCTCAACTGTATGAGGAAGACACTTTTACAAGATGGCACAAATAATATTTTATAGACTGGTTCTTGTCAGCTGAAAAACCAATAAACATGCGTGTGCATGTGCCACAACCACAGAGCGCATATACATACATATATATATGGAAGATTTTTCCATTTTCTGAGGTCTTCTTCCATTTCCTTCTTCAGAGACCTGAAGTTCTTGTTCCCTGAATAAACTGTATTCTATACCAAAAAAAATAGATAAGGCCTCACTGCACAGTCCAAATGGAGTGGAACATAAAATATTCCACCCACATGTTAGGATTGCAGATGTGTGCCACTTGCTCAGGCATTGGTCAACTCTTACTTTGACAAACATGTTTTATGATATGAACCCAAATCCCTCCATCAAATTTTATTTTCCTTATCATAGCCTCAACTATATTATATTTTGTGCAACCAAGAACTCTAAGATTCAAAGCCCAACCCAAATATGACATCCTCTTTCAACACCTGTAGACCAAACTTATCTTCCAAACCATTAACACTCAAATATGGCATCCTTTTTACAACTTTATCTTCTTTACCACCCTGTCATTTCTAGCTCTTTAATGTGTCAAACACCTGTCTGAAATAAATGCACATCTCTGTGAAATTACAGCATCACACAGACCTGTTTAAATCTCATTCCTCTTTTGAAAACTAATTCAATATCAGTTCTTGCCTTTGCTCCATCTTTTATACTTGGCCAGACATAGCCATGCCTCTTTCTGAAGTTTTACAGAACATTTTCTCTGTTTACCTGGCCTTATTAATGCATTTGACTAATTTTTATTGTTTAACCATTATGTGCCAGAATTTTTTTAGAGGTGGAAACACAGAAATGAAGCAAGTAGACATCATCCACTGTCTAGTGGAGACAGTGAACAAAATGGTAAGTACACTCACTGCAGAGGGAATTAGACAGTGATAGCCACTAAGGAGAGAAAAATCAAGCAGAGACAAGGCTGAAAAATGCCATGAAGTGTGTCACTCCAGCTAAAACAAGAACAACTGGGTTTATGGAAGAGATGACATGGAAGAAAATTAAGTGAGGTAGTAGATCAAAGGGTTGTCAGAGAAAAAAATCATTCAAGGCAGAGGAAACAGCAAATGGAAAGTTCCAAAGTTAGAAACATTCTATGTTTGCTGTGGAATATTGGAAATTCAAAGGAAAAAAAGAGGGAGAGTAGAAGGAAAGGTAAAAGAGGTAAGATTGTGAAGAGCCTGATTACTGATTTTAATAACAGTCTTGGCTTTTCTCTGAATTAGGCTGGGAGTCACTGAATAAGTGTCCATGAATGTGGTCTAACAGTCTTACTGCATCATTCTGTATCCAAAGCAGACTATGGTAGGTGAAGACATAAGGAAGGAGATATGAGATTGTCATACACTTTCAAGATGCTGTCAGAAGTTGCATAGATTTTAAAGCTTCTTGAGCTCCTTTTAAAGGTAGAAAAAGCATCTTGGGTGGCATATAAAAAGGGGGAAAGAAATGGATTCAAAGACCATGTCATTAACATTGTGTGAATGACTTCATATTAGGCAAGAATTTAAGATGGCAGCAAGGAAAATGTGGGGAATAGAAGCTCCACAGAAAATCAGGAAAGGCATAGAGATTTCTATTAGTTCTGAGACCCAGGGAACACAGATGTTGGCAAAAATAATAATAATGACTATGCAAAGGAGGAGAATTCTCAGCTTCCCATTTGAGATAAATACAGAGAGTTGAAGTTATTCAAGCCCAATAGGGTCTCTAAGAAAGCAAAGAACACTACACTAAGAGTAGACTCCATGGAAGGCAGCTCCAAACTAAAGAATAAAACAAGAAACAAAATGGGACAAGAAATTTGGTGACATGGGAAGCCAATGAATAATCATTTCAGAAGTAACTGAAGAGATGAGAGAGGGTTCTACCATGAGAATGTGTTTTTGTTGATGTTCTTTTTAATAGTTCCAAAGTAACACTAGAAAATTAATCTAGAGGTAGAAAAACCACTAAAGTCCAATCTTCAGGAAAATCTTTGTGAAGTCATGCTTGCATGCTGCTTAGTAAACCTGACGTTTAGAAGAGAAAGTTTTCGATGTTGCATAAGGAGAAATACTGGATTCAGTATTGTTCTCACTTTGGTGGAGATAAACGTAGTAGGATAGCAATCAGATGGTCCATGAACACAAATGCTATACAACTATCAACACTGGAGGGAGGGAGAGTAACTGTAAGGCAAGCTAAAGAAGCTTGTTGGTCCTCTTATGTGGACAGAAGGAAATAAGTTTAGAATTGACATTCTGAAAGAAGGCAAGAAGGCAAAACAAAAACAAAAACAAAAAAAAAACCCCAATATGATTAGCTAATGTAAAGTTGCTCCTAAAAAAGTAAAAAATGTCTGTGTTTCTGGGATCCAGAAGTGAGGATCCATTTGCATATGACTCTGAGAGCTCCTGAAAGTACCCTAAAAGCAAGTCAAGGACTATTTAAATCACAACCCAGGTCAGCAAGCCAAATTCCAAGGAACTTGGAAAAAGCACCCTAGTGAAGCAAGGAATTCACACTATGCTGAGGAGAAACAATTATGTATACTATTTGGAGAGCACAAGCACTAGCTTGTTTAAAAGCACTAGTTTGTTATGGAACATGACAGGACCTATATGCTTCTAGGATATTTAATGTAAATGATTTACAGAGGAGACAAAAGATCATGTTAATAGTTTCAGCAAACCATAGAATGGCTGGATAAAGGAAATGTGGACTTGAAGTTCATAAAACATCATTTCAGTTACAGTGGATAAATGTCTTAGCTTCTAGGAGGTTGTAATTTTCCTGTCTCTACAAATTCAAAGATACACACACACACACACACACACACACACACACACACACTATCTTTGTAAGCAAAACCATGGTGTGCCATCAGACATATCCAAGTCTCCAAGTCTTCTCCTCTCCCATAATCATTTTAAAAGAAACTAAAATTAACAAGCCTAACCCTATCACCCTATCATGACACTTTGGACAACCACTTCTTTTTTATATAAATTTATTTATATATTTTACATTCCAATATCAGCCCCCACTCTCCTCCTAGACCCGCCCATCTCACAGTTCCTACCCTCATTCTGACTGCCCAGTCTCCTCTGAAAAGTGATAACCCTCTGTCCCCTGCCCCTGCCCTGAGTATCGCCCCCACAGCACATGCATCATTGCAGGACTAGGCATATCCTCTCTTACAGAGGCCAAACAAGATAGCCCAGTTAAAGGAACAGGATCCACAGTCACGCAACAGATTCAGGGATAGCTCCCGCTCCAGTTGTTGGGGGACTCACATGAAGACCAAGCTTTCCATCTGCTACATATCGTTGGGGCTGGGAACCTAGGTCGAGTCCATGCTCACTCCTTTGGGTGGTGGCTAAATCTCTGGTAAGCCCCAAGGGTCTGGGTTAGTTGATTCTATTGGTCTTCCTGTAATGTTCCTATTCTCTTCAGGCCCCTCAGTCCTTTCCCTGACTCTTTCACAATTCTCTCCAAGTTCCATCTAATGTTTGACTGTGGGTCTCAGCATCTGTTTAGGTCATCTGTTGGGTAGAGTTTCTCAGAGGACAGCTATGTTAAGATCTGTCTGCAAGTATAGCAGAGTATCATGGTATCAGGGATCGGTTCTTGTCCATAGGATGGGTGTCAATTTGGGCCAGTCATTGGTTGGCCATTCCCTCAGTCTCTGCTCTATCTTTGTCCCTATATATTTTGTAGGCAGTACACAGTTTAGGTCGAAAGTTTTTTGGGTGGGTTGCTGTCCTTATCCTTCTGCTGGGAGTCCTCTGTGGCTACAGGAAGTGGCCCCTTCGGGGTCCATATCTCCCACTGCTAGGAGTCTCAGCTAGAGTCACCCCCATAGCCACCCTGGGGAATCTCCCTCTCATCCCAGGTCTCTGGCATGTCTTAGAGATGTGCCCCCCACACACCCATCACAGATTTCCATTCTCTCGCCCCTGCTTTCTCTATACCTGATTCCCCCCACCTCACTCTACTCCCTTTCCCATCTCCTCTTCCACCTAGTTCCCTCGCTCCATACACATCCCATATCTATTTTATTTCCCCTTTTGAGAAAGATTCAACCATCCATCCTTAAGCCCTTCTTGTTTGGTTCTTTGAATTTATGGATTGTAGTGTGGTTATCCTGTACTTTACTACTTATTTATTTATAAATGAGGATATACCATGCAGCACACTGATCTATCCTTAATGTTGAAAATATGTCACCTTAGCTCTCAAAATGCTTAGCTTTTAAAAACTTCGACTTTATTCTTACTATTCAAAGTAAATATGAATGCCATTTTTAAAAACTCCCCATACACAATGTTTTGCTATAGACCATTAAAAAGTTGTTGCATCCCTTTTGTGATTAAAGACATTTCATATTTTACTTTTCCTCTGTTGTATTGGCTGGTAGATCATGTGGAGGAACTCTGGGATAAAATATCCCCCATCGGTAGAAGACATTAGTATTCTATCTTTCAGAAGAGTTGACTCTTTGGGCATATAGAATTACATCTAATTAAGGGCATTTGCATCATTCAGTTCTAGCAAATGCAAGGCTGTCATTCTGTCACATTAATTTCATTCTGTCACTTTAATGTTTAATGGCTAGATCCCAAAAGCTTGGCTGCTTGGCCAGGTAGGAGAACAGTAAGCAAGATGTTAGTAACAGTATCATCATTTAACACATATTTGTTCACTTATAGTATTTACACAGTCATAGAAATCCAATAGCACAGCTCTCTACAATGAAGTCCAGCTCCAGAAAATTTGAAAATTTCCCTCAGTAGACAAATGCACAAAACAGGCTGATTAAGAGAAATCTGAGGCAGTGTGTGTGAATATTACAGCTCTAAGAGATGTTACAGTTCAGAGGAGAAAGGCTTCCACAATGAAAGTATTATATCTCTGCTCTGGTTGGAAAAGATTTCCTCAAAGTGTTACAGCTCAGAAACGAAAGGTATCTGGGCAGTAGGTAGCCAAGGAATCAGTCACTGTGCAAAAAAAAAAAAAAAACCAAAAACCAAAAAACAACAACAACAACAAAAAAAAGGAGATTTATTGGGGTTGAGGAAGGACCCAGGAGGGTGACTACCTCTGCTTAGGTGAGGAGCAGCAAAGAACTGAGGAGCAGAGGGGGTTTATATAGGATGTCTTGGAAGGCAGAGCTTTCCAGGTAGAGATTTCTGAGGTGGTGATTGGTGGGATTTCAAGTCCAAAGCTTGAGGTGAGCCAAGGATTGGTGGTATTGGTTCAAGTTCTAAGCTTGGGCTTTTTACTCTGTAGGGTGTGGCAAGGGGTGGTGGCCATTAAGGCACTTAGAGTGTTCTGTTAGTGGAACCTGGCTGTTCGAGGTCCTCAGGGGAGGGACCTCACTACTCTGAGTCTGGAGAGAGGTTTACAATGTGACCTTTTGCTGGATACAAAGTAAAAGTGTATCAAAGAGTTGCTAGACAACAACTAACCACTATATCTAGCTTAAAGAAATAGTCATTTGCAAACAAGCACATTAACCTTACAGAGATAAAATACTTCACCTCTAAAAACAATTTTCCATGACTTATTTCCTTATTTCATAACTGTCCCCACAAACCTTACTGGTAAACCTAAATCCTTGGTGGATTTGAAATTGAGTTCCCAATGATAAAAAACAACAAATCTAGGCCTGTATGTCAGGAACCAGTAGGAAAGAGTAAGGCTAAATGAGAGGGTACAGGACTGCCTGTACCACAGGAGTAGTGTCCCCTAGTTCTATCTGATCTGTTCCAAGCTGACATGCAGTTCTGAGAGAGCTTCTGGATGTTTGAAAGATGGTTAAAAAAAAGCCAGAGATTTTAAATTGACCTTTGAACAATCCAAGATCAAAATACTAAGCCAAAATTATAAACAAACAAGCAAATCTATCCTGAAACTCACCACTTTTTAAATTTTACAGAGCCAAAAGGAATAAGGAGAGGACAGAAGGAGAGGAAGGGAGAGAGAAGGCTAGGAGAGAGGATTAAAAAAAGGAAAGGGACAAAATATTCTGTGTAGGTACAAAAAAAAACAATTGCTATATGAAAGAATCTTCTAATCAAGACAAGAATATATAATGAAGACAAAATTTGCACGTCTATAATATTTTTGACCATTTAGGCTGAAGTATGAATGAGAAAGTAATTTTTTCTTTTTCTTTTCTATATTCTTTGTTTACATTCCAAAGGCTTTCCCCTTTCCCAGTTCCCCCCTCACCATATGTCCCATAAGTCCTCTTCCCCCCACCCCCCCATCCATTCCCCAATCACCCCCCCAACCCTTTCTCTGTTCTGGTACTCTCCTGCAAAACTGGAACCAGTCTTTTCGGGACCAGTGTCCTCTTAAAATTTTAAATGATCAAGTCTGTATGTGAAGTCTTCATTTCATCCAGTTAACTATACCAAGAAACCTCTGTATATACATGAATATAAAACACAGTTTTGGATTGGTCACAAAAAAATCATTAAAACGTATACCACACTGCTATTTTTGTCCTATGTTCAGAATACCCCAGTACTCTTAATCACTCTATGACCTTAATAGTTCAACTATTTTATTAACTTACTCAGATAGTTCTGGAAATTAATTCAATGTAAAAATTTCCAGCTAAGTCTGATTTTAATACTTTTGACTTATTCATAACAAAATAAAATTTTAAAAAAATTGTTTCAAGTAACATGGTTTTTAATTCCACAGGATTGAGAAACTGATTGAGTTTCATAAGAGTTAGCAATCAGTATATTCATTTGCTACTTCTCTGATAACTCAAAGCATGACTATCCCTTTTCACATGAAACAAAATAACTTTAAAGAACTGTAAGAAAAAATTCAAAGATGGAAGTAAGTCATGGGACATTCCTTTAATCTCAGCACTGGGAGAAGAGGCAAGCAGAACTCTGTGAGTTCCAGGCCAGCCAGGTATACATAGTGAGACTGTCTCAAGATGGCAACATCCTTCTCCAAAAGGGAAATAGTTGAAAAATAAAGTTATTTGAATGTCTGAGACCTAGAGCATTAGTATGCCTCTGTGTAGGCCAGCCATCAACCTCAAGTGTCATTTTTCAGGAAACATCTACATTGATTTTTGCTCTGGGGCTTGATAATCAGGCTAAGCTAGATGACCAATGAGTCCCAGGAATGCCCAACATGAGGATTACAAATGCACACCACCAGGAAGTTTTCCCCTGTATTCACCCACCCCAAGCCCCACACATTTCACTGTTTTAGGTCATCCACACTACCTGGCTGTTTTCTGGGAATTGAACTTCAGGACCTCATGCTTCCATGGCAAGTATTTTATCAACAGTTATCTTCCCAGCTCCACTACTTTTAAACACCGTATTTCTTTGTGCTTTCATGTTATACAGTTAAATCCAGTAGAGGTAAAATAAAAACATTTTGCCTTTATCATCCTCACCATGTAAAGATAAATAAAAAAAAAATCAACCTTTGCAAAGGTAAGGATTCTCGCCATTTCCTCATTAGTAAATTTTTCATAACTGAGTAGATAATGAACTATTAGCCTGAATAAGCTACTTAGAATATTATGTAACAGTATGAATTAAAGTTGAAATGCATTGCTACATTTTAAAACCCTTGTTACTTTTACCTTTTCTCCAAGCTATAGAAATAAAACTGAAATAAATTATGATTCCTGAATTTAAGTCTTATATTATAGCTTTCTAAATATTCTCCAGTACTTACTAATGGAACAGGAGAAGGAATTGCCTAAACAAGAAAACAAACAAACAAAAAACTAGGCCAGGCAGTAGGAGTCTCCAGGATGATCCAGGCATTCATATGTAGCTATCTTCCCTGGGTCACCCAGCTTCTGGAATGATGAATGCTGGTGTCTTCGAATTTAGGCACAGCTGTAAGGACATCAATAGCATTATTTTATTTGGTATCTATTCTTGCCTAATGGGGTCAAAAATGATTACTGAGAATCTACCAAGTTGATAAAAGGCTAAAATTATCCTGACCCTACAATATCTATTAGCCCTTTCACAGGGCTGTGGGTGAGCCACTGTAGTCCCAATACCCAGGAGACAGAGGCAAGCAGATCTCTGTGAGTTTGAGGACAGCTTGATCTACAGAGTGAGATCCAGGACAGCGAGAGATATACAGAGAAACCCTGTCTCAGAAATAAAAAGAGGCAGAGACAGAGAGGCAGAGACAGAGACAGAGAAACAGGTATAAGTAGAATCTTCTCAAAGGAAAATGGCTTAAATGTCACAGCAGTTTCAGGATATATTTCATTTAGGGTTTCCGTTTTTGAAATAGCAAAAAAGGGGGGGGGGAAGTGGTTTGCCTCTTTCTGCCAAGCGTACACTTACAAAGATATGTAATTATTTCACTTGGAAACAAAAAAATGCATTGTCCCAAACTATTATAGTCTCATCCCATTGGTACTAAAGATTGGAAATGCTTCAAAGTTTGAATGTTCTTTTGCCAAAATGATGTCTAATACAATCTGGTTTACTGGTAATGTACTACTAAAATTACTTACTATTATAGATACATTTTTCCTGCTTTCTGTACCATCTTAGCCATGCTAAGGGTACAAGTCAGTGGTATTAAATAAGGGATACATTGTGTAGCCATAACCAACAACCACATCCACTGCTCTTTTCATTTCATGAAACTGAAACTCCATTAACGAATATTTTAACAACTAGCTCTCCCTTAAGTTCCTAGAGTCCACCATAGAGCTCATAGAGCTTCTGTGACTTTAAATACTAGAAGCACTTCATATAAGAGACTGATATGATATACTTCTCTTTTTGATTGGGTTTTTTCACTCAGTATAATGTTCTCTAAGTTTGCCTATCATACAGCATGTGTCAGAATTCCCATTTAAGGTTGAATACAATTCCATCACATGTATTTTGTCAACTAATTTATCAATAAATGGACACATCATGGATTAATTCTACATTTTATTTATTACAATAATGCTGTTATGAAAATAAGTACAAAAATATCTGTAAGACACCACTTCAGATTTGGAGGTCATATATCCAAAAATTAAAATGAAGGCTATTTCCTGGAGAAAAACACTTTCTCCCTATTTTAGTCATTCTTCAGATTCTTTATTGTGTTTTAATAGTTTCCTATATACTTTCAGTATAGATCCTTTTATCATATCATTGATTAGAAAATATTTCTAACCCGGGAAGAAGCAAGATAGAAACCTCCTCTCATCAAACCCAAAAGAAGGTAACCTCTCGAATATAAAAAAATAAATAAAATAAATAAATATAATTTCAAAAATGTCTGGAGGAAATAATTACTATTCCTTAATATCTCTTAACATCAATGGACTCAATTCCCCAATAAAAAGACATAGATTAACAGACTGGATACGGAAACAGGACCCTACATTTTGCTGCATACAGGAAACACATCTCAGTGTCAAAGAAAAACACTGCCTTAGAGTAAAAGGCTGGAAGACAATTTTACAAGCAAATGGTCTCAGGAAACAAGCTGGAGTAGCCATTCTAATATCAGATAAAATTGACTTCCAACCTAAAATCATCAAAAGAGACTCAGAAGGTCACTTCTTGCTGGCCAAAGGGAAAATCCACCAAGAAGAGCTCTCAATACTGAACATCTATGCTCCAAATGCAAGGGCACCCTCATTCGTAAAAGAAACCTTACTAAAGCTTAAAGCACACATTAAACCTAACACAATAATTGTGGGTGACTTCAACACTCCACTCTCCTCAATGGACCGATCAGGAAAGCAGAAACTAAACAGGGACACAGTGAAACTAATTGAAACTCTGGACCAATTGGATTTAACAGATATATATAGAACATTTCATCCTAAAGCTAAAGAATATACCTTTTTCTCAGCTCCACATGGTACCTTCTCCAAAATAGACCATATAATTGGTCACAAGACAGATGTCAACAAATACAAGAAGATCGAGCTAATCCCATGCCTCCTATCAGATCACCATGGACTAAGAGTGGTGCTGAAAAAGCATTCGACAAAATTCAGCATCCTTTCATGCTAAAAGTCTTGGAAAGAGCAGGAATTCAAGGCCCATACCTAAACATAGTAAAAGCAATCTACAGCAAACCAGTAGCCAACATCAAAATAAATGGAGAGAAACTTGAAGCATTCCCACTAAAATCAGGGACTAGACAAGTCTGCCCTCTCTCTCCATATTTTTTCAATATAGTACTTGAAGTTCTAGCAAGAGCAATTAGACAACATAAGGAAGTCAAAGGGATACAAATTGGAAAGGAAGAAGTGAAACTATCATTATTTGCAGATGATATGATAGTTTACTTAAGCGACCCAAAAACTCCACCAGAGAACTTCTACAGCTGATAAACAACTTCAGCAAAGTGGCAGGTTATAAAATTAACTCAAGCAAGTCAGTGGCCTTCTTGTACTCAAAGGACAAGCAGGCAGAGAAAGAAATTAGGGAAATAACACCCTTCACAATAGCCACAAACAACATAAAGTATCTTGGCGTAACTCTAACCAAACAAGCGAAAGATCTGTACAACAGGAACTTCAAGTCCTTGAAGAAAGAAATCGAAGAAGACCTCAGAAGATGGAAAAATATTTCTTGCTCCTGGATTGGCAGGATCAATATAGTAAAAATGGCCATCTTGCCAAAAGCAATATACAGATTCAATGCAATCCCCATCAAAATCCCAAATCAATTCTTCATAGATCTAGAAAGAGCAATTCTCAAATTCATCTGTAGCAACAAAAAACCCAGGATAGCTAAAACTATTCTCAACAATAAAAGGACTTCTGGGGGAATCAATATCCCTGACCTCAAGCAGTACTACAGAGCAATTGTGTTTAAAACTGCATGGTATTGGTATAGCAACAGGCAAGCAGATCAATGGAACAGGATTGAAGACCCAGAAATTAACCCACAGACTTATGGTCACTTGATCTTTGATAAAGGAGCCACAACCATCCGGTGGAATAAAGATAGCCTTTTCAACAAATGGTGCAGGTTCAACTGGAGGTCAACATGCAGAAGAATGCGAATTGACCCACTCTTATCTCTTTGCACTAAGATCAACTCCAAGTGGATCAAGGACCTCCACATAAAACCAGACACACTGAAACTATTAGAAAAGAAACTTGGGAAGACCCTGGAGGACTTGGGCACAGGGGAAAAGTTCCTGAACAGAACACCAATAGCTTATGCGATAAGATCAAGAATCGACAAATGGGACTTCATAAAATTACAAAGTTTCTGCAAGGCAAAGGACACTGTCAGAAGGACAAAAGCAACCAACAAAGTGGGAAAAGATCTTCACCAACCCCACATCCGACAGAGGGCTAATATCCAATATATACAAAGAACTCAAGAAGTTAGACTGCAAAGAAACAAATAACCCTATCAAAAAATGGGGCACAGAGCTAAACAAAGAATTTTCACCAGAAGAAATTCGGATGGCCGAGAAACACCTTAAAAGATGTTCAACATCATTAGTCATCAGGAAAATGCAAATCAAAACAACCCTGAGATTCCACCTCACACCAGTCAGAATGGCTAAGATTAAAAACTCAAGAGACAACAAGTGCTGGCGAGGATGTGGAGAAAGAGGAACACTCCTCCACTGTTGGTGGGATTGCAAAGTGGTAAAACCGCTCTGGAAATCAGTTTGGCGGTTCCTCAGAAAATTGGGCATGTCACTTCCAGAGGACCCTGGCATACCACTCCTGGGCATATACCCAGAGGATTCCCCTGCATGCAATAAGGACACATGCTCCACTATGTTTATAGCAGCCTTGTTTATAATAGCCAGAAATTGGAAGGAGCCCAAATATCCCTCAAAGGAGGAATGGATACAGAAAATGTGGTATATTTATACAATGGAATACTACTCAGCAATTAAAAATAATGAATTCATGCAATTTGTAGGTAAATGGTTAGACCTGGAAAATATCATCCTGAGTGAATTAACCCAATCACAAAAGAATGCACATGAAATGCAATCACTGATAAGTGGATATTAATGAGCCCAGAAGCCCTAAATACTCAAGACACAAATAGCAAGTCAAATGATTCCCAAAAAGACGAAAGGAGAGGACCCTGGGCCTGTAAACATTGCATCCAGTTTAGTAAAGAAACCGAGGGGGGAGGGGGAATGATTGGGGAACAGTTGGGGGGGAGAGGAACTATGGGAACTATGGTGGGTGGGAACTGGGAAAGGGGAAAGCCTTTGGAATGTAAACATAGAATATAGAAAATAAAATAAAAAAAGAAAATATTTCTACTTGTTGAGTTACCTTTTATGCTGTTGATATTATCATTTGATCGAAAAATTTTAGATTTTTTCCACTAATTGCAACTTATTTATTCCTTTGTTCTGTGGCATTGGATGTCATACTCAAAACAAAAATCATTGTAAAATACTATGTCATGAAGCTCTACCCTGTATTTTTAATTGTTTCAGGTCATATATTTATGTATTTGATCAGTTTGGAGGTATTATTTGAATATGATGTTAGTTAACACTCCAATTTTATTCTTTTACAGGTAATTGATGTTTTTATCATCACCTCTCACTCCATCTGACAGCATTAGTACTTCTCTTCCTTCCAAGAGTTATTTGACCAGATATGGAGCAGTATTTTCCTGTACTTTCTATTCTGGAACACTTGTCCATATTTCTGACATTAGATTTGGGGTATTGTGGTATAATGATTTCCATATGAATTTTAAAATGTACTGTTCTAGTTCTGTAAAAATGTCACCAGAGATAAACTCTTAACATATAACTAATCCTTTTATTATTTTTTTAGTATTGTTTCAGTATGTGTATATTTGTGTGTGTGTGTGTGTGTGTGTGTGTGTGTGTGTGTGTGTTTAGGTTTATGTTCCTGCCACATCACATGTGTAGCAATCAGAAGACGACTTGCAAAAGAATCAGTTCTTCATGTCTGTACTCTTGCAAAATATCATTTAACTGACTCTCCAAGGAACCCTTAAGTTTTTACTTCATAGATCTCATGATTATAAAGAACTAGTTTTCAAAGACTGCTATGAAAATCTTTCCTCTGAGAAAAAAAGTTCACTCAAATGTGTCATCTCAAAATTCTGACATTTAGATTCTAGTTTTAATAGAAGTTTGTGTCCTTTCTGGAATCAGGGTTTACCTGTTCTTTAGCCTTCTTTTGAAAGTACCATTCTCCCGCTGCCATATCTCAAAGTCTGGAATTAGGTACCATTGTTTCTACCTTTAAATTATTATTATCATCATCATTATTAGTAGTAGTAGTAGTAGTAGCAGCAGCAGCAGCAATAGTAAATTATTTTATTTATTTACATTCCAAAAGGTGCCACCCTTCCTGGTCCCCCTATCCCAGAGTTCTTCACCCCATCTCCCTACCCTGCCCTCTGAGAGGGTGCTCCCCTACCTACCCACCCACCTCCACCTCACACCCCACCAGTATACCCTCTTCCCTGCAACATCAAGTTTCCACAGGATTAAGCGCATCCTCTCCCACTGAGACCAAACAAGGCAGTCCTCTGTTACACATGTGCCTGGTGCCATGCACCAGCCCATGTATGCTCTTTGACTTTTGGCTTAGTCCCTGGGAGCTCTGAGGGGTCTGGGTTAGTTGACACTGTTGTTCTTCCTATGGGGTTACAATCCACCTCAGCTCTTTTAGTCCTTCCTGCTGACTCATGCTGAGGCTGAGGCCCAGCTGTTTCTGCTAGTAGTGCCACCACTCGTGATTCATGCTATCCTGACTCTACTGAACTGGATTACTGGGGTATCCTTGAAATGTTTGCAAGAGGATCAGGCTGTTACTGCTGACATGTGAACTTAACTGCCAATTTGCAGACAACATAGGAATTGCTCCAAAGAACCTTTATAAGCAGGTCCCCTTCCCCGTGTCCTTTCTTTTCCACTGCCTCTGTAGTTACAAGGGACCATTTAAGAACCATCATTAATTACAGATCTTCATGTGTTTTTTTATTGCCCTGCATTAAAGTTCCAAAGAAATGTTTAAAAAAAAAAGAATCATGTCTTTCCCTCCACAGGTTAATGACAAGTGCCTTACCCACTCCTCTTGCCGGTCCAAAATCTATCTTCTTTTTTTTAAATTTTATTTTCTATATTCTTCGTTTACATTCCAAAGGCTTTCCCCTTTCCCATTTCCCCCCACCATCCTTCCCATAAGTCCTCTCCATCCCCCCCAACTATTCCCCAATCACCCCTCCCCCACCATTTCTCTGTTCTGGATCTACAAAACTGGATCCAATCTTTTTAGGCCCAGGGTCCTCTCCTTTCTTCTTGGGAATCATTTGACTTGCTAATTGTGCCTTGAATATTTAAGGCTTCTGGGCTCATTAATATCCACTTGTCAGTGATTGCATTTCATGTGTATTCTTTTGTGATTGGGTTAACTCACGTAGGATGATATTTTCCAGATCTAACCATTTGCCTACAAAATCTATCTTCTCAATGAATATTTAAATATAAAATATAGTATTGTTATTTATGTGAGCTGAATTTTCCAGCAGGTATAAAGAGCCATAGCTGTAGTAAAGATTCTACAAAGTTTATTAACTGATTAGAACTTTATGATTATGGAATTTGAATATTGCAAATCCAGACACAAATTATCTGGTTTATCTTCAGTCCCCTAGTATCTGTTCACTTCTCACCTCTGTGTTTGCCTAACATCCTTTGAACCATCACAATCCAAAAGTAAAGAACGTCCTCAAATACTAACATAAACATATAGAGTTGTCCCTGTTTTGCCATAACTCACTTGCCTGTTATTACTACTGATATATTTGGAGAAAAGCTTGCTTTGTGACTTTTGGTTTAATGACTATAAACTCCATTTAATAAATTCCATGTTAGAACATGTCATTCAGAGCAACCTGAATAGATGTTCCAGACCATGCTTACACATAGCTAGTTTAGAAAATAAGTGATTATTCCCTTTGAGGACAGATGGGTGCTTTATTATTAACAATTATAAGAGAATTTTGGAATGATATATCCACATTTTAAAGAATATCTACAATTGGTATAGGATCTTGGATTGGTTGTTTCTTTCTCACTACACTGTGTTTTCACTCTGTTTTTTTTTTATTTCTATTCAAAAGCAGATGTCAATATTGCGTTTCTGCCTCTTGAAGGTTATGTAGCTCTTTTTTTCAATTTTTATTTTCTATATTCTATGTTTACATTCCAAAGGCTTTCCCCTTTCCCAGTTCCCCCCCCCACCATATGTCCCATAATTCCTCTCCCCCCTAACTATTCCCCAATCATCCCCCCACACACCGATTTCTCTGTTCTGGGTCTACAAAACTGGATCCAATCTTTACAGGCCCAGGGTCCTCTCCTTTCTTCTTCTTGGGAATCATTTCACTTGCTAATTGTGCCTTGAGTATTTAGGGCTTCTGGGCTCATTAATATCCACTTATCAGTGATTGCATTTCATGTGTATTCTTTTGTGACTGGGTTAGCTCACTCAGGATGATATTTTCTAGGTCTAACCATTTACCTACAAATTGCATGAATTCATTATTTTTAATTGCTGAGTAGTATTCCATTGTATAAATATACCACATTTTCTGTATCCATGCCTCCTTTGAGGGATATTTGGGCTCCTTCCAATTTCTGGCTATTATAAACAAGGCTGCTATAAACATAGTGGAGCATGTGTCTTTATTGTATGCAGGGGAATCCTCTGGGTATATGCCCAGGAGTGGTATGCCAGGGTCCTCTGGAAGGGACATGCCCAATTTTCTGAGGAACCGCCACACTGATTTCCAGAGCTGTTTTACCATTTTGCAATCCCACCAACAGTGGAGGAGTGTTCCTCTTTCTCCACATCCTCACCAGCACCTGTTGTCTCTTGAGTTTTTAATCTTAGCCATTCTGACTGGTGTGAGGTGGAATCTCAGGGTTGTTTTGATTTGCATTTCTCTGATGACTAATGATGTTGAACATCTCTTAAGGTGTTTCTCGGCCATCCGAATTTCTTCTGGTGAAAATTCTTTGTTTAGCTCTGTACCCCATTTTTTGATAGGGTTATTTGGTTCTTTGGGGTCTAACTTCTTGAGTTCTTTGTATATATTGGATATTATCCCTCTGTCGGATGTGGGGTTGGTGAAGATCTTTTCCCACTTTGTTGGTTGTCGTTTTGTCCTTCTGACAGTGTCCTTTGCCTTGCAGAAACTTTGTAATTTTATGAGGTCCCATTTGTCAATTATTGATCTTAGTGCATAAGCTATTGGTGTTCTGTTCAGGAACTTTCCCCCTGTGCCTATGTCCTCCAGGGTCTTCCCAAGTTTCTTTTCTAATAGTTTCAGTGTGTCTGGTTTTATGTGGAGGTCCTTGATCCACTTGGAGTTGATCTTAGTGCAAAGAGATGAGTGGGTCAATTCGCATTCTTCTGCATGTTGACCTCCAGTTGATTTTGATGGGGATCGCATTGAATCTGTAGATTGCTTTTGGCAAGATGGCCATTTTTACTATATTGATCCTGCCAATCCAGGAGCAAGAAATATTTTTCCATCTTCTGAGGTCTTCTTCGATTTCTTTCTTCAAGGACTTGAAGTTCCTGTCATACAGATCTTTTGCTTGTTTGGTTAGAGTTACACCAAGGTACTTTATGTTGTTTGTGGCTATTGTGAAGGGCGTTATTTCCCTAACTTCTTTCTCAGCCTGCTTGTCCTTTTAGTACAAGAAGGCTACTGATTTGCTTGAGTTAATTTTATAACCAGCCACTTTGCTGAAGTTGTTTATCAGCTGTAGAAGTTCTCTGGTGGAGTTTTTTGGGTCACTTAAGTAAACTATCATATCATCTGCAAATAATGATAGTTTGACTTCTTCCTTTCCAATTTGTATCCCTTTGACTTCCTTATGTTGTCTAATTGCTCTCGCTAGAACTTCAAGTACTATATTGAAAAGATATGGAGAGAGAGGGCAGCCTTGTCTAGTCCCTGATTTTAGTGGGATTGCTTCAAGTTTCTCTCCATTTATTTTGATGTTGGCTACTGGTTTGCTGTAGATTGCTTTTACTATGTTTAGGTATGGGCCTTGAATTCCTGCTCTTTCCAAGACTTTTAGCATGAAAGGATGCTGAATTTTGTCGAATGCCTTTTCAGCATCTAATGAGATGACCATGTGGTTTTCTTCTTTTAGTTTGTTTATGTAGTGAATTACATTGATGGATTTCTGTATATTGAACCATCCCTGCATCCCTGGGATGAAGCCTACTTGATCATGGTGAATGATCGTTTTGATGTGTTGGGACATCTAGGCTATTTCCAGTTTCTAACTATTATAAATAAAGCCATTAAAACATAGGTGAGGCCTGGCAGTGGTGATACATGCCTGTAATCCCAGCACTTGGGAGGCAGAGGCAGGCAGATTTCTGAGTTTGAGGCCAGCCTGGTCTATAGAGTGAGTTCCAGGACAGCCGGGACTACATAGAGAAACCCTGTCTCGAAAAAACCAAATCCAAAAAAACAAAACAAAAAACATAGTTGAGCAAGTGTCCTTAATGTGGGTGTCTTTGAGTAGATCTCCAAGAGTAGTATAGCTAGATCTTGACGATTGATTCCCATCTCCCTGAGAAAACACACATTGATTTCTTTAGTGGCTGTTTGATGTTACTTTTATGGCTCTCAGATTCCAATGATGCCCCATGAATAGTCACTTTTAAGGTAAGATCACAAAAGCCTCCCTTGTTTGAGTGTGAATGCTGGTCACAGCCCTAGGTGGTCCATCCAAGTGTTCCATGCTTGGCTTAGAACATGTGCTCATATTCTCCTGTAGTCTCTGTCTTTTTCTAGACTTTGACCTTGCCAAATCCTGTGCAGTCCTGATAAAAAGTTTCTTCCACACAGCATAGATGTATTCTGTAGCCTCAGTTCTGTATGTAGTCTTGGTACACGTGCTCTAAATTTCTTCAGAATGTGGTTCTGGGAAGTTCTAGGGTAGGCAGCTTCTTTAAGACTCTATATCTCAAATCCATTTCTTTCCACTTCATATTAATCTTCCTTTATTTAATTCCCCGTGCCATTGAGCAGGCCAGCTCTGTCCTGTCCTGTTCTTACCTTTTCTTTTTTTAATTTTTCCTCCTTTATTTTTATTGTTCTTTAGTACTCTTGTTATTTCTCAGTACATTTAATAATGGATTAATAGATTCTAATTGCACCAGGATGTTGTTATAATAGAATATTTTTCTTATAACATTAGTGGGCCAATAAAAATCATGACCTTCAGAAAAGAAAAAAATGAGAACAATCTAATCAAGAATATCCACATACTCACAAACAAAAAAGTTCAGAGGAGATCATATATATAATATATTAAATCTCAAAAAAACCAAGAAGAACAAAAACAATGAGTGAAAGGGGGGAGGGTCAAGTATATAGCTCACTGGGTAAAAGCAATTGCTGTACAAGTCTGACAATCTGAGTTAGATTTCCAGGACCCACATTAAAGGCTGCATATGGTGTTGTACCTCTGTAATCCCACCATTCCTGTGAGGAGATGGAAGGCAAAAATAACAGAATCAGATGTTTCTAGGCTAGCTAGTATTGACTAGGCAGCATGGCAGCAAAACCAAAAAGAACCCAGTCTCAACAAGGTAGAAGGAAAGAACTGTCTGATTAAAAATTGCCTCTAACCACCACATACAAATGTGTGCATGAACACACATGCACACAATAAGCTGATTAATAAATTAATGTATTTATTTGTTAGTTTAAATGGATAAATTATCTTAACATGTAGGCACAATATTTTTGTACCCTGTGTAAATATCCTTGAATCACTCAAATGCTGATCTCTCAGCATCCCCCCACACATATTTAGTTATAATCTGAACATGGCATTGTAATGCTTATTCCAAAAATCTCCTGTCTCATGTGTATGTAAACATTGCTCCCCATTTATTCTTTGAGTTGTCAATAGAAGTTGATCAGCCATGGCTAGGCAAAAGAGAGAACAAGATGTAACTACTGTTAGCCAGAGAAGGAGAGAGAGGGGAGGGGGATTCAGCCAGGAGGAAAGGGTCCAAGAGATGTCGTAGCAGAATGTACCTGAACCTGAGAGAGCCAGACCAATACTAAAGTGCAAGCATCTTGAGGATTTTGGCTGTGAGGTAGCCAAATCAGTTTAGAGAATTAGAATGGATCATTGACTTCCCAGTTATTGTGTTGTAAGCTAAATTAATAAACCTTAGTCTCTGAGAGGCTCTACCAGCAGCTGACTGGTACAGATACAGATACTCGCAGACAAGAATTAGACTGAGGTTGCGGACTCCTATCGAAGAGTTAGGAAAAGGGTTGAAAGAAGTGAAGGGAATGGCAACCCCTTCAGAAGACCAACAGTGTCAAGTAATCTGGATCCCTGGGAGCTCCCAGAGACTAAGCCACCAATGAAAGAATACATGGGCTGGTCCAAGGCACATATGTAGCAGAGGACTGCATTGTCGGGCTTCAGTGGGAGAGATATGCCTAATCCTGTAGAGACATGATGTTCCAGGGATGGGGGATACCCAGAGGGCACGTTTTCAGAGGCCAAGGTAGAAGGAAGATGAGGGAAAGAACTCTATGAGGGAGAACAGGATGGAGGCAACGTTTGGGATGTAAATAAATAAAATAATTAATTAATAATAATAAAATAAATCCCAGTCCTATTCATTTGAAAGCTAGTCAGGAATAGAGAAAAAAACTGCCATTTTTAAAATTACTTTTGCATTAACTTTTTTTCACAAAAGATACATTGGTGACAAGTATCTGAAATGTTTCACCATATTAATCTGTACTGTGCAGTATTAGGCACTATCACTAAAAAGATAAAACTGTTGATGAGCTTATGGAGTAGGAATAAGATATGCATGTTGTTTTAGAATGGTAATTAGTATGTACATTATAAAATACTACAAAGAAGTTCCTCAAAATTCTAAAAGTACATCTACCCTGTGGATCTATGTATCATACTTGTGTGTGTATGTGTGTGTATTTATCCATATATATATATATATATATATATATATATATATATACCATTATTAGATCAATCTGCATGCCCATATTTACTGCAAGGTCACAACTGTCAAGATATGATCAATTCAGATAACTCCATCAATGAATAAGTGGATTTTAAAAGTGACATATTTATACAATGGAATACTGTTCAATCAGTAAAAAGTGATAAAAATCTTATAATTTGTATCAAAATAGGTGTACATGAAAGGCCTTATGTTATGTGAAATAACCCAGGCACAGAATAAATATAGAATATGAGGAAGCCAAGAAAGTTGATTTCATAGAAGAAAAGAGTGTAATAGTCATCACTAGATACTAGAATGTCTCTGCCTAGAGAAGGCAGAGGAATATTAGAAAATAGGTACAAAATACAATTAGACAGGAAGAAATAATTTTGTGTTTTATACCATAGTAAAAATGACTACAGTTTTGAATAATCCCAACAGAAAGAAATGATAAATTGTTAAGCATATAGAAATGGCAATTACCCTGAGTATATCTCTGCACATTGTACACTTATGATACCCTATAAATATGTGCACCCTATTCAGTGTAAATTTTAAAAATAAAGTATTCAAGAAAGCAAGTAGACCAACTGCAAGATTGTCACCTCTCCCTACTGTCCTCCAAATCCAATTCCCTAATCTCATCTCCAGCTCTGTAGCAAAACACTAGCTGCAGTCTTCCCTTCCTCGCTGATCCCATCTCCAATGGATCACTTAGACTTTCTTCTCCAACCTTTCTCCCACTCCCCACTTATCCCATTATCCAGGCTCCCAACACCAGGAGAAATTACCCAGAAGCATGCCAGCCAAACCTACCCAAAAAGCAAGTAGACAAGCTTCAGCTCTTCATTCTCCTTCCTTTCCTCAAATTCCAGCCCCCAGCTCTGTAGATTGCTTGCTGTGGTCTCTCCTCATTCTCTGCCCCCCCCCATTCTCAGAGGACTAAGAAGATGGAATGCTCAGATCACCTCCCTCTTCTGTACTCCCTCGGCCCCTCCTCTCTCGGTGCATCCCAATTCCAAAGTGTCAGCTCCCAAAACCTAGAAACATATATTTTTCTTTTTTAATTAGATATTTTATTAATTTACATTTCAAATGTTATCCCTTTTCCTGGTTTTCCCTCCCAAAGCATCTTATCCCATCCTCCTTCCCCCTACTCACCAACTCACTCACTCCCTCTTCCCTGTCCTGGTATTCCTCTACACTGGGGCATCCAGCCTTCTCAGGACCAAGGGCTGCTTCCCCCTTTACTGACCACCAAGGCCATCCTCTGCTTGCACTTTGTTTGGTCTGTGAATTATATCTTGGGTATCCCAAGCTTCTGGGCTAATATCCACTTATCAGTGGCTACATACCATGTGTGTTCTTTTGTGACTGGGTTACCTTGCTCAGGATGATAGTTTCTATAAGAATGTCATGAATTAATTATTTTTAATAGTTGAGTAGTATTCCATTGTGTATATATACCACATTTTCTGTATCCATTCCTCTGTTGAGGGACATCTGGTTTCTTTCCAGCTTCTGGCAAGTATAAATATGGCCACTATGAACTTAGTGGAGCATGTGTCCTTATTACATGTTGGAGCATCTTCTGGGTATATGCCCAGGAGTGGTATAGCTGGGTCCTCTGGTAGTATAATGTCCAATTTTGTGAGGGACTGTCAAACTGATTTCCAGAGTGGTTATACCAGCTTGCAATCTTATCAGCAGTGGAGGAATGTTCCCCTTTCTCCACATCCTCGCCAACATTGGGGCTACCAGAGGCCAAACCTATCAGAATCCCAGAATTCTTTACCAGGCAACATACAATCACCACATCATACCAAAAACAGAGAGGGCAACAGAAACCAGGGAACAAAACCCTCATCCAACAGCACATAGAACTACAATCTTCTCAAACCCAATGCCTAGATGCCAGTATAAAAACATAAAAACAGCCAAGACAATATATCTCCATTAGAGACCAGCAAGCTTCCCACAGCAGGCCCTGAAAATTACAACATGGCTGAATCACAAGAAAAAAGACCTTAAAATAACATTTTAAAATATAATAGAGGTCCTTAGAGAGGACAAAGTCACTTAAAGAAATTTGTGAAAACACAGTGAAAGAAAAGGAATAAAACAGTTCAAGACCTGAAAGTAGAAATAGAATCAATAAAGAAAACCCAAACCAAGATAAATCTGGAAACAAAAATTTTAGGAATTCAAGGAGTATCCTCAGAGGCAAGCCTTACCAATAGAATACTGGAGATGGTAAAAAAAAATATATTAGGCATTGAGGACAATATAGAAAATTGGCAGCATCATATATCACAGACATCAACATGGTTTCTGAGCATGAACTATGAACACATGTTGATGTCTGTGACACATGCTTCTACTAAGGACCAGCTGATGTCCATGATACAAGCTGCCTCAAGAAACAATTCTGAAGTCCAAAATTATGTTGAAGTCCATGATCTACCACTGGAAACAATGTGGAAGTCTATGATACCTGCTGCCACTAGCTGCTATGGACAAAAAAGTTTCTTTTGCAGTGGTATTGATGACTGAAGACTCATAACTGAGAATAGACATTGAAGGACTCTGTAACATCACTCTCCTAAAAAAAGAAATACTCCAGATAGGAAGCTATTAAGGACGTTTTAAAACTGTGATAAAGATGCTGAAGTGTAGCTCTTCACTGTTAATGGCTTCTGGGCCGGAGTATTGATGAGGGAGACACAGACACAGTGTTCTTTAAGAGGGTAGTCAGTTAGAGTTTGACCATGCTCCAATGAGTATATTGACAACAGAAATTGATTTTGGGGGTGGAGTCATAAGGATAAGAGGGTAGACCCATGGGAATTCAAAGCCAGTGTGACCAGGATACATTGTATAATATAATTAATAAAACTATTATATTGGGAGAAAAATAGGAAATGGATATTTCAATTCAAAGAAAATGTTAAATCTAAAAAAAAAACAAACAAACAAACAAAAAAACACTTCCAGGACAAAACACCCAGAAAATATGGGGAACTATAAAAAGATCTAAGAATGAAAAGTATAGAAGAAAGAGAAGAAACCCAGGTTGCAGGCACAGAAAATATTTTTAATAAATATAGAAGAAAATTCCTCTAACCTAAAGGAGATGCTTATCAAGATACAAGAAGCATACAACAGAATACCAAATAAACTGGAACAGAAATGAAATTCTCTATTGGCATGTAGTAATCAAAATACTAAATGTGCAAAAAAGAAAATAATAAAAGCTGCAAGAAAAAAACCAGCAAGTAATATATAAAGTCAAAACAATTGTAATAATATAAGATTTTTCACCAGAGACTCTGAAACCTAAGAAGGGCCTGGAAAGATATCTTACATACCCTATTCATGTATTTTTTTTAATTAGGAGTCATGCCAGAAGAGTGCATCAGATCCCCTTATAGATGGCCATGAGCAAACATATGGTTGCTGGGAATTTAACTCAGGCTTTCTGGAAGAGCAGTCTGTGCTTTTATCCACTGAGCCATCTCCCCAGCCCAGTCTTATAGACTCTAAAAGACCACAAATGCTAGCCCAGATTACTATGCCAGAAAAACTTTCAATCACAATAGAGAGAAAAAATAAGACATTCTATAATGATACCAAATTTAAACAATATCTAGCAACAAATCCAGCCATATAGAATGCTCCAAAAGAAACTCTAACACAAAAAGTTGAATCAAATCCAAGAAAACTCTGGAAATAATCAAAGACCAGCAACTCAAAAGAGGACACACACACACACACACACACACACGACAACAATGAAACTGATAACTCCACAGCAGTGGTGTCAATTCCCCCAATAAAAAGACACAGACTAACAGAATTTATGCAAATTTCCAACCCTTCTGCTATATTCAAGAAACATACCTTAACATCAAGGATAGCAATCACCTTTGCTTCAAATCAAAACTACTCAGAGAAGATAGAGGACACCACATACTCAAAAGGGGGGATCTATCTATAAGACTTTGTAGTTCTTAACATCTATACACCAAACACAATGGCATACAAGTTCATGAAGGAAACAGTACTATAGGTTAAATCATATATTGACTCTCACACAGTGATAATGGAAGATTTCAGTACCCAGTTGTGGTAGCTTAAATATACTTGGTAAGAAGTGGCACTATTAGGAGGTGTGGCCTTGTTGGAGTAGATGTAGCCTTGTTGGAGGAAATGTGTCACTGTAGAAGTGTGCTTTGAGACTCTACAACTGCCCATGAGATAGTCTGCTCCTGGATTCCTTTGGATGAATATGTAGAAAACTCTTAGCTCCTCCAGCACCATGCCTACTGGATGCTGCTGTGCTTCCTGTCATGATGATGGAGGACTAAACCTCAGAACTTGTAAGTCAGCCCCCAAATAAATATTGTCCTTCATAAAAGTTGCCTTGGTCATAGTGTCTATTCAGAGCAATGGGAAACCCTAACTAAGTCACCTATTCTTCACAAACATATGGCCATCCAGACAAAAACTAGAGAAAGATATACTGGAGCTAACTGATGTTGCATACCAAATGAAATTTACTGATGTTTACAGAAGATTTCACCCAAACACAAAAGAACATACCTTTTTCTCAGCATCTCACAGAACTTTCACCAAAACTGACCACATACTTGGACATAAAGCAAGTCTAAACGAGAGAGAGAGAGAGAGAGAGAGAGAGAGAGAGAGAGAGAGAGAGAGAGAGAGAGAAAGAAGGAAAGAAAGAAAGAGAGAAAAGAAAGGAAAGAGAGAAGGAAAGAAAGAGAGAGAAAAGAAAGAAGGAGAGAGAGAGAGAGAGAGAGAGAGAGAGAGAGAGAGAGAGAGAGAGAAAGGAAGGAAGGAAGGAAGGAAGGAAGGAAGGAAGGAAGGAAGGAAGAGAAAGAAAGAAAGACCTTGCATTCTATCTAACCACTGTAGATTAGCTGGATTTAAACAACAGAAAAAGCAGAAAGCTTACAAACTCATGAAAACTGAACAACTCTCTAGTGATTGAAAGGTGAGTCAAGACAGAAAAAAAATGTAATAAATTTAAAACTCTAAAACTCAAAGAAAACAAATGCTGAAAATACCCAAATGCATGGGACACAATGAAAATGGTGCTAAGAGGAAAGTTCATAGCACTAAGTGCCTACAGTAAAAACTAGAGAGATCTTAGACTAGCAATTTACAGGAGTGGATGCTATGAAATAACCAAAGCCTAGGCTGAAGTAAAACACGCGCAACGAAAAAGAAATCAATACAAAAAAATCCATGAAACAAAGTGTTGGTTCTTTGAGAAAATCAATACAATTTACAAATCCTTATCCAAATTAACTGAAAGGAAGAAAGAGAAGATACAAATTAACAAAATGAGAAATAAAAACAGTTCATAAAAACAGATAAAAAGAAACTCCAGAAATCTTAAGGATATACTTAAAAAACCTGTATTTTGCCAAATTAGAAAAACTAAAGGCAATAGATAGTTTTGTAGATTCCACATAACAAAGTTAAATAAAGTTCAGATATGCAATTTAAACAGACATATATTGCCTACAATAGAAAAACAGAATGAACATTGTCCAATTCATTTTTAAGGCCACAGGTTATCTCTGGGTGCTTTTGTTTTGTTTTCTCTTGGGGACTTTTAGAATTGAGTGTGAATTGTTTTTGCAATCAGAACAAGAAATAAGTGCTATGCTTTAAAGTGGTGAAAAGGGGATATGAAAAAAAGAGAATGAGGATTAATTTCAATGTGAATAAATTTCTTTCCAGGTCAAAGAGCATGGCTGTGAAGAAAAATTCAGTTGTTTTCCTTTCAGTTAACTCAGCTCAATACAGACATCATTTTAAACATATTTTCCCCAAATGCTGAGAACTGAGACATGGACAGACAAGAAATCTACTTGGTGAAAATTAATTTCCCTTTTCAATATACACACGGTGTTTTTCAAAGTGCTAGAATTAAGCTCACATCCTTAGGTGCTTATTAAAAACACATATTCTTAGGTCTCACTGCAGCATCCTGGGAAAACTCTTTGAGATCAGTCTAGTGTGGTAAATAGGGAACTACATCCTGGTGCAAGCCTGCTCTAAGCCTTCATCTCTCTCAAGAACCCTGAGAGAAATAGATATCTTTAAGCTTGGGTTTTTGTTTTGTTTTCTATATAAATGTAGTGCTTTGTTTTCTCTTCAAATCCCAGGGTTGTCAAATGCTGTTAGTACAGCAAATGCCAAACAGAAAGTAGACACCAACAGACCCTGAGGTCACCACAGTACATAGCTCCTCAATTTATCAGAAAAGTGATTTTCACACATTTTATTTTTGTCCAACTTCTTTAAAATGGTTATTTGAGTATTCAGTATTTTTTTCTTGTGAACATTTATAGCCTTTTTGATTCTCTAACAAATCAATATAATTTTTTCCTATAGCTCTGGGAGAGAATAAAAATTGTCATCAGTTATCAACAGAACATTCTGCCACAGTGATGCTGTCTTCTCAAATATCTACAGAGTTCTTCCAAATGCTCATCAGTTCCTCAACAGCAAGTGATTCTCAGGGGAAAAAAAGAAAAGCCTGGGCTTGCCCGTTTCTTCTTACTGTCATTATGCATTCTTTGAAACCCATGTGTTTGCATGTGCCCTGAAAGAAAACTAATGAATTCTATTTCCTTCCCTGACAGCAATCGGAGCTGAGCACAGGCGGCAATGATGCAATTGGCATTTGATTCATCATGCCCACAGTTCTGCACCTGTGCCACTGGCAGCAGGGGTGAGGCAGTACAGTTTAACACTTTGCTCATCCACATCCCCAGGGACAGGAGAGTGTACACAGTAAGGAAAACAAATTCCTGATGCAAATGGTTTCTATTAACAACCAATGTGTACAGTTTAGATGAACCATCCCCTAACACCTTGTATTTTGTTATAATGTTTACACAGTATTGTATAAATACTTGTTGCTTGCTAGTTCGGCAGAAGCATTCAAACTTTCAAGCTAGTGGAATTTCTTTTGTCCTGGCTATCAACAAGGCTACCAGTGGTTTAAAGGTCAGAGCAGATGGACTAGCAAAAATTACTGAAACAGTTCTCAAGATTTAACAAGAGACACCAACCACACATGGACTTGGTAATCTTTTCCATTTTCTTTGAGATAGTAATCAAAAGGGCTCTTCCTCCTCACTTACTTCTGCTCCAGCAGGACAAATCTCCTGTTAGTGCCACATCTCTAGAGTAGAGTCAAAACAAAAGGGCTTTGAATGACAACAGTGCCTAGTTGCTCTCCATGCCTGGTATTCTTGCCTACTCCTCATTCTTACCCACACAGTAACACACCTGAACTCCTCACAGAGACAGAAATCTTTGTTCCTGTTCCTATGTGCTTTTCCTCTACCACCCAAATGCAGTAACTGCAGTTAAGAATATGGACAAAAGAAAAAAATCCACTTGAGGGGTCATTTTTTGCCAAAAATTTGAAAAGAAACAGTGTCGCTCCTTTCAGAAAAGAAACCAAACTAGTAATTTCAAATAGGAAAAATAGAGTATAAGAACTGATAACTAATAAAAGAGGTTAACTCTGAAAGATACAAAATTAGTCTCAGGAATACCAGAATAGGGAGAATGAAGAACAGGCTCTCCCTTTAGACCTAAAGGAAGATTAAAGGACTGAGTTTGTTCCCATCACAGAGGTATGATGGCAGCTGACTAGTAGAGATCACTGAGATGCCACAGGTAGAGCTGGTTCAGGATAGTGAAGAAGAGCCCCTTCCCTCCCATCCTGGATGGTGAATATTGCTTGGTCTCTCATACACTATTGGCAACAGCATATTGAAAGCAAAGCACCCCAGTTCAACCAATCCCCTTCCACTGTGATGCCTTGCAATGTACCTTCAGTGCTATCTACTGACAATGTTTATACTATGCCTGCTGGCAGATGAAATGTTTACAAGATCCATCTACCAGATTATATAAAAAAACATATATTCTCACATTCCTATTAAGTATTAGACAATCGATGAAATAAGTAACTATTGAAGTAAAAATTAAAACTACCTTTGTTTCTATAAAATATAATTGTCTACATGGAAAAAATCACAAAATAGCAACTACATAAAACCTTTTAGAACTAATTAAAAATTACATAAAAATACAGAATACCAGATTAATAGCTAAATATAGGAAAACCAACAGATTGCCTTTAAATTTCAATGAACAACTGGAGTTTGAAACTAAAAATACAATATTATTACATTAGCACTTAAAAAATGAAATGCTTGGGCATTAATCTAGCAATATATAAATATATATATATATATATTGATCTATGTATTTAACCCAAAGCAAATAATATCCCCAAGGGACCATACACAAGGGGTTCTGATGATAAGGTCCTTTTCCCCAGTTGTTTTTTGATCTGTCAGTAAAGAAAGCCATGGGCCAATTGCTGAGACCTCCAGATCCTTGGAGAAAAGGGGAGATGCAAGGGAGGAGAAGAGAGTTCATGCTTTGAAGAGAAAAGAACTAAAGAGCAATGTGAGGTTTTGGGAGGAGCAGTGACAGGCCATTCTTATAGGTGGGGGATCAGGGATATTTAGCAGGGACTAGGTGTAGCAACTAAAGTTTGGGGCAGGTGGGAGGAGCAGAGATCAGAAATTGATAAGGGCATGCTTTTCCAGGCTAGCAATAGCGCCCATCAATTGTACTAATAAGACAAGTTGAAAACAAACAACTGTGTGTGTGTGTGTGTGTGTGTGTGTGTGTGTGTGTCTTTTATCCAAAGATTCAAGGGAATCTGGGTGGGGGCTGGTAGCTCCACTTGTTCCTGGAACTAAGGCAGGGTAGCAAAAAGCTACATGCAACATTCGAACAATAAGAAAATCATCTATTTTAAAGGTGGGCAAAAATTTTGAATGCATGCGTGAATATACACAGTCAGAATATAAGCATCTGAACTGGTGTTCAATACCATATCATGAGACAGTTATAAATTGTAAACAATGGGATACTTAGGGATACTTACTAGATATACCATCCATACTAGATACCTACTAGAATGGCTAAAGTGCAGAAAAAAAAAACATCAAAAATCAAATTCTGGCAAGAGTATGAAGCAAAAAATGAGCTCAGATTCACTACTTGTGGGAGTTAAGAGAAAAGGGGAAAAAAGCACTTTGAAAGACAGTTTGACACACACATAAATATAATGCTAAACACTCTTACCATATGATCCAGCAATTACATTAATTGTTCAAAACTTGTCTATGAGTTGCATATGTTCATGATAGCTTTCTTAATGATTTTTTAAAGTTAAAAAAAACCAAGATTCCTTCCAGTAGGTGAATGTACAAACTATATATAGTGCAGCTACACAATAAAAAGAAATGAATTTTTAGGCCATAAAAAAGTGTGGAAGAATGTCCATGCCTAAGTGTGAAAAGGGTAGACACTATATAGTTCCAACTATAGATGGTATGGAAAAGGCAGTCTATAGAACTATAAGAAAGGTTATCCAAGGATGTAAGCAAATGATAGAAAAATATATAAATATCTAGAATTCAGGTGTTCAGGAAAATGAAATTATATGAGGCTATATTATTTGGGATATAGAGAATGCATTTATTAAAATCCATTAAACTAAACCATGAATGATGGTACACATCTGTTATTCCAAAGAACTATTGGACTTCCAGACGATACAGGAGGATTGCCATAAGTTGGAAGTCAGCTTGGCCTATATAGTGGGTACCAGGCTAGCAAGGTCTGTATACCAAGATTCTGTGGGAAAAAAAGAAATATAAAAAGCAAAGATTAAATTTATATGTAAACTACATACTAAGTTAATGGTATATCAATAATCTTGTATTGATCTTAACAAAATTTCTTCACTAATTGGAAGATAATCACAGGGGAATCAGGGAAGAAAAAGAGTATATAGGGATTCTTTGTGCTGTCTGTTTTTCTGTAAACCTAAAAGTGTTCCATAAGACAAAGTCAACTTGTTTTTCACGATATGATTTTACCTCTGACTAAATGCAATGCTATCCATGAATGCATTTACATTTAATTCAATGGCTACTAAGTATAAATTATATTCAATTCAAGGCAATAGCCTAGATTAGTGGTTTTCAACCTGTGGGTCATGACCCCTTCGGTAAACTTCTAGTTCCAAAAAATATTTATATTATGATTCATAATAATAGGAAATTACTGTTATGGAGTAGCAACAAAATCTAGCCCTCCATCTAGAACAGTAGGGAGCAAGAAATCAGTCTTAGAAATGAATGGGATAAAAGTATATAGAAAAATCACAAGGAGAAGGCAAGCAATGGGATATTATTCCTCACTGCAATGCGAGACACTTTATTAAAGGATTACACCATTAAGGTTGAGAACCATTGGCCTAGACTGTCTGAGGCATTTAATGATGAATACATTACTTTCTCTTTAAATCTATATTCTCTTATAGTAAATTTATATATATATATATATATATATACACATATACATAATATGATATAGAATGGTATGTAGCAGCTTATGTTGCTATAATCAAATACCTGAGAGAACATTATAAATAAAAGATGTCTCCATTCTGCTGATAATCTCATGGAAAATTTTAGATGGCACTGGCAAGAACATATGTTGGAGCACATAACCACACCTTCAACAGAAGAGAAGAGAAACAGGACATGTCAGACATATGTGCTGATTTTATAAATAATACTTTAAGGAGCTCAAAGGGGTTCATATATGAAATGTCTCATCCCTCATTGACATGAGTATCTTGTAGTAGGTTCTACCACCCAAAGATTTTGCAACCTTCCAACAACCCCTCCTAAGAATCATACATGTTATCACAATTGACTCTAAATTATATTCAAATTATAGTAGGTATGATAAAGATAAAACTAACAGAATTAAAACATGGAGTAAACTGCTTCCAGATGAAAAAGCAGAATGTAGCTGCAGGAGAATCTGAAGTGACTTTGAATCCTCAGATAAGCTAGAAAATATATGAAAAATGTTCACTAATAAGATATATTAGACAATGTATTTACCTCTTCAAACCTGAATCTATATAACCAATATATAGGCTGTAATTAACACTAACAAATGTTTTTACTAAATAGAGTATGAGTAGGACACTATAGATTCTCTTATGGATTCCGTAATTCAAAGACTTTGGCACAAAATAGTAAATAGTTTGCAAAAATTTGTAACAGATCCTTGATAACAGCAGGTGTAATATGAATCAAAGAACACACACACATACGTAGAATTCTTTCAACTTATTTAAAATATGAGAAGATAATACTGTTTACCATTCTACTTCTCTCTCTTCTTGATTTTTACCATACACAGATCCCACCAAGAACTGAGTCATGAATTGTAAAGACAATACATGGGAAAAGAATCCAATCCTAGTCATACTACAATTGATAGACACTGACAACTCATCATGTGTTCAGAAGAGTGACCAGAACTGTGAGGGGCTAGAAATAATAGTCTGAGAAATTAGGGGGATAAAACTATGTAGAAAAACCACAAGAAGGCAAGGGGAGAGTAAAACTTTACAAACTCTGTGGATTTTTCTGGAAATGGGTCGCACACTATTTTGTGGTGACAACTTTGGAGTTTTGGTTTCTTTTAAAAACACAGAGATATAAGAATATGTTTTCATTTTAATCCCAGGTTTGAGAAATATGGAACTGTTCCAGATTGTCCACAGTAGCTGACTATGAGTTGCCTCTGCTCTAGTAGGAGCTTGATTTTGCCAGCTGCAGATAGTTCCTGTGATTGTGTAATGTTTGGAAATCTAGGACTTTTCAAAGGGTATATAAATGCTAGGTGCCTGAGAGGTGTGGTGTGGATTTTGAGTTATTGGTTGCTGTTAGTTGCTGTTTGTTGAGTTTTGCACAAAGAAGAAACAACAAGAAGAAATTAGATAGCCTGATAGCAAAGATCAAACTTTTCCCCCAAGGAACTCAACACCCTAATCATCAGTAAGTAGTCCAATGATAACATCGCCCCCCCCTTCCTAAACTCTGACTTTATTGAGGAATCTTTCCTTTCCTCTCTTTTCTTTTTTTCTCTCTTATCTAGTATTAGGGGATTGAAATGATAGAAGGAAATGGATGGAGAAGGATAGTCAAAGTCTGTCTACATCATTTTTATTCATAATGATTAAAATGTGAAGATTTGCAAATGATTTGCTTCAATATATGCTATAAAGGGGTCACTTTGCTATGTTACCAAGTTCTCAAATGGGCTCTCTCTCCCTCTCCGTCTCCCTCTCCGTCTCCCTCTCCGTCTCCCTCTCCCTCTCCCTCTCCTTCTCTCCATCTCCCCCTCCCTCCCTCCCTTCCTTTCTGTTACTTTTTTAAAGTATCAAAAAATGCAGTCATGTTATAGCCATAGTCATCTGCCTATATCAATCTATATTATCATGTGTTTGTCAGATAGTCTCTAAGACTAAAAGACTAAAAAACTAAAAGACTAAGAATATAACCAGTATAACCAGGATGATACCTTCTGTTCTAAATGTATCTAAGAAAAAGCAGATATATTTGAGCTCAATTGAATAAATAGATTTTTCCATCCTGGAGACAATCTTCCTCAAAAGTATTAAGGTTCCCCAAAATAAAAGTATTCCATGAATCTACAAGGCTATCTTACAGTTTGAATAAAAAAGATCACCATATTCTAAGTAGAGAATTACAAATAATTTCTAATACCCCTTTTAATATACCTATGAAAATATCTAAAAGTAATTATGTTTATGAGCATTTTGTCTACATGTACATCTGTGTGCCTGCCCATGGAGGTCAGAGGATCCTGTAGCTTTATAATTTCAAGTAGTTTTGAAACACATCATGTTTATGCTAGGAATTGAACCTGTGTCCTCTAGAGGAAAAGCCAGTGCTCTTAACCATTGAGTCATACTTCCAGCCTCTATTTCCTCTTTCTGAAGGAGTTTTCTCAGAATAAGAACTCCTTGCATAATGAATTTGGTAGAGGTAAGCTTTACAACTGTGAGTCCTGTTTCTTATAATAACTTTTTTTAAACTCAATTACAAATATAGGAGAATATACAAGTATAGAGAAAATGCTGGCAATTATAACTTTTTAAAGGAAAGGGAATATAGTTTCTCTAAGGAAAAATCATACAGAACCAACATAAGAAATTATATGAATAAGGGGCAACCCACAGATGATTTGTTTAAAAATCTTAATTGTTTTGTCAAGCATAGAGAGATGAATTAAAGACAGGCAATCAAAGGTAGTGATTATAAACCACTTATCCAGTTGGCATCATGCTAACAATGGGATCCCCTAGCCATCGTGTAGCACTGATATTATTTTGACATTTTTATAAACAATGTGTGAGAGAAAGACATCTTCAGATCTGAAGAATACATTAAGCTACTGCAAGTACTGAACTGTCAAACTGGTTGGGGAAAAACTGCCTAAAAGTGTCATATGATTGAAGGAGTGGGATGCAGATAAGAGGCAGGTGGGCTTTAAGGTAATGCTTCTAGACAAAAATCACTGCAAGTGATCAACTATTTGATAATGGTTGACTTTCAAATCTCTATGTACATTCCCCCTTCTGTTCATGAAGACTCGGCTTGTAAAGCAATTTCCCAATTACATATTTTCAACTGTATAGCTCATATACACATCGAACTCACATCTTAATTAATTTCCCAATACACATATATATATTTTAATTTTGGCTTTTATAATCTCTAACATTTTGGTTAAAAATATCACTCATTCAAGAGAGACACACAAGAGTCAATATATTCTACTTGTAACAAAGCCCACCAGTTGTTTACCATAGAATTCACAATAACAATACCTTTGAAGTGAAAAAATTAAATAATTCTCCCATGTAAAATTACCCAAAAACTCTGACATACTAGATCTCTCACTTATCTCTCTAAACTCATGATATGGCCTTCTAATCTATGTCATTCATACTCACAAAATGCAAGAATCTTTTTTTCTAGAAACACTGAATTATTGCTCTATAACACATTACCTTCTGGAGCTAATTTCATTCTGCCAGAGCTATATCTTCCTCTTTAAACAGATACAATAACTTTTGGATATATATATATATATGGATATATGGATATATATATTCATATATATATTCATTTCTGTGCTAAAAGGAGACAGACTTGTTATTAAGGGATATTCATTGAAGCAGTATGTGTATTGGTAAACAGTTGGTAACAAATCAAATGTGCATCCACAAGACAATGGATAAATGAATTATGATACATTCATATAAACTCTAAGGCAATAAAATAAATGATACGAGTGTGAATAAATCTAAAATACCTTCTGATGAAGGGAATTATCAAAGAAGAATTTATGTCACATCACTGAAATGCACAAAATAATATTTACTATGGAAGTAAACTGTGCTCGGGATAACATTTCTGACAAACGAAGCAAGTAAATGATGTCAGGAGAATGGATATAGGCAGCTTCAAGCATGTATTTAATATTTCAGTTCTAAGAAAATATCTAAAGCGATTGTTGAAACATAAAATAGAACATGTAACACATCAAGATGGTGTTCTATGGAAATATTTGTCTAAATGTTTTAAATACTTAAAATACGTTCAAATAATGCATTTCTAACCTTGGTGTACTTGTATGTACCTGTAATTCCAGTACTGGGAAGTACAGGCAAGAGTGGTTAGTTGTGTAACTGATCAAAGTACAGAAAACAAGAGACTGTGGGTGTTTGCCTCTAAATGGAACATCTGTATCACACCTACCCTCAAGCTTCATGAAACAACTTGGAAGACAAGGCAGAAAGACTGTAAGAGTCTGAAGATTGGAAAGGGAACTATGAAATGGTATCTTTAGAACAAGACCTGCACAAGACCTGCACAAGACCAGCACAAGAAAAAGTTATCCAAAGTTCCAGCATAGGTGGAGGAGCTTCTCTCCAGACCCAACTTCTAATGGAGGAGTTATTGGGAGCTGACAGTTGCTAGGGAAAGGAAACTCCTCCTCCTCCTCTTCCTCTTCCTCCTCCTCCTCCTCTTCCTCCTCCTCCTCTTTCTTTTTTTTTTTTTTTTTGCAGTTCTCTTTTTAAATTTTTTTATTGGATATATTCTATAATTACAATTCATTTCCCTTTTTCTGGTTCCCCACCCCCAAAGGTCCCACATGCCCTTTTCCCTCCCCCTGCTCCCTCATCCACCCCTTCCCACCTCCCTGTTCTGGTATTCCCCTACACTGATGCTTTGAGCCTTTCCAGCACCAGTGTCCACTCCTTTCTTCTTGTCAGATATCACTTGGTATGTGAATTGTGTCTTTGGTGTCCCAAGATTCTAGGCTAATATCCACTTATCAGTGAGTGCATACCATGGATATTCTTTTGAGGCTGGGTCACCTCACTTAGTATGATGTTCTCCAGCTCCATCCATTTCTCTAAGAATTTCATGAATTTATTGTTTCTAATGGCTGAATAGTACTCCATTGTGTATATATACCACATTTTTTGTATCCATTCCTCCATTGAGGAACATCTGGGTTTTTTCCAGCTTCTGGCTATTATAAATAAGGCTGCTATGAACATAGTGGAGCATGTATCCTTATTGCATGCTGGGAAATCTTCTGGGTATATTCCCAGGAGTGGTATGGCTGGGTCCTCTGGAAGTATCATATCTAGTTTTCTGAGGAACTGCCAGACTGATTTCCAGAGTGGTTGTACCAGCTTGCAGTCCCACCAGCAGTGGAGGAGTGTTCCTCTTTCTCCACATCCTCGCCAACACCTGATGTCTTCTGAGTTTTTAATCTTAGCCATTCTGACTGGTGTGAGGTGAAATCTCAGGGTTATTTTGATTTGTATTTCTCTAATGACTAATGATGTTGAACATTTTTTAAGGTGTTTCCCAGCCATCCGAATTTCTTCAGGTGAAAATTCTTTGTTTAGCTCTGTACCCCATTTTTGGATAGGGTTATTTGGTTTTCTGGGGTCTAACTTCTTGAGTTCTTTGTATACATTGGATATTAGCCCCCTGTTGGATGTGGGGTTGGTGAAGATCTTTTCCCAATTTGTCCCTCCTCCTCTTTCTTCTTTTTTTCTTTTCTTTTCTTTTCTTTTCTTTTCTTTTCTTTTCTTTTCTTTTCTTTTCTTTTCTTTTCTTCTTCTTCTTCTTCTTCTTCTTCTTCTTCTTCTTCTTCTTCTTCTTCTTCTTCAACAGTGCAACAACTATTAGTAGGTTTCCCATGCTCCAGTCAATAGAAATGCACCATACTAATAGAAATGGAGTGGGGAAGAGAGGGGATGAAAAGGGAACATAGAGGGCATGCTGGAGGTTATGTTAACTTGATATAAGCTAGAGCCATTTTGGAAGAGGGAACATTAATTGAGAAAAATGCTTCCATAGTATTATCTTATAAGTAAGTTTGTAGGGAATTTTCTTGCTTTGGTAATTGATGTGGATGCCCTCAAATCACTGTGGGAAGTCCCTTCTTTGGGCAGGTAGTCCTGGATAGTATAATAAACATGGCTGAGAAAGCCACAGAGAGCAAGTCAGTAAAGCAGTACTCCTCCATGGCCTCTGCAGCCTTTAAGATTCCTTTGAGTTCCTACCCTGAATTTCAGAGATGATAGACTATAAGCTATAAGACATACCCTTTCTTCCTGACATTCCTTTTACTCACAATGTTCTATCACAGCAATAGAAACCTAACTAAGACATGAGGGTATATAAAGGGAGTTGGAGGGGGAAAACGGGGTATATGTGATCATATCTCACTCTGTGTGTGTGTTTGTGTGTGTGTGTGTGTGTGTGTGTGTGTGTGAAATTTTCAAAAGAATAAAACAATAAGATAAAAAAGAAGTATGGTGAAGGACCCAACGTGGATGGCATTAGCCAAAATACCAAACAAAGGGGAAACAGAACTGTAGAGACCATCTCCAGTAGATAGGCATGGCTCCCAGTTGTGGGATGGGGGCACCAACCCATCCCAAAATTTTTAAGCTAGAGTTGTTCTTGTCTAAAGGAAATGCAGAGACAGAAATGGAGCAAAGACTGAACGAAAGGCCATCCAGTGACTGCCCCATCTGGGGATCCATTCCACCTGCAGACACCAAACTCCGACATTATTGCTGATGCCAAGAAGCACTTGCCGGCAGGAGCTTGGTATAGCTGTCCCCTGAGAGGCTCTGCCATCACCTATAAGACAGATGCAGATACAGCCAACCACCAAACTGAGCCAGCGGACCTCAGTGGAAGAGTTAGGGGAAGGACTCAAGGAGCTGAAGAGGATTGCAACCCTATAAGAAGAACAATATCAACTAACTGGAACCCCAGAGTTCCCAGGAACTAAACCACCAGCCAAAGAGTACATGGAGGGACCCATGGCTCCAGCTGCATATGTAGCGGAGGATTGCCTCATCTGGCATTAATGGGAGGGATGGGCCTTGGTGTGGTAAGGGGATGCTAGAGCAGTGAAGCAGGAATTGAAGGGGAGCACCCTCATAGTGGCAAAGGGGAGGAAAGATAGGAGTGTGTGGGAAGGGGTTACTGGGAAGGGGGACAACATTTGAAATGTAAATAAATAAAATAATCAATTAAAAAGGAAGCATAGTAAATAGGGAGCCAGCCTTGGCTACACAGCATAAAAACATATATGAAGCGGAAACTTCCAGTTTCTTTGGAAAGTTTGTTATGTCAAATGATGTTTTGCTGGGGCACACTGGTGGAAGAATGTCTTGATAAAGCAGACACATGAAAGCATGTTTTCCTGAAGGAGACAAGGGTGAAAGGATGTTTCAATATAGCAAACATGTGGAAGGACCTGTGATGAAAGAGTATAAATATCTCCCACAGACAGTGGGAGACAGCACTGATCATTGATTTGGTTTGCTCTGCCTCGTTATTCTTCACTAATAATGGACATGTATTGGTTCACCCTACATAGCATTGTTGAGCTCACCTAACTGCTCCTGAGGTTCCTGCTGTAGCTTGCTGCTTAGGTAACCTCACATCAGGTTGGTTTCTTCAGGACTGAACTACAGATGCCTGGTGTCTGCTTGCTGAATGGACTGGACTGTAGCTGCTTGTTCATGCCTGGTGTCTGCCTGCCTAAAGGACTGGTCTGCAGCTGCTGAATTGTATTTGCTGTTTGCTTCAGGACAACTGCTGCCCAAGAAGACTGAGCTCACTCCCAAAGAACTGTTGCTAAACAGATCTCCTTCCCCCATATCTTAATAACTTCTTTTCCACTACCTCTGCTGCACGGTGGGTTAGAGGAGAAGTTGAACCCTTATTAAAAGTTGGTTGCAAAAATCTTATGCCTACACATATATGTGCATTGTGTATTATATACAATGTATTTTTTAATTGTCATTCCCTCATTCGGCACATTAAAACTGGCTCTATGACTGAAGGTCTATGTCCAGAATGATCATGAAGAACTGGTCTCTAGATTGCAGAAAAGATATAATCTAAGGAAGATTAACATGAAGCAAGTAAAATAGCACTGTATATAGTTGGAGCAATGAAGAAGCTTTTTTAAATGCTCTTAAATCTATACATTTCTATGATCTGTAGCAAAATGACTTTGCAATGGACATTGAAAACACAGAGAAAAGAAAACCAAGAAAGTGTCTGAGTCAATTGATTAGGCTTTGGTAGTTCTTTTTGAGGAACTGTTTTGAGTTATTCCTAAAGGCTTTGGGACATATCAAATGATTAATTTCCTAATCAGTATAACAGATGATGTGGGGCTATCCTATTTCTTTATTGACTCTCTTTCAACGTGGGTTTTATTTTGTGTTATGTTTGTGGTTTTTGTTTGGGTTTTTGTTTGTTTGGGAGTTTTTTTGTTTTTTTGTTTGTTTGTTTGTTTGATAAGAGTGGGTTTCACATTGTAGCCCAAGCTGGCATCAAACCTGTTCTTTTCGAGTGTTATACAATAGGAAATAGATATGGAAATGAGCCATAAGGTTTGCCTATAAAATCTATAACATTTAATTTCTAAATAGCAGCCAAAGTGTTGCTAGTTGCTTGAGGGCAATTTTACATAAGACTAAATCTGGCTTTCCATGTGTAAATCAAATAATTTCAAAAGGTCTCAGTAAGGTTAATAAAACCCACTCAAGTAGAAATTTTATATTTTACTGCCAAAGGCATATCTATGTATGTTTGTATACACACACACACACACACACACACACACATGTAAAAGAAATGGAGATTGATTGATTTTAGGGGCTAACTGGTAAGTTTATGCTAACCAATGCTAATCAGGTTGTTTCTGATTACTGAGTTAAAGAGTCACAATAAACATGAAACAAGTATCTTGTTGCAGATTTTCTTAAGCATGCACATCTTGGTCAAAACAGTGATTTGATTATATCAATCACTAATGTTGTGAAACTCTATCATAAATTAGGAATATACTAGGATTCTGAGTCTTTATTGTGTAGAGGTCAACACTAGCTTAATTATAATCTTAACCATGACTTTAAATCATAGTTTAATTAGGGAGGAAAGGAGATTTGCAGAGAATTCTATGAAGAAATAAATCTGTTTATAAGGTATAGACAAGGTATAGAAATATTTCATGGTACAAACAGATGGAAAAGTGGTAAACCTTCTAACCACTGATTAAAAGCATTACCTACTGCAATTTTCAATTTTCTTAAATATCATTAACCTTGAAATTAACTGGTAACCTAAATATTATATTTGTTCTGATTCACAGAATACTGCTTAGGAACATTGGTATGCCACAATCATATTTGTAATTATTTATTAACCTTTGCACTGCTCATAATGTGCAATACAAAAATTCTATGGAGTTGTAAAATGGGTTGCTCAGTAAATATCACTGACTGCTTGTCTCTAAACTATCAATCTATAACTCCTCCCAGAATGCCAAAGGGAAGAGGTGCTGACAACCAAAACAAGTATGAGTGTTACAATGGCTCATTTTCTAGAACTCATGGAGGATATTAGAACTTTTAAACTCATCTTGTGGTTGTATTCAGACAATATATACGAAGCATATGTGTTCTCTTAGTAACTAGATATGCAAAATTTTCCCTCTCCCACATACAATCAATTGCCACATTTTATAAAGTCTGCTTCATATCATGCTTATCATCTTATTTTTCCTTTCTCTTCAGGATACCAGTGAATTAGTTCTAAATGCTCATATTTAGTCAAATTAGCACACATACATATTACATGTCTGCTTAGCATTATTTTAAACATATCATTGCTTTAAAAGTATCAGTAGTGACTGATAAAAATCCATAAATCTACATCATCATTAAGGAACAAACTAATATATTTTTGGTTCAATAATGGAATTTAAAGAGGCTATTAAAAAGTATAAAACATGGCTGAAGAGATGGTTCAATGGTTAAGAACAATGAGTGGTTGCTTCCAGAGCACATGGGTTACATACTAAGCACCTACACTGCCGCTCACAACCATCGGTATCTGGGGAATCTGATGCCCTCTTCTGGCCTCTGTAGGTACTGCTTGAATGTAATGTATAGACATACATTCAAGCAAAATGTGCATATGAATAAAAAGAAAATTAAAGTACAACAAAATTTGAACTGTTTATGAGTCTTTGTTTCCCACTGAAGGTCTCAAATTGTACGAAATTTACATTAAATAGGTCTGAGCTCTTTCTCTTGTTAATCTGTCTTTTATTATAGGAACCTTAGCCATAAATCTAGATCAAGTGGTGCAAACTTTCCTCCACTACAAAGCACACTACAGACATATTTTCTGCTTTCTTCACTGACTATATCAGAGAAGTCTATTAGTATCAGTATATATAATATTTCCCAGTTCTTTTTAGTGGTAGTGTTAAATAAACAAACTTCCATTAAATGCTCTCTTTAGACATAACTTCCTACAATGGCTGATTGTGATCCAGAGTATTCTTAGAAAACAAAGCATGAATATTAAAGGAATGAGGTTGGGATTTTTCTAGGGGAACCCCATTTTCATTAAACTCCTGCATTATATCACTTCCAAGATCATTCACAATAATGGTCTGGGTTGGATAAGAAGTCATTCGCCCTATAAAAGGAATCAGTATTGTAAGGCTGAGATGTCTCTCAGAGAGGTAAGTTTTTTGGAGCAGCCTCTCTTCAGAATCATGCTAAAGATATGCAGGCATTCTTTTTCCTTCTGTGTGCTCTCTATGCTCTGTGAGTGATTAGCACTCCCCTTTTGTACTGTACCCTGTCAATCCAGTTTTGTTTGGAAAAGCTAATATGTAACTTCAGTTAAGATGGTAATGCCCATTTCTCATAGTTTTTCTGTATAACTATGCTAAAACTTATGATCTCCACTCAAGTCATCTTAATTTCCTGGAAAGAGGAATAAATCAGTAGTGAATGTTGTTGCTCCCAAATTTTACCCACAGAAAACTTTTTAGTGATACAACCCTTGATAAAACAATCACAGCTAAAGGACCTATATATGCCAAGATATATTTATATTATATTTTACGTAGACAAGAAAACGAGAGCCTTTGACTATATTGAACATATAATATGGAAAGCATATTTGATTTGCTTGTGAGGTGACTCATATGCTCAAGTAACATAGTTCTACTAACAAATTTCAGAAAGGGAAGAAAAAGAAGGAATTGTGAGCTAATACTTGTAAACTGCACCTGTAATGTAAAATAAACAATGTTTAAATACTACCCCAAAGCAGTAGGCATTTCTGAACCATGAGGTTCAGCTCATGGCTTAGTTGGATTTGTTTTGGGAGCATTCACATCCTTTCTTTGAGGGAAAATGATATTATGAGATAGAAACATTAATTTCACAGTTGATAAAACTTGGCACATGATGGCAATATTGAGAAGGGCTTCCAGTGCCAGAGGGTTGGCAGGAATTTGAGAGCACCTTTACTTTGTTATAATCCCTTCTCCAATGCTTCCCATTCCCATTGTACTAGCCACTGGTTTTTGTTTTGTTAACCATTTTGTGTTAGTGAACCTTGATCGACCTCAACCATAGCACAAGGAGCCTTGAAAAACAAAATTCAATAAAAATTGGGCTACCTGGTCCTGGAAAGGCTCAGTGCAGCAGTGTAGGGGAATACCAGGACAGGGAAACGGGAAAGGGATGATTAAGGAACAGGGGGAGGAAGAGGAGTTATGGGACTTTTGGGGAGGGGGGATCCAGGAAAGGGGAAATCATTTAAAATGTAATAAAGAATATATCAAATAAAAATATGAAAAAAGAATATATCGAATAAAAAAATAAAAAGAAAAATAAATAAAAATTGGGCTAAATTTAAATAATAATTCTCCCCATATTTCTAGTATTCACAAATATTATGATAATTGTTTCCATATTTGTTTAAATTTAGTGACAAGCAGGAGATAGATGAACCTATATTAGCCAAATACATTTTCATAAAAACAAAAATATCTAGGAAATCTGTCTCTAATATTTAACAAAAAGGTAAAAACCTGGTTAAAAATTCAATGCTACAAACTCTGAATTGAAAACAGAGGAAAGAAACAGAATTCTGAAACAAAACAGTACATATAATATATAACATGGCATACTTTTCACTTTACATTCCTGAAAACTTCAGGACTTAAATCGTGACTTATAACCATCATAGAAATTGCTACTTTTCTAATATCTGACAAAAACACCAGCTCAAAACCAGTGAGAAAAGATGAATAGCGTCAAAATATATATGTCCCAAACATGGATGTAAATGATAAAGCAAACTCTGCTCTCATGCTTCACAGTCTACCAAAGGTTTTTACTTCATTCAGATTCACTCACCTGAGAAAACTGGGGTCTCAGATGCACACACAACACTGTTTAATGGCAAATAAGGTTACAGACTTTCTCTGTGAATTTATAAGGGTATAATGTAGCCAATTATATTTAAGGGTAACACCATTTTCAATTCAGTATCATAGTCACTTTTATCTGCTTGCATTTTTCACAGGTTGACTTGGGTGCTTGGAGGTAGTGAGGTGGGAAGTCAGGATAGAGCTACCACACAGTGCTAGTGAGCCACAGGGACGCTAATCTGAGCTTCCATCTCTTTTTCAACAGAAACTGAGGATATAAATGTATAAAGCTACAAGGGGATAGATAAATTTTAACATCTAGAAATTGTTTGGAACAACCTGTGAAGCTCACTTGAAATCAACTATTTGTTATTGCCTTTGTTTTAATTGAGCCACTTGTGTCAAAAACATAACTTATTGAGATAGCGTTTGACATCATTATGAGTTCCACTGTGGTATAAAATTCACAACACTTCTCTAAACTATGCAAGCTGACAATAAAAGAAAAGAATCATTTACAAGTGGGGCAAGGGCAAGTTCTTTTCTGAACTAAGAAATTACCTAAGAAAAATAGCTCTTTAAACTTTTTGATAAATGAAGCTCAATTTAGTTATATTACAAGTAACTAAAGGCATATAATAAAAGGTTTGTAATCACCAAATTGGAAGGTATTATTACGAAAGTATAGGTTGTTCTGATTAGCCCTAAGGCAAAGAACTTAAAGTAGCTTAACTGCTTGTTACTGTTTCTCTACTTTTCTATTGATAAACATGATGATAAAGGAGAGCAAATTTGATTTACTCAGGCAAAGAGAACAGATGTTATATGCTGTAAATCTTGCTAAAAGCCTGTGAGATAAGAGAATGCATTTACATGGTTGTCTAACTATTTCCAATTTAATTTATGTGGTACAAGTAGAAACATTAGAAAAGTTTTGCTTTTCCCGTCCAGTGCTGATTAAATCAATCTGAAGAATCTCCCATTAAATGAATCACCCTGAAGACAGTGTTCTTTATGGCCTCTAATGTTACTGTGACATCAAGAAAACTGGTTATCATAGATTTCAGATAAGAACCAGGGAAGAAACCAAGAAAACAGAAGGTTATATAAAATAAATTATCATCATAATAATTTATAGATTAGATATGTATATTTTAGGGTTAAAATTTTTAAATACCAGCTCTCAGGAGAAGAGAACAACCTGTCCAGCCCAGGAAAGAGTGATTTGCTTTATACAATCTGAAAGGGGAGAGTTGGAAATTAGCAAAACATAATAAAACATTTGAGATAATGAGTTGGTTTTATTATAATGTGAGCTTTATAAAGAACTCTGCAGTTCCTCAAATTATTAATCTCTAAATTGACAATAATAAATTGATAATAATCTCCTCAAAGATGGGAGTATAATCTGCAAGTTTCATAGTCACATAAAAGAATTAAAAGCACTTATTCTTCAATCCTTCCATTTAATCATAGACAAAAGGAATACTCACAACATTAAACACCCAAACAGGATGAGGACAGGGATGCAATGTAACAATAGTTATTTGATTTATACCAGAAGTTTGATATTGAAATTTTATTCTGAAATCCTATAGACTTTTTAGAAACCTAAGTTTGTAAGTAACTTTGCTTCAGGTCTTAGTATTAGTAGTTAAAATATTAAAGGTCAATTTTACTATTAAATGCTAATATATTAATGTTAATACTAATTAAAATCTATTACATGTTCCTCAGGGTAAAATGACACACACATATCATCTACCAATTTCTTCACAAAATTCCCGGGAGGTGTTCATTATTTCTGTTTCACAGATGAAAAAAACTTCAGAACTTCAGCAATTAAGTACCTGAAAGTTGGGTACTTCCAGGCACCGGACAATTCCATTAGAAGATCTTTGTTCTTCCTTCAGCAAATACCTTCGAAGGCCTGTGAAACATTGAAATAGACAAATAGAAGTGTAGGAACCATCCTGATCTAACAATTTTCCTTTTAATGGTTTCCATTTTCCATGATCAACTAAAGTCCAACAGTATTAAGTAGAAAATTACACAAAGAATTTATGTTTTGAGAACTGGAGAGATGGCTCAGTAGTTAAGAGTACTAACTTCTTCTAGAGGACCCGGGTTCAATTCTCAACTCCCACATAGAAAGACGCTCATGACCATCTGTAATTTTAATCCCAAGAGATCCAATGCCCTCTTCTGGTCTCAGTGGGCACTGTATGCACATGATTATGTGTATGAATACAGACAAACATTCATATGCATAAAATAAAAATAAATAAAATATCAAAAAGAAAAATAATTTGTGTTTTCATTGCCCAGCTGTGAACCTTACAAACTACATGATGTAAGCAAGATGTGCCCACTGGTGAAATAATGGTGCTACTTACTATTATAGGAACATCCAAATTCTTTCTGCTTGGATTTGAGGTCCACTCACCAGGAAGGAATTCATTCCAGGTATTGTAAAACTACTCAGAAATCCGTGATGGGGAAGATCATGGGTTCTAAGAAAGAACTGAATATTGTTTAACTAAATTCCCATAATGCCAATCTGATTTCTAGATATTTATGTTTATACCCATAGACTTTCAGTCTTAGAGAAGGCCCTCTTTCTAGTAAATAGTGGTAAATACAGGGAATCATAACTGAATAAGGTACTGAGAAGTAGTGACAGATGATAGTTCAATCCTAACAAGATATATTTCTACCCCCTCCTCCAGGGGAGTCTGCAAGAGCCAAAAGATAGAGAAGAGGGCTGTAAAATGTCATCTTCAGGGTTAGATATAGTCATTGCAATTATGAACTCAACAGCAGTTGCAGATGCCTGTGCTGGGCCTGAGCAAGAATCAGTTCAACAACAGTCAGAAATGGATGGAAGAAAGGTTCAGGGGTCCCCACCCATCACTGCTAAATTATTTGCTACTAAGAGATTCAGGGAGAGATAGAGTCATTGCCTTCAGTTGGGTACTCAGCAATGACTCTAGCAGGCTCCATTATAGCTCTCACACAAGTAGCTTTGGTGAAACTAAATGGGCCATAAAACAAAATCAAAAGTCATGAATATGGGAAAGATATTGTGGAGGTGCCTTGACAGGGGTGGGAGAAAGATAAACGGGGGTGGGAAAAGAATAATCAGAATATATTATTTACATGTATGAAAATATCAAACAAAAAAGTAATCCATAAAAACAAATTTGAGTTTTTAATTGATTTTAACCACATGTTGTAGTTGTTGCCCTACTGTATTAGTTGATATTTCTTACCATGTCTATATATTAAACTTTATGATAGATATGGATGTGTGAGAGGGAGATAAAAGAATGCATTACATACATATATAAAATTGTCAGGAAACAGATTTAATTAATTTTTAAAAGGTTTTCTAAAGTAACAAAAAATTCTTCCTTAAAAGGGAAAAAGCATAATATACATGACTCACTATTATTCACTTTTTCAGACATCCACTGGAAGATTTGGAATATATACTTTATGGGTAAGGGAAACTCCTGTGAACTTATCAATGCAGTGTTTTGTAAGAATGGCTTTTACTGACTCTATTTTTCTAATTTTGAGGTAGAGGAATCTTGGCACAAATGGTCTGTTAGTTGCTCCTGATCTAAAGTACAATCTCTGGAGTACAAACAAAGTGAAACAAAAGTTGGATTCTCACCAGAATAAAGTAGTTGACAAATAATACATGGATCAAGCAAAATAATATAGAAACTGTCTAGCTGGTGGAGAGGGGTGTTCTAAGTGTGACTTTTTGAAGGAAGAGTCAATTCCTGGCATAGGTCCTTCATGGTTTATATCCTAAGTGTCATGTACTTCAGAAGACAAATTCTCAGATATATAATTTTTTTAAAGTTCTCCATGTTATCTTCTGGGATCCACTTGGTCTGACACAGCATCCTGTTTTACCAGTGTCAGAAAACATCCTTAAATGTTTTTAACTGCAAAATGTAATTTAAAAAAAGGAAAATGGCAAATAGGACATCAAAAATAAGAATGAGTGAAAAAGGGGTTCACATTCAACAGAGTAAAGCAAAATGCAGGAAAAAAACAGCAGAAAATGTAAGCCCCCAGGGCATCCTAACTTTGCCTGGGCCTTGTTGGTCCAAGCAGGGTTCCAAAATTATCTCTACACTGTCTGTGTCTCTGATATTCAGCCTGTTTTGAGGATCCATGTTTCCTCCCACCAGCCCTAAGTTCTCCAACTCCCTAAGGAGACTTCAAACCTAACGTTGAGTCTAAAGCCCTATCAGCATGGCACTTAGAATCTATTAGAGCTTCACTGTGGCACCAATAGGGGAAAATATTTGAAATTACAAGCTTCCAAATCACTCGATTCTAGGTATTATTATACTTATCCAGATTAACATTACCCAAAATTATTTTGCTTGAGATCTTAATCAATAAAATTAAACAGTAGAAAGAAATGTATGTATATTAGCTAAAGAAGAAACACAATATATCTTGACTTGCTGTTGATATGATTATATAAAAAACAATCTGAGAATCCACAGGAAAACAAGTAGAACATTAAAATTAATACTCAAAAACAAAGTTATCCTACAGATAAACAAAAACTATGGGAGATAAGACCCTATGTACATAAGTAACAGAATAAACACATTGGGAAGGTAATTTAACAAATTAAAACTTATATGAGAAAAACTTATAAATTATCATCAAAGATAAAAATCAACTTGGAAAATTTAACATTATTATTCTACCAATGATATTTTTTGTTTGATTTTGCTTGCTTGTTTATTTTGACACAGTCTTACTATATAGACTAGGCTGGCTTCCACCTAACAAGGATCCACCTGCCTGTGCCTCCCAAATGCTGGGAATAAAGATGAATGCTACCATACCTGGCTATGCCACGTTTGTGATTATAAATACATCTAAAACACTCTTTAAATTTGCTATAATCTTCATTAAAAAAAACAATCAGATGGGCTCCAGGATAACTCCGCAGGTAAAGGAGCTTGTTGCTGAGGTTGAGGACATGATTTCAATCACCTGAACTCATGTGATAGAGACAACAAACCCGACAAATTGTCCTTGGACCTCCACATGTATTCGATGGCATACACACACAAAACAGATAAATATGACTGGCTCATCTTGAGACCCAAGCCATGAGAGGCAGCCTAACCTGGCACTGCCCGGAGGGCCAGGACCCAGAGGTTGCAAAGCCTAGACACCTAGAATAGATCCAAACAAAGTCAATGAAATAATTTCTAATAATATTTTGCTATCCCCATAGATTAGTGCCTATCCTTATTGTTATGAGAGACTCCATCCCGCAACTGATGGAAATAGATGCAGATACCCACCGCTAACCATTAGGTGGAGCTTGGGAAATCCCATAAAAGAGGGAAAGAGGGAAAGATGTGATTCTAGGAGCCAAAGGAATCTAGGATACCACAAGAACACAACCAAAATCAGCTAACCTGCGCTCATAGGGGCTCACAGAGACTGAACCAACAACTAAGGAACTTACATGGAACTGACCAAGGTCCTCTGTATATATGTTGTGCAACTTAGTCTTCTTGTGGAACTCCTAATAGTAGGGACAAGTGTTGTTTCTGAATCTTTTGCTTACTTTTGGGATCCTTTCTCCCTATGGGGTTTCCCTGTCTACTCTTAATAGAAGTGGTGCCTAGTCTTTACTGCAACTTGATATGCCCTGGTTGATTGGTATCCATAGGAAGTCTGCCCTTTCTGAAGAGAAACGGGAGAAGTGGATTGGGGGAATGGGCTGGGGGAAAGGAGGGAGGGGAAACTGCAGTTGAGATGTAAAATAATAGTAGTAATGCTTCTTAAAGATTGTAAAGTTACTAATGGTTAGTGGCTGGAGAGGTGGCTCAGTGGTAAAGAGCACTTGCTGTTCTCCTAGAGGACCCAAATTCAGTTTCCAACACCCATGATGGGTGGCTCACAACTGCCTCTCACTATAGCTCCAGAGGATCTAATGCCTCTGGTCTCTGTGGTCATACACATACTCACATACAAACACATACACATATACAAACAGTTAAAGACATTAAAAGTTAATTCTAAAAAGTAGCAATGTTTAATTCCTGACATTTGCAGGCTGACTCTAAAGTCTATATGAAAAAACATAGAACAAGATCAAGAAAAGAAGTCAAAAGAATGGAGAACTGGCATTAAAAGATATATTAGTAGAAAAAATATATATTTATGCAGAAACACACACACACACATATATACATATACATATATATATATATATATATATATATATATATAGCACATGATATACCAACGTGAAATTCAAAGTTATCATATGTTTATCCCTAAACTGTGAATCACTGAAGTGCTAAAAAGGCATGTGAGTGTATAGTATACTTTAGCATAGTTAAGGCCTTTCTATTTTGAAGTCAGTATTAGATACCCTCATGCTGGTGTCTCAGACAGTTGTGTTTAGACTTTTATCATATCCACGAGAAATGGCACTAGTTGAAGCAGAATTTTTAATCCAATCAGTTACGCTGCATTCTTTAATTGGTGGATTGAGATAATTTCTGCCTGTGGTTATTATAGAGAGAGGCTTTCTATTTCCTAGATTTTGTTGGTTGCTGTTCTGGTTAGTTAGGTTTGAGAAAGTTCTTTTCTCTGTTAATATTAAGGTGCTAGCAATACTGTGTTGGTTATGATGGTTTCCTTCTCACATATCCTATGTTCAGCTACTCTCTTAATCAGATGTATTATTCCCTGTGCTTTCATGAAAGAGACACCTTTAGTCCCAGCACTTGGGAGGCAGATGCAGGCAGATTTCTGAATCTGAGGCCAGCCTGGTCTACAGAGTGAGTTCCAGGACAGCCAGGGCTACACAGAGAAACCCTGTCTCGAAAAAAAAAAGATAGATAGAAAGAGACTATCTTTCTTATATCACTGTGTACATTAATTCTTTTACATAGTTTCTGCAGCTCTTGCTTGATTGTCATGAGTTGTTAGAACTGTGTTTATTTTGAAATGTTCATATTTCTCCATCAATTTTAAGAGATAGCTTTGTTGGGTATAGTAATTTTGATTGACAGTTACTTAACTTTCAAAGCTTGAAATATATTGTTCCATGCTTTCTTTATTTTCAGCATCTCTGACAAGAGATCTAATATTATGCTGATACTTCTGTCTTTGAATATGAGTTGCTGTTTTTCCCTTAGAGTTTTTAATGTTGTTTGTTTGCTTTATATTTTTGACATCTTAACTATGATATATTTTGAGAAGCTTTTCCCTTGTGTCCATTTAGAGTTCTAAATACCTCTTGAATTTGAATGTCCATTTTTTTCTCTGAGTATGGGATTGTTTTCAGTTATAATTTTATGGATTTTTTACCTTAACTCAGCTCCTCCTTGTATCCCTAAGGATTGTTATACTTGGTCTCTTAAATGTAACCTCTAAGGAATGCTGAGAGGCAGAGAATTAGTCTTCCCTAGGAGAGGGCATATCATTTGATATTCCAATACAAAATGGTCACCCATGAAAACATATATACAAGTAACTTTATATAGACTGACACTGTTATATTTAAGAATACATGTATATATATAAACATATATATACACACAGAGAGACACACACAACACAAAAAAGAAAGGTGAATAGAATAGAATTATGGTATGGAGGGATTGGGGACTGGAATAAGATGATTAAGTGGAAAGGAGAGAGGTTATAGGAGAGATTACAGGAAGAGACATCTAAAGTTAAGAGGTATTTCATAACTTTTATGAAAATATAATACAGGAGAAGCTTCCTAAGATATATACATATATGAACGCAATCTAAATGAAATGCCAAATAATGGAGGAAACAGCTTCAACAGCCTCTTATCTCTTATCACTAAATGAAGCTTCCAGTACCAGGATTTGGTTACAATCTAGAGTTGTTGGCCAAAGGGGTCCCATAGAAATCCTCAAACAACCCAGGCTATTGCCAAGAGTAGAGGTTGCTCTCCCCAAATAGAAGGCAAATTTCCAGTGCTGAAGAATACACCTACACAACCCATTGAAAACAGACAAGTCAAGTTGGTGCCTACATAGAGCCTTCATACCTGTATTCTATCCACTTTGGTACAGGGATGTACTACTCTCCATGCTACCAAAAGAGAAACACAAACACCAATCCATCACAAACCATTTATTTGATCTCCAATGGTGTCCTGCCTGAAAAATATGCTAGTGCAATTGCAACACAGAACTTGTGAGAGTAACAAACCAATATTTGATTTGACTTAAAGCCCACTCCATGAGATGGTTCAAATACCTAACAATGCTTGGGTGACCAAGAACCTGAGGCTAGATAGTCCAGTGACATAGTTGGTAAAAACCAAATATTACTTGTCTTAAAAATGAATAATATAATGTTTTCTAATAATATTCTGCTATACTCATAAATCTGTGCCTTATTCAACCATCATCAGATAGCCTTCTGAAGCATATAGGAATAAACATAGAGACCCACAGCCAGATACTCTGTAGAAGCAGGAAACCTTAAAACACTCAACCCTAAATGAGATATTTCCATCAAATCCCTCTCCATGGGGCTTGGGAACCCTGCAGAAGAGGAGGCAGAGAGAGTATAAAGTCAGAAGGAATTGAGGACACCAAGAAAACAGAGCCCTCTAAATCAAAATGATCAAAGCTCATATGAACTCACAGAGACTTAGCATGCACCAGGCCAGCACAGCTCTGAGTTAGGTCCTTTCCCTATATACCATGGATTCTAGTTTGCTGAGTCCAGCCTCAGCATGAGGAGGGTCCTAGGAAGGGGATATTGAGAGAAGTAATGCTCAATAATGACTTGGAGACAATAGTGGATGGAAGCTGTCAGTTTGAGTGCTTTCTCTTTTCCCAAGGATTCTCATCATTCTTTCTTCTTCCTCTTTCTTCCTTCTCATTCTTTGCCTTCTCCCAATCAGAGAGCCTGAGTTCAGTCATTTATTTGCTATATCATCAAGGCTTTGAACATTGTTAATATAGTTTTAGAAATCCTCACATTTACATAAATTTTATAAATCCCAGATGATTAGTCCCAACTCCTGCTTCCTTAAAACAGAAACTATAAACAAAGCAAAAGCACATTTTCTTGTAGTTTTTATACAGTCTGTTCTTCCTGGGCTGTATATACCTCTTGAGTATACCTCTTGGTACAGCAGAAAGCATGTAGAAGAATGCAACTTAATTCATTCTTATCTCCTTGTACAAAGCTCAAGTTCAAGTGATCAAGGACCTACACACATAAAACCAGATACACTGAATCTAATAGAAGAGAAAGTGGGTAAGAGTCTCAAACACATCAGCACAGGGGAAAACTTCCTGAACAGAACATCAATGGCTCAGGCTCTAAGATCAACTATAGACAATTGTGATTGCATAAAATTGAAAAACTTCTGTAAGGCAAGGGACACTGTCAATAGGACAAAATGCCATTGCTGGTGGGATTTCAAGCTGGAACAACTACTCTGGAAATCAGTCTTATGATTCCTCAGAAAATTGGACATATATAGTTAAGGACCCAGCTACACCACTCCTGGGCATATACCTAAAAGATGCTCCAACATATAACAAGGGCCCATGTTCCTCTACACCCATAGCAGACTTATTTATAATAACCAGAAGTTGGAAAGAACCCAGATGTCCCTCAACAGAGGAATGGATACATAAAATACGGTATATATACACAATGGAGTACTATTCAGCCATTAAAAACAATGAATTCATGAAATTCTTAGACAAATGGATAGAACTGGAGAATATCATCCTGAATGGGGTAACCCAATCACAAAAGAACACACTTGGTATGTACTCATTGATAAGTGTACATTACGGGGGAAAAAAGCCCTGAATACCCACAATATAACTCATAGACCATATGAAGCTCAAGAAGAAGTAAGACCAAAGTGTGGATGTTTTATTCCTACTTAGAATGGGGAATAAAATAATCACAGGAGGTAGAAGGAGGTAGGGATCTGGGAGAGAGGAGAGGGGATGGAAAAAGGGAGCACGATCAGGTGTGAGAGGAAATGGGGGAGATGCACAAAGGATTATGGAACTGAAGAAAGGTGTGTAGCAATGGGGGTAAGGAACTGAGGGTAGACACCAGAAAGTCCCACATGCCAGGAAAGCAAGAGGCTCCAAGGACCCAATGGTGATGACATTAGCTGAAATACCCAACAAAGGGAGGGAGAGAGAACCTGTAGAGGCCTAGTCCAGAGGTTAGGCATAGCTCCTGGTTGAAGAATGGGGCCACCCACCCACCCCCATCTCAAAAATATTAACCCAGAATTGCTCCTTTCTGAAGGAAATGCAGGGACAATGAGTGGATCAGAGACTGAAGTAAAGGCCATCCAGAGACTGACCCACCTGGGGATCCATGCTACACATGTAGACACCAAACCCAGACACTATTGCTGATGCCAAGAAGTGCTTGCTGACAGGAACCTGATATAGCTGTCCACTGAGAAGCTCTGCCAGAGCCTGACCAATATAGATCCGGATGCTCAACACCAACCATCAGACTGTGCATAGGGACCCCAGTAGAGGAGTTAAGGGAAGGACTGAAGGAACTGAAGGGGTTCACAACCCCATAGGAAGAACAACAATATCAACCAACCAGATCCCCCAGAGCTCCCAGGCACTAAACTAACAACCAAAGAGTATACCTGGTGGGACCATGGTTCTAGCTGCACATGTAGCACAGACTGCCTTATCTGGCATCAATGGGAGGGGAGGCCCCTGGCCCTGTGGAGGCTCAATGCCCAAGCATAGGGAAATGCTAGAGTGGTGAGGAGGGAGTAGGTGGGTGGAGTCGGGAGCACCCTCATCAAAGCAGGGGAGAGGGGAAGGGAGAGGGGGCTTTTGGAGGGGAAACTGGGAAGGGGGATAACAATTAAAATGTAAATAAATAAAATATATAATAAAATAAAGAAAGTAAAATAGAAGAAACAGAAGAACAGCTTCAAGGCAACAGCAACCATCAGCATATTCAGCAATCAATGGCCTGGTCATGATCCAGGGGGCAGGCACTGTGTCAAGCCTCCCCTTACACAGTCACCAGGCACTAGTTAGGTGTTTTTTGTGGCATTCCTAAGCATGTGAATGAGTGGGTGTCTGATTTTTGTCCTTTTTCTTAGGTTCTTTCTCTTCTGTTTGTCTAATTCCTATGTGTTAGCTTTTATTTTATTATTAATATAACATTATGATAAATGTAATGGGACTAACACGTATATGAGGTACTTAGAAAAGGTAAATATACAGAGATTATCATGGACTCTGTGGAGGGAACCATCAAGGGTTATTGTGTCTGTTCGGGAGTAATCATATATAAATATATATACAATTAAAATGGTTTAAATGGAAGCTAGAAAGATGCTCTGTGGATACAGTGCTTGCTGCACAAACACAAGAATATTAATTTGGATCTTCATACTCATCCCCCAAAATGGTAGACATCACATGTCTAGAGCAGGGAAGATACAGACAGATACAGATACATGGAATTGGCTGACCAGCCAATCTAATCAAAGCAACAAGTTCCAAGTTTAGAGATTTTGTCTTAAAAAAAAATGAGGTGAATATCAAGAGAGCCTATACACACAGTTAAAACTGTTTCTTTTGTCCTGGATTTTTAATCACAAGATCATATATATTTCTAGAAAAAAAAAAAAAGAACGGCTTCTTGCCACTGACTAGTACCATTTCTCCCAACCTTTAATGATTTGTATGTAAGTACATATGTCTAGGCTATAAATGCCATGTTGTTAAAGCCATGCTTCTTTATATCCTCTGTAGGATTATGCACACAGTAAGTACTACAAATTAATTATAAAAATTATTGTACTTTGTCAGGTATGGTAGCACATTTCTGTAATTCCATCACTCAAGAGGCAGAGGCAAGAGGATTGGGACTTCTAGGTCATTTTCAGCAACATAGCAAGTCCAAAGCTAGTCTGAACTACTTGTGATCCTGGCTCAAAGAAACTAGAGCAAGGTGGTACATGTCAGCAATCTGGGCACTTGAGAAGCAGAAGCAGGATCCATTGCAAGTTTGAGGTCAACCTAATCTATACAGTGAGTTCTAGGTCATCTGGGGCTTACATATTGAGACCTTCTCAAACAAAAGGAAAACAAAAAGAAAAAATAAATTTAATCAAACCAAATTGGGCCCTTGGCTTTGTTTTACTTTTGTTAAGTGTATCTAAACTTATGTTAGAAATTTTCTGCCTTTTACACACCTTTACCAGTGATTCATTCTGAATTCTGAATGATTCTTCCTCTGGAAGTTTTATTATTTGAACGCATTTTAAAATCCTGCACTGAACTAGCTGCAGGATGTCTATGCAGAATATAAAATCCCAAACCTTTGTTAGCTTTCTGCTACCAAAATTGTAATATGCAAAGCATAAAGAATTAATACATCAAGTACTAAGAGATAAATATCTATTATAAGAACTTCATAAGACTGTTGAACCTGAAAAATAGTGCCTACAATATTCTTTGTTTTTGGTTTTTTTGAGACAGGATTTCTCTGTACAGCCCTGGCTGTCCTGGAACTCACTCTGTAGACCAGGCTGGCCTTGAACTCAGAAATCCACCTGCCTCTGCCTCCCAAGTGCTGGGATTAAAGGTGTGTGCCACCACCGCCCAACTTACAATATCCTTGTAAACATTTTCTTCTACATTTTATTCAAATGATAATTTTCTGGCTCCTCTATAACCCTGACATAAAGTAGAGGGCTACAACACAATACAATACTAGCAAAATGAAATAAATGCTTTTTATCTCCAGTCACTGTGAGTATAGCTTTTGAGAAGAAATTCTCAATCTGGGTTGATAGAGAAACAGGGAAAGTTTGTGTAAGCACTGAGGATATTTATACCCATAAATTTGTAAGTTTCCTTCTGTGAAAAAGATACAGAATACCTTTCCTGCCTCCCTTACAATGACGCTGTTGAGAAACAGCTAAGCTAGTAACTTTTGAAACCTGTAAATCATTTCAATCTTAATGTGAGTGCATGATATTCAGTTGTGTACGCATGTTCATGTATGAGGGGAGAAGCATGTGCATTTGGAGCTCAGAAGCCAACCTTGCTTGGTACTCATGTTCCACCCCATCTGAGGCCAGGTTCTTTATTTTACACTGTGTATGCTAAGTTAGTTGCTCCCACAAGCTTCAGAGGATTCACCTATCCCTACCCTCCATCTTACCAGAATTGTACAGAGATTATAGGCATGCACTACTACATTAAACTTTACATAAGTTCTGTGGATCCAAACCCAGGTCATGTTCACATGGCAGGTACTTTATCCACTGAGTCATCACTTCATATTAAAACCTATAAAATATTTGGTAATATAATGTCGTCATTATATTAAATTCAGAATGCAATGGGGTTTATTCCCAGACAAGTAGGTAAGCCATCAACAAAACTTTTTGCATTAAAGAGTCCAACTTCCTTAAGAAATTGCATTCATACTCTGGTAAGTTAAATTCTAAGGCAATGATTAGTAATATGGTAAACAGAAACATATGTCTGAACCAATCCTAAAGCATATTAAAAAAATTCATCAAAGTAACCAAGATCTGATATGCAAATATTTGAAAAGAATTCTTATGTATTCAACAGATAATAGGAGAGATTCATAATTTTCTAGAGATAAAATAAAAACATTTTAATGGTAAAAAATAATAAAGATAAGAAGTTGTGAGTTTTTTATAAACTTGTAATCTTGTATCTTGTAATCTACACAGTGTTCTGAATTCAGATAGCCAATATCTAATGATATCTTTCTCCTTCCTGAAAACTGTAGTAAAGGTCATGCTCATTAAAAATATGAACATATCAATTGGAAGAAATTCATTCTGAGCCAAAAGTCTTGAATGATTCCTTTAAGAAATTGTATAGCATTGACTTTATCACTGTTTCATTCTAGCCAATGGAGGTAAGACACTCGTTCTTTCCCTGTCTTTCAAGGAAGGAGTATAGGAAGGCTAAGATATAACTACTGGCAAGAAGTACTCTAGAATACCAATATCAACATTAAAAATAAAAGTTGCCCCCAATGGAGGAGCTAGAGAAATGATCCAAGGAGCTGAAGGGGTTTGCAGCCCCATAGGAGGAACAACAATATGAACCAACCAGTACCCCCAGAGCTCCCAGGGACTAAACCACCAACCAAAGAGTACACATGGAGGGACCCATGTTTCCAGCTGCACATGTAGCAGAGGATGGCCTTATTGGACATCAAGGGGAAGAGAGACCCTTGGTTCTGAGAAGGCTCATTGTCCCAGTATATGGGGGATGCCAGGACAGGGAAGCAGGAGTGGGTTGATTGGGGAGCAGGGGGAATATTGGTTATGGGATTTTTTTTGGGGGGGACGAGAAAAGGGGACAACATTTGAAATGTAAACAAAGAATATATCTAATAAAACATAAAATAAAAGTTGTAATGTTCAAGTTTTAGAGACAAAATCCCCAGGTTCTACTGAGGAAGCACATAACACAGTCTAAGAAATTTAGAAGTGACTTTACTCTCCCATGAAAGGTAAATAAAAAGAGTTCAACACCTAAATTAGACATTAATACTAAATCACCAGTTTGGTTACAAAGGTCAAAAAAAATTACTTTAAGATGCTCAAGGTTAAAAGATTTCCTCCTAAGAAACTGTACATGAATGTGTTGTTGAGAATAGACTTTAAATGCACCAAGCATATTCAGAAAACTAAACAGAAAAATAACAACACTAATTGGGCTGACCCTCTTGCCTCTACAAAGTAAAGATATATGCTTGACAGGTAATTAAATGCAAGATTCTAAAATGAGAGTGAAATCAACAGAGAAACTCAACAGAATACCAATGGCTGAGTAGCTTGTTTCTCTCACCTTCTTTTGACTTCCACATAACTCTCTCCACTAAAGTACCACTAAAATGGACATCTTGGCTTAGGACAAAAGAGCTTCTCTTTATAGTTAATGCATATTTTGTATGATGAGGCATATGGTGCTGGGAAAAAAAAGCATGAGCTTCAACATTGGGTGGACACCAGTCCAAATTCTGACTTTGTCACTTAGCAGTTCATAATGCTGAGTTATTTACTCTCTCCTTGTCTTAAAGTGCTGAGTCCAGCATAACCATGTAAGAGACAGTATAAATTGGTTTCCTGCCCCCACACAGCCGGCAGGGCATGGACCTCCATGAGTATAGATGGCAGCTGTGGATGAAAGGCTTGTTTGTATAATAGTGGATATATTTTCACATTCCTCCTCTGAGGAATGCCTTCTCTGCCAAGGATAATGACTCCGTGATAATCAGAGACAACATAAGTCCAGGAGTTGAGGGCTTGACTATGTCTCAGCAAAACAGTAGAACACTGTAGTCTTCAGGATAGCCCTTAAGGCTGAGGGAAAGAACACTGAAAACAAGAGTTCAAAAATATATAATTCCTCAATTATGCGAAATATAAGGATACAATATGAATTGTATAAGAAGCTTAACAGATCTAAAGGAACAGAGGCAGCTGCTCTATGAGCCAGCTTATCAGAAAGATACTAAGGAAGGAGATAAAGAGATGTAGGAAGTGGCAATTGCAAAGCAAGATCCTATCCAGCTTTTTGTTGCTGTTGTTTATGCTTACAAAGGCAGGTAGATTCCTGAGTTTGAGGTCAACCTGGGACAGAGATAATTTAGGTCTAGGCATGGTCAGAATGGTAAATTCAGGGCAGGGTTCCACCCAGCTATCTTATTGTCTGTACTTGTTCTTGATGTCTTTTTCTAAGAATCAAGAGGCTTGGATCATGGTATGCGGATTCACGGGATAAGCAAAAAGGAACCTGTGGTAAAGACTAAATTGGTACATAAAATAAAAGACTGGGCTTTTGGTCTGCAAGAGATGAGATAGACAGAGTTTTTAGAATAGCAAGAGAAAGTTTTCTGGAGCAGAGAACTGTCTGGAGATTTCCAGAGAGAGCAGAAGAGACAGAGCAGTCAGAAAAGCAGAGCATAGGCTTTCAGGTTCGACCCATAATTTGACTTCGAGTTGTTTGTTTCACTGCTCTCAAACACCCCTTCCCTTAGAATCCCTCTCCAAGCTGAGGCTGGCCCTTGGCATCCATAAAATAAGAACAACATCTTCTTTGCAAAACTGTCAAAAGAGGAAAATACTGATTATTTATATAACCCATTACAGTGCCAGAGCATAGTAAAGTCACAATAAAAGTTTGCAGAAATACATACATACATACATACATACATACATATATATATATACTAAAAGTGTCAGTCTCAGAAGATACCCTCCCAAAAAGAACAGCATCATAGCAATGATAATAGCTATTATTTTCCTGAAATGATATAGTTAACTTCTATTGGGACTATTTTTAGCACTAACAGCTTTCAAACACAGATCTAACTTTTGCTCTTAGCACTCAGGCCCATCCACAAGCACAGTTAATCCATGTCAGTCTTCTCTTTTAAAAGGGTTATAATGGTATCAAACATTGTAGGTTTTGATTGGATAACTCAAAGAATTTCCCTCCTGCTGTGATTCTGATTGGTCAAATGGCAAAAATACGCTAGATACATGTGAGTTGACCTACAAAACTCATTTTCCAACAAAAAAAAATGGACAATAGGATTTGCAAATAAAATATAAGTTAAATGCTATGTTACATTCACCATTTAACGGTTCAAATGCTAATTTTATTTTTAACTCTAAATCAACATAAAACAAAAATACATTAAAAAGAAATCGACAAAAATCTACTCAAATAATTACAAGAATCAGAGATTTATTGAGTATTATAGGCCAATGAATAAGTCTGCTTGGGTTTAACTACAATAAAAAAAAGGATGGCCCATTTGTGGTGATTTCCTTCAGTTTGAGCATGGACAAATTTTCTCTGCACTAAGAATGGATTCTTTTATTCTCAGTTTCATTCAAGTAATAGTGGACTCAACTTTTCCTTAGTATTGCAGGATACCATGCTGTGGAAATGGCTCCAAATAATGAGCACTGGGAGGGTGGCTGAAATGCTGCTCATGTTTACACTGGCACACAAGCACAAACAAAAGCTCCAGCACACCAGCAGCATTCTGTTGATCTGCTGATTTTCTCCGATATGGTTCCTGCCGAGACACAATAACAAGGGAAAATAACAAAAAAGTCAGCTAAAAGATCCGTTATGGGGATGGTGAGCAGCGTCTTTTTAGAATAAGACTGTAATATGCTCGTTTAGTGCTGAAATTCAGCCAGACTGCTCAAAATAATTCATGAAGATGAAGTTTCAAGTCTATTGAAAATATTCCCACAAGGAACTCTACTGGCATACACATGTCAAATAATAGAATCCAAGGGTGTTAGTCAGTCAAAGGAGATGCTGTTTTCTGTGCTAGTCCTTCTATCCACCCTTCTTACCTACCACCCTCCTCTAGGTTATTGTTATAGGAAGCTACAATAGGTCATGAGGCCATAAATGGGTACATATTTATAATAAGTATATTGTGTACAACATAAATATGGTCATTTTAAGACCTATGTGTAACATGACCATTTCCCTTTTTATAAAATAGTCACAATTTCTGATTAATTTATGAGACTTCCTTTCAATAGGCTTAAGTCAATATCATATACAGAATTAACCACCCCCATCTGAAAGATCATTACTTTGTATACTCCCATTATCAATTATTAAAGTTCTATAACCTTTAGAGAAAAGGAAAGACTTAATCTGGGATTTTTTTAATTAGTCTTAATGATTTTGTGTATATATATAAATCCTTTTATTGCCCAACCTCAACATCAGTTACCATAATGGAAGGCATGGCAGATTTTGCAGTTGTTTGTTCTGATATCTTAGTAATTAATCAATAGCTGTCACTGGTACTGATACAGACATAACAACAACAACAATAAAAAATGAACCTAGGCATAGGGAGATGGCTGGCCTTAACCCTCAAATTGTTAGGAGATGGAATAAAAGTGAAAGCAACACAAGAATCCATGTAATGAATTTAATGACACTCAAATAGCTTGGTCTCTGCTGGATGCCACTGGCCTCACTCTAAACATCCTATTCATGCTACTCACAATACCCACAGCATCACTCTTACCGACAATTTTCAATTTGCCCTGACTCTAGACCAATTCTACCATCCAATCACTCTAAGAGTTGGAACAAAGATAAGTCAGTGGTTTAAAGTAGCAAGTGATTTTTATTTATATGTTCTTCTTCCTCTTCCCCTACCATCATGACTTGCCCCTCCGATACTACCTAACTTGTAAAGGAAAAATTGAAGAGAAATAAAAGGCTAGGAAGAAGAGAACAATCCAGTAATTAATAGTTGATAACACTCAATATCAGAATCTGTGGTGTCATTGCATCAAAGACCCAGAAATAAATTTGTTAATAAGACCCTGCCATTGAATAGTCTTGACTTTACTTGACCTCATTTAAATCCATACATTCCTAGATAGGAAAGCAATGAGGCCTAGATGAATTGGAGTTTAGCAAGAGCTAGTGAATTAATATGCCATCTTTTCATTGAAATTAATAGAATCTAATATAACATGGCTCAAATGAAACAAAGAAGAGTGTTTTTTTTTTCTGAGACAGGGTTTTTCTGTGTAGTTCCTGCTGTCCTGGAACTCACTCTGTAGACCAGGCTGGCCTCGAACTCAGAAATCTGCCTGCCTCTGGCTCCCAAGTGCTGGGATTAAAGGCATGCGCCACCACTGCCTGGCAAGAATAGTGTTTTAAGATTTTAATTCAAATTTCATAGAGAATCTAGCTTCAGGAATGGTTTGAACTAGAAACTGAAACAGTGTCCTGAGGATTCCATTTCTCGCTCATTCTCTATTCTTCATTTCTGTGTTCCTCTAAAGATTCTTTCCTATTCAATCTATCAAGTCATATATCCCAGCAGGAGAACAACTAAGCTCTGTCTTCTCAATACTTGCAATGAAATACAAAGGAGTATGTTCTACTCATCAGCGCAAGTTCACATATAATTCCCTATTGCAAAGGAAAGTATAGGCAAATTTGGTCTGAAAGTTTCCCAAGGGAAAAGCGAAGTGTTATGACCTCAACAGAAAGGAATGAGAATAAGTCAGAACAAAGCAAAAAGTAGCTAAGTATGATTACATATTTAAAGAAGAAAATTCATGTAAACATATATAATTTTTTTAAAATAACAGAAAATGCTGCGTGTCTTCCAGTTTCTATTTTCTTTCTTTTGCTAATAGTCTTCCACTGCTGTGTTTAATCTGCTATGTGGCTGGCTACCCTAACAGCTAGGTGTAGCTGTTTAACCAAGATTGGGTTGATGGATATAAAAGAAAGCTCAACTCTCAATTCATTTCAAAATACAGATGTTTCTATGAATAACTTTTATCTCTCTTCTTGCTAAGAAATAGCCACAATGATAGCTGCCTCCTTGGTCTAAGTTCCAGAAGTCATGTATTAAAGGTGGCAAAGTTGGAGTCACAGAATGTCTGCTGCTCTCCTATCACTTTGATGTGACAAAATCAGGTTAAGAAAGGAAGTGTTTATTTTCTATTACAGTTCAAGGATACAGTATATTGTGAAGATGAAGTTTTAGGATCTTAAGGCAAATTATCTCCTCATATAGAAAGGAAGCTCAGCTGGCCTTTTTTTGTAGTCCAGGGAATGGTGCTAGCCATTTGTAGGGTGGGGGGTCTTCTCCCTCAAACTCTTCAAAATAATCCCTAACAGGCAAGACCAGAAGCTAACTAGATCAAAATAATCCTAATTCTTGTGTCTGGACCTTTGTTTCCTAAGTGGGTCCAGATCCTGTCAAATTAACATTCAATACTACCATCCTACCTGGTGAAACAGAATTTTTTTCAATCTAAATTACCTTGGACTTTTACCTGAGAGAGAAACGAACATCTTATATCTAGATTCTCTCTTATTTAAGCTACTATATTTAGAGATATTCATTTTTGTTTAACTTAAACACTAAATATTTATGAAAAGGCTCAATAGGAAAAAATTAGAGAGGAATTTGACACAGGTATGTTAAAATAATGGAACTCTAGTGCTTTCTGAGTACATATATATTTTGTGTAAGTACAGTAGTGGCATCTATGATAAGAACATCTTTCTTAATCTAAGACTCGGTGTTCAACCCTACACAGGATATAGCCCCACCACCACCAGACTTGGGTAACTTTGGGAAAGAGGAATTATAAAAAATATTCAAACCAGCAAATGAGGAGTACAGTAAAATGCTGTCTTTTGACCAAGTCACTGAGGTTACTTGCACAAGAACAAGTCAGACAAAATCTCAACATGGATATGGTAAATTATTTCCACATCCCGTACTGAGAAGTTATTGGCAAATAAGATAATTGGCAGAAATAATTGAAGACAAATTTTGTCTGTTTCTACATCTATCCTCCCTTTGAATCACTTTCCATTAAAAAGTAAATCTATCTCTCAACCTCTTAAAATTGGAGCTTGGTCAAGTGACTTGTTTTGGCTACAGGACAATAACAAATACAATGTCAGCTGATGTACTGGCACATTGGAGTTTGTTCTTTCTAGGTGCTCTTGGGAACTTCACACATATAACATGTGGAATCAGTAAGACACAGTGAGTAAAGGTACTTCCTAACTGACAACCTGAGCTGGGCACCCTAGACAAAGTAATGGTGGAAGGAGAGATCTAACTCTTGCAAATTGCTCCATAAATTGAACAGGTACAACACACACACACACACACACACACACACACACACACACACACACACACAAATATATGATGCAAAGGGTGTTTAAAATCATGTGGAAAAGGCTAAGCTAGCCGACTGAATTATAATGTTTGAGCAAATCATCCCTGTTATCCCAACAAACATCAATCAAACCATCAAATATGTGGAATGAAAATATACTGTACTATGCTGGCCCAGACTGATAAAGCCATCTATATAAACCATATAAGTGAACTATATAATCAAATTGTATTACAGATGATAGTTATGAATTTTATTAAATATATAACATCCTATAACCTTTACTAGTTTAACCATTTAAACTAGTAAAGTATATGTTGTATAGATTTATTGGTAAAAACAACAAATTTACCAGTACACACACAGAGACACACACAACCACACACAGACACACAGACACACACACACACACACACACACACACACACACACCTATTTGGATTCATTTGGCCTAAATCACAAAAAAAATAATTAAAGCAGAAAATTAGAAATTGAAATCAACAAAGAAGTATTAATAACAAATAAAACATTTTAAAAGTTATAAAGTTTAAGGAATGCATATGATATTTTTTAAATGTTCACAACAAACAAAATGGAAAGGAAATCAGAGATGTTTTGAATTAGAAACAAATTTTGAATTGGTATGGTTGGCGCACCTTGTGCTGCAGCTGAGGAAACGGGGACAGAAAGGTGAATGGCTTCCTTATGTTTTACAATCCTTACACCAACTCTGAAAAAAAGTTCCACGGCACAGTGAATACCTCTTGATTCTAACCCCCAATCATATGGCAATTTCAGAAGCTTGGGGAAATTGAGTTTAGAAATTTTAAATCAAAAAACTGCCTGACACTTAGTAAGAGTTCAACATATGAAAATCACAAAGAGCTAAATGATGTAACGAGCTCACAGATAGTCCAAGGAGCTCTCTATAAACATGGGCTCAATTCCAAAATTGCACCCTTATGCTCTTCCTCTGAAATACAGAAAAAAAAACTAAAGTAGACACAATTTTGGAAGTGGGAAGGATAGATGCATTCTTATTGGCAATCAGAGATAAAAAGAACTTTGTTAAAGCCTTAGATTTCTTTTCTGTGCCAAGCACTCCTAATGGGAAAAAATGTGCACAGCTGAGATGAAAATCCTCTAGAATTATGCATTCAGCTTATTGCTATAAACCAACCACCTCAAAACTCAGTGGCTTAAAACAACAACAATTTATCACTTCATACAATTCTATATGTTGACTATGTAGTTCTGCTGATCTCTATGGGATTTATATTTGAGTAGCAGCTATGGACTGGTTCAGCCAGAATATATGGCAAAGATGAATTTGTCCTTCCTCTTGGCTCTTTAATCTAACTCCTCATTATGAAATTGAAGTCTCAGGGCAGTATGTGAAGAGAATGGAGCCTCTGGGAGACCCCATACTACATTCTATTAGTCAAGAAAAAAGTAGATGAGCAACTCCTACTAAAGGGGTGTACTGGCTGGATTTGTGTGTCAACTTGACACAGGCTGGAGTTATCATAGGAAAAGGAGCTTCAGTTGGGGAAGTGCCTCCATAGGATCCAGCTATGGGGCATTTTCTCAATTAGTGATCAAGTCGGGGAGGGCCCCTTGTGGGTGGTACCATCTCTGGGCTGGTATTCTTGGGTTCTATAAGAGAGCAGGCTGAGCAAGCCAGGGGAAGCAAGCCAGTAAGGAACATCCCTCCATGGCCTCTGCATCAGCTCCTGCTTCCTGATCTGCTTGAATTCCAGTCCTGACTTCCTTTGCTAATGAACAGCAGTGTGGAAGTGTAAGCTGAATAAACCCTTTCCTCCCCAACTTGCTTCTTGGTCATGATGTTTATGCAGGAATAGAAACCCTGACTAAGACAAGGGGTATAGCAAAAGATTCAACTTTTTGATTTAAAAAAAATCAAAATTTGGGGCTCCCTTCTCTTTTTTTTTAATAAAAACACAAATTGTATAACTTTTTCAAGTAAACAGTCTTTATTGATCTATTTATAGGAAACCATATATCATTACCCAAAAGTTTCTGCTTATACAGCTGGTCTCTTGCTTGTCTAAACCTGTGACATTTCTCAAACTTTAGTCAAATAATCTCAGATGAGGGCTCCTTTACTGACTACATAGCTCTAATAAAACACAATGCAAATTACCCCTCAAATGATAAGAAAGGCTCTCCCCAAGTATTTAGTTAACAACCACTACAACTGCCCAGAATTTCACATTCATGCCACCTTAATTCTCAGATGATGCCACCCTTTTCAACCTACCAAAATCAACTCTGATTTGGATTCAGCTATCTAGTTTTCTGATAAAGCTAGAATGAGAGTCCTCTGGAATTGTACAACTAACTGGTTCAATTGTAGCAAACTCATTTTCATTGTACACAAGTACTCTATTTGCCTTATTGCAATTCTCAAGTGTCAATAATCTTCCTGAACAATATGCGTCATCATCCAAAGATGTTTCCAACCTCAGCATTACCACATAAAATATAACCAAAAAAGTGTTAGTTTTTCCTTTTTTCTTTTATCTTTATTTTGTTTGTTTCCATTAATTTATTTATTCACTTTACATCCCAATAACAGCCCTCCTCCCAGGTCCCACTCACACAGCCCCTACCTTTCTCCTCTGACAAGGGGGAGGTCCCCTGGGTACCAACCCACCCTGGCATACCAAGTCTCTGCAGGACTAGGCACATCCTATCCCATTGAAGCCTGACAAGGTAGCCCAGTTAAGGGAACAGGATCCACAGTTCTGAATCTATCAGATTTATTATTTGAATCTCAAAAAAAGGGGGGGCTAGGGTTTTATTTTTAAGAAAAATATCTCTAGATGAAGATCTTTTATGCATTAAATGCAGTTAGAACAGTCAGGTATAAACGCTTGCCCAGTATAAGACATCCATTTTGCTTTGGTTTTAGTTTAGGGGGTCTTTGTCTTTGTAATTTTTTTTAAATCTTGAGATGGTCTTGCTAGATAGTTCAGGCTGGCCTCAAACTTGATATGCCCTGGTCTCAGCTTCCTAGGAGTTGAGGTTACAGATATATACTACCACACCTTACCCTAAATGGAAGATTTATTGACATATCACACTGAGTAAGTATACTGGCTGATTTTGTGTGTCAATTTGATACAAGCAAGAGACATGAGAGAAGGAGCCTCAGTTGAGGAAATGCCTCCAGCTGTAAGGCATTTTCTCAATTTATGATCAATGGAGGTTGGTCCAGCCCATAGTGTGTGGTGCCATGACTGCACTGGTGGTCCTGAATTATATAAGAAAGCAGATTGATCAAACCATGGGAAGCAATCCAGTAAGCAATAACCCTCCATGGCCTCTGCATCAGCTCTTCCTTCCAGGTTCTTGCCTTGACTTTCTTCAGCTATGGACTACAATGTCAAAGTGTAAGCCTTTTAAAAAACCCTTTCCTCCCCAACTTGCTTTTTGTTCACAGCGTATCATCACAGCACTAGAAACCCTAACACAGCATGTAATTAAAAAATAACAAGCAGGGCGGTGGTGGCACACGCTTGGGAGGCAGAGCCAGGCAGATTTCTGAGTTCGAGGCCAGCCTGGTCTACAGAGTGAGTTCCAGGACAGTCAGGGCTACACAGAGAAACCCTGTCTCAAAAAAAACCAAATTCAAAAAAAACAAAAAAAAAACAAAAAACAGAGAGAGAGAGAGAGAGAGAGAGAGAGAGAGAGAGAGAGAGAGAGGAAAAAAAAACAACCATTTATGGTATTTACTAAGTACCAAGCACCATTTTACATGATTTTAGTCATTTTATCCCACAACAACTCCATGAAGTTGATACTATTTTCAAGTAAGCAGACTAATGTACAAAATAACTACAACAGAAATCATGGTTAGTTGCTAAGAGCAGAGCCAGTTTTTGAACTAAAACATTCCTGTCTTCGGGATCTAAATCCCTAATCTCAAGAGTCCTACAGAAGGCTAGGAAAACAGGAGAAAATATTTATGAGGGAAACTTAATATCAGGGGCAGGAAAATGTTTCTTGGAAATAAAAGAAACGTTCAAGTGTAGTGGACAGGTCTGTGAACAGGCAATCCACAAGAGGAAAATGTAAAATGGCATGCAAAACATGAAAGCATTTGACTGGTAAACAATGTAATAAGGACAAAGAGAATAATCATGTCTATTGATATTATCTTCTTGCTTGTTGAAAGATAATTTGGTTATAACATCTTCCAAAGTGATTTGAATATGTAGATATATTCAATTGTACATATTTAAATATGTATAAGTTTGATCCAAGTATTTTTCTTGTAGTAATTTCTCCATTAAAATAATTAAGTAAAGAGTAGGTATAATGACACATACTTTTAATCCCAACACTCAATACTCAAAAAGCAGAGGCAGGCAAATCTTCATGAGTTCAAGGCCAGCCTGGTCTACATACTAAGTTCCAGGCAGGTATAACTACATAGTGAAACCAGTCTCAAAAAACAAACAAAAAGCAGATGAGGATTTATAACCTTTGGGTAATGAAACTTACTTAACCATTGTTTATATTTACCAATATATGACAGAATAAAAGACATGTACTTCTACTTAATGACATAGAAAGAAGATCATAAGATTCTCTTAAGGAAAACAGGTTTAGAAAATTGTCTTAATAGTATAATCTCAGTTATAAAACATAGTCATATATTGTATATGTTTGCACATATATGTGGTTTTGGACTTTTATAAATGTTATATTTTAAACTTTTATAAATGTTATATTTTAGTTTCTATGTTACTGTTCATATATTTTTGTATCACTGTTCTAATCACGTAAAAAGCTAATAGCCTAATTTATAAAAGTTTAGAGAACTGAAATTTTTCTTATATAACATGATTCCTTCAAAGAAAAACTGAGAAAGGAGACCTTTTGTTCGCCATCTCAGTAAACATGTGACTGATTTTGATAGAAATATGGGAGAATACATTAACTGTTACAAAGTAGGGGCTTCTTGATAGTATGATCATTGGGTCATGACTTCATGACCTTTAACACCATACCCCCTACTTAGTCTGCTTTCTAATCACCAGTCATCTGAGAGCTAAAAATATGACAAATCACAGCTGCCCAGAGCTCATCAGCCAATCCAATTCAGGAGATAAAATCAGCCCAGTAATATATACTTTAAAATGGGTTTGGAGGGAGACAATGGAAGCCTAAGAAAACTCACTTTATAAGTGCAGGCAATTAGCAGTCACCACATTGCAGGCCTTCTTAAGCAAAGATGTCACATGCTTAGAGCCAGGGACAGTGCGAATCTGAAGAATGTCTTCGCCTGCTGACTGATGAAAATGACTGGTGCTGGGGCGCCAGCTGAAAAATCAATTATTCACATCTACCAGGCAGCTGCCCCCTACACAGCAAGCAGCAGCAGGTCTCAGGAAGGGGAGATTGTTGTGGTTGTTGTTAACATGCACTATCCATTTCTCTGAACTTGGAGCTCAACAACAGCAAAATCAATAGGCTGCTCCAAACTTAAAAAAAAAAAAAAAAAACAAAACAGAAAAGTTAAGCACCACCTGCATAACAACTAACAATGCAGTCATGTACTAATGGCAAGGAGTCCTTATCTCATCACCGGCCCATATTAGATTTCTATTGTATCTCCTAGAGTGATAAGAACCCAGAGGTTTATGACATTCCTAATTACTAGATTACTTCTGCTAGGAAAATAATGTACTGTGATAGACATTTATGTTCAAAAACTCATAACCTGTTTGTCCTTATTTCATCCATGTCCTCTCAGGTCTCCATGTCCTGTGGGTCCAAAAAGTCCTCTTTATAGATGCAAGGCTGTCTTTTCAAAGACCAAAGTCATCAAGGAAACAAATATAAAGCTTCTTTAGTCAGATTATTGGTTTGGAGTGCATTTTACAAAATGTTTATTTGTTTGGCTCTAATGTCTGCTGATACTTATAAATAAAAAACCTAGTATGATTTGCTTGTGGGAAAATATTGGGATTCAAAAGAGTACAAACATTTTATAAAAATCTTTTGACAGTTTCTCATAATTTTAACCTCACCACTCCCAGATGAAATGAAAATTAATGTTCACATAAAAACCTGAGTATGGCTGATGGCAGTAGCTTTCTTCATAATATTTCCAAAATGGAAATAACTGAATTTCCCCTTCCTGGTGGATGCAAAATGGATAAAAACAGTTTGCATAAGCGGATTGGAGTATTGGTCAGTAAGAACTAGCAATAAACTAATGAGGTAAACAAATGGGTGGATGAATCAGATAGACCACTGCTTTTTTAATTATTTATTCTATATTTTTTGTTTACATCCCCAAGGCTTCTCCCTTTTTAACCTGTGAGTCATGACCCCTTTAGCAAAGCTCTATCCCCCAAAACATTTACATTTTGTTTCATAACAGTACCAAAATTAGTTATAAAGTAGCAATGAAAGGAGATGGTTGGGGGTCTTACAACACGAGGAAGATATTAAGAAGGTTAAGAACCACTACTGTATTGGACTATGAGGTGAAAGGTATACTTCAAAGATGCATACTATATGATTCCGTTTCCATGATATTCTTGGTAAGGCAAAATTATAAGACTGGAAAAGAGACTATTAGCTTCACAAACAACACAGGCATAGAGGAAGAGGCAGAGTACAAATGGGCGTCTAGCAGGAGTTATTCAGAAGCAAATAAAACTGTTTTGTATCTTTATTGTGGTGGAAGTTGTATTATTGAATGTGTTGGTGAAACCCCACAGAGATATAGGCTAGCAAAGCAAATTTTACTATATGTAAAGTATACTTCAGTTTTCTTAATTGAAAAAACTAAGGTAGGTAAAAGAACTCCAGGAATGCTCACTTTGGCAGCGCATACACTAAAATAGGAATGATTACACAGATTAGCATGGCCCTTGTGCAGGCATGACGTGCAAATTCATGAATCGTTTCCTATTTCTTTTTTTAAAAAGAAACTCAAGGAATCCATCTACAAATCTGAACCACTTTGTTGCTCATTCCAGGGCATTTAGCTTGTTTATCATGATTTTATTTACTTAGCCTCATTCTTCCTGTCACATCTGCAGCTGGAGCAGGCAGGACTCTCCAGAATGCATTTCTTCTTTCAGAGCTTTATTACCATGGACAGAACATCCAGCCAGGGCCTAGAGAAAAAAATAATAATGCATTCATGGCTGCTCAATTTTTAAAAACTTTTCCCCCAAGAACTTCCTGAAAGAGAAGAAACAGGCAGGTCTGTGATGTAGAGTGATGAGCAAAAATTCAGGAGTTGGGTGGAATTTTAGGAAAATTGTCACTGCTTCCACAAAATGATCTTTAACAAATGCTTCATATTTTCTATCACCAAGGCCTCGGGGTGTGGGGGGAACAACCACAAAAAATGATTCAAAAAAGTGCAGGAGGCAGAATAACACCCATATGTCAGCAAATAATGTGAAGCCTTAAACGCAGCCTGGTGATACTAGAGGAGGAAGTGATAGTGCCACCAGGAAGCCAGAGAGATATGGAGTTGTAGAGGAGGAATTTCCTGGCATGGGCTGTGATCAGGAAAGATGACCCAAAACCAAAATCACAGGCCCCACTTCGAAGACAACAGGAAGTAAAAAAAATAACTGGCCATTTCTTTTCTAAGACTCCAAGTTCTTACAGTTGCCAAATCTAATACAAGAGTGCCTGGTGATGGAAGCTATAGTGATAACGGCCTTGGTGGTTAGTCTCTAGGATAGAGGCCAGAAATGGAAAGAAAAAAGACCCCAGAAGGAATAAAATGGCCAGATTAAACTAAGAATAGTAAGGGCCTTATTATTTATCAAAGTCAACTTTTAAAATACTTTGATTGAGCACTCTGTAGAAATTCCCCTCCATATTCTTTAGAAACCCCACCTTCATGTAGAATAATTCATAATTCCTCAAAAATATTATCATCTCCACCCACTTTGGCTTTGATCCAGGTAAACTAGATTTTACTCAGGGTGTATACTCAGCATCAGAAGAGCTTGAAGATTGCTGAAAAGTTCTTTTTGTCTTATTATTGGTTGTCTATCAAAGCTATAACCAAGATGCTACAAAAGAATAAACAAATGAGTGAATCTTTGCTTTTAGAGCTATATAGATGAGGATTCCAGACATTTGTTCCAGAAGAGTTTTCAGCAACCTGGTAGGACACCTTTCCTTATTCTAATGTCTTGGGTACAGAATCATGGCTATAGATACAAATAGAAAGAGCATGAAACAGAGTCTAGAATAATTTTAATATATTTTCACTCTGTATATCATGTACATCTTTCCTAACTCAATAATTCAACAATTCTATAATTCTATAAGAATAAGAAAGTATAAATAAAAGCATATATATATATATATATATATATATATATATATATATAGTGTTTTCAGAGCTAAACCACAAGCTACATGACAAACCAGATCATTTCAAGACTAACAATCCATTTCCAGTCCTTGAAGTACTGCTTAGGTCTGACAAATTATCATGCTTACTTTGATTTTACCCCACAATTTTCAAAATGAAAGTCTTCATTCTCTCATCTCAGACAACTCTCTTTCAATATCATATATTTTCTTTTTAAAAAATTATTTATTTATTCACTTTAGTTTGTGTATAGTTCCAGAGCCAACAGAAACCAAAAAACACCACAATGAAAGAGCAAATCAATAAAAGAGAACTTGTCAAATATAGCCTCAAGCAATGTAAGCTCTGCTGTCCTCAGAAGTCCACAAACTACATTCAGCATGACACTTGTGCTGCCATCAAACAATCATAAACCCTCCAGTTCTACCCCTGGACTCACAATGGTGGTCATGCCAGGGTAGTTCTTGAGAGGATCTAAGTAGTACTGAGCTATTCATTCTGTCAAACTTTAATGTTCTTTATCCATCAGGTATTAAGTTGTTAGGCTGATGATGTTATTCCATTTTATTTTTTTTTTGCAAACATGATTCCATTCCTTTTTGTGCCTGACTGATACTACGTTGCACACAATATGTTCAGTATATTTTCTTTTTTTTTAGTTTTGGAAATCTATTTAGAACATTAAACATAATAGAAGTAGAAAAAAATCTCTTATGAAGTCCTCTAAAAGGAAATTGTGACAAGTTCCTGATTAGACAGAAATCGGTCCATCTTCAAGAGAGAATATGCAGTGTAACTGTGGCTTCATAGAATGAGTTGGGTAGTGTTCCTTCTGTTTCTGTTTTGTGGAATAGTTTGAAGAATATTGGTAGTAGGTGTTCTTTGAAGGTCTGATAGAATTCTGCACTAAAACCATCTGGTCCTGTTTTTTTGGGGGGGGGAGACTTTTAATGACTGCTTCTATTTCTTTAGGGGTTATAAGACTGTTTAGATGGTTTATCTGGTCCCGATTTAACTTTGGTATTTTGTATCTGCCTAGAAAACCCAAAATTTGCAGTTTTGCTGAAAATAGGCTTTAGTAGTAGGATCTGATGGGTTTTTTTTTTTTTGGATTTTCTTGGTTTCTATTGATATGTCTCCCTTTTCATTTCTGATTTTGTTTTAATTTGGATACTGTCTCTGTGACCTCTGGTTAGTACAGCTAAGGATTTGTCTAACTTGTTGATTTTCTCAAAGAACCAGCTCCTGGTTTGGCTGATTCTTTGTATAGTAATTTTTGTTTCTATTTCTATTTTGTGGAAAAATATTGTATAAATTTGTTTTTGTCATGGAATATCTTGATTTCTCCATCTATGGTAATTGAGAGTTTTGTTGGGTATAGGAGCCTGGGCTAGCATTTGTGTCTCTTAGGGTCTGTATGAGGTCTGCCCAGGATCTTCTAGCTTTAATAGTTTCTGGTGAGAAGTCTGGTGTAATTCTGATAGGTCTTCCTTTATATGTTACTTGACCTTTTTCCCTTACTGCTTTTAATATTCTTTGTTTTGTGCATTTGGCGTTTGACTATTATGAAACAGGAGGAATTTCTTTTCTGGTCCAAGCTATTTGGAATTCTGTAGGCCTCTTATATGTTTATGGGCATCTCTTTCTTTAGGTTTGGAAAGTTTTCTTCTATAATTTTGTTGAAGATATTTACTGGCCCTTTAAGTTGGGAATCTTCACTCTCTTCTCTACCTATTAATTTTAGGTTTGGTCTTCTCACTGTGTCCTGGATTTCTGGGATGTTTTGAGTTAGGAGCTTTTTGCATTTTGCATTTTCTTTGAGTGTTGTGTCAATGTTTTCTATGGTATCGTCTGCACCTGAGATTCTCTCTTCTATCTCTTGTATTCTGTTGGTGATGCTTACATCTATAACTCCTGATCTCTTTCCTAGGTTTTCTATCTCCAGGATTGTCTCCCTTTGTGACTTCTTTATTGTTTTTATTTCCATTTTTAGATCCTGGGGGGTTTTGTTCAATTCCTTCACCTGTTTGGTTGTGTTTTCCTGTAATTCTTTAAGGGATTTTTGTGTTTCCTCTTTAAGGACTATTATCTGTTTACCTGTGTTCTCCTGAATTTCTTTAAGGGAGTTATTTATATCCTTCTTAAGGTCCTTGACTATCTTCATGAGATGTGAATTTAGATTGCTGTGGTGGGAGAACTGAGTTCTAATGATGCCAAGTAAGCCTTGGTTTCTGTTGCTTATGTTCTTGTCCTTGTCTTTTGCCATCTGGTGTTAGCTGTTCTAGCTGTCTCTGATTGTGGCTTGTTCCTCCTGCAAACCTATGTGTCAGTACTCATGGGAGACCAGTTTTCTCTGGGAGAAATTTGGGTTTGAATAGTTGTGGCACAGAGTCAGCTTCTGGGTGCAAAAGGAAACCAGAAGGATCCTGTCCCTGGCTGTTCCTTGGTTCCTGTGTCCTGATGACTCTTGGAGGCTTTCTCTTGGGACAGGAAGTTGAGCAGAAGTCGTGGTCTTACCTGTGCTCACAGGTATACCAGCACTCCTGGAGACCAGCTCTCTCCCAATGGTATTTGGCTATGGAGTGCTGTGGCATAGGATAAGCTCTGGTTGCAGATGGAAACCAGAAGGATCCTGTTCCAGGCTGCTCCTAAGTTTCTGTGTCCTGAGGTCTCCAGATGGGTCCATCTGAACAGAAGTGATGGTCTTACTTGTGCTCACAGGCTTGTCAGCACTCCTTGTAGACCCACTCTCTCCCATTTGGGTATTAATCCTACATCTCCTAGTGGTATTTGGGTACTAACCCTACATTCGATAGAGGGCTAATATTCAAAGTATACAAATAACTCAAGAAGTTATTCTCCAGAGTCAAATAACCCTATTAAAAATGGGGTACAGAGCTAAACTCAACTGAGGAAACTTGAATGGCTCTAAAGCACCTAAAGAAATGTTCAGCATGCCTAGTTATCAGGGAAATGTAAATCAAAACAACACTGAGATTCCACTTCACAGCAGTCAGAATGGCTAAGATGAAAAACTCAGGGGACAGCAGAAGTTGGAGAAGATGTGGGGGGAAAAGGAACACTTCTTCATTGTAGGTGGGATTGCAAGCTGGTAAAACCACTCTGGAAATCAGTTTGGTGATTCCTCGGAAAATTAGACATAGTACTACCTGAGGACCCAGCTATACCACTCCTGGGCATATACCCAGAAGATGCTCCTACATGTAATAAGGACACATGCTCTACTATGTTAATAGCTGCCTTGTTTATAATAGCCAGAAGCTGGAAAGAACCCAGATGTCCTTCAACAGAGGAATGGATAAAGAAACTGTGGTATATATACACAATGGAGTACTATTCAGCTACTAAAAACAATGAATTCATGAAATTCTTAGGCAAATGGATGGAACTAGAAAGTGTCATCCTGAGCGAGGTAACCCAATCACAAAAGAATACACATGGTATACACTCATTAATAAGCAGATGGTAGCCCAAAAGCTCAAAATAAACAAGTTACAATGCATTCAGCACAGAAAGCTCAAGAAGAAGGAGGACTTAAGTGAGGGTGTTTTGGTTCCTCTGAGAAAGGGAACAAAATACTCACAGGAGCAATAAGGGAGATAATGTGTGGAGCAGAGACTGAAGTAAAGGCCACCCAGAGACTGCCCTACTTGGGGATTCGTCCTATAAACAGTCACCAGACCCCGACACTACTATGGATGACAAGAAGTATATACCAAAAGGAGCATGACATGGTTGTCTCCAGAGCGGCCCTGCCAGAGCCTTACAAATACAGAGGCAGATTGGACTGGGCGTGGGTCCCCAATGGAGGAGTAGGAGGGTGGTCTGGAGGAAGTGAAGGGGTTTACAGCCCCATGGGAAGAACAATGATCTTGGTCACCCAGAAGCCCCAGGACTCCTAGGTTGATGCTTCTAAGTGTAACAATACCTTAAGTAGGGTACCTACAGTACACACAATAAAAAGGAGGTAAACTGCAAATTTGTTGATAATCTTTCCAGTTCTTCCAATTTAACAGCTGCCACAGTTATAGGGAACCAAATAACCAATGTAGTCTTTGAATGGTTAGGTGGCCAGCAATCCTCAAGTTACTTGCCAATTTAAAGACTACTAGAATTAAAACACAGCCAGATAAACAATGATTAATGTAGAGCCACACTGACTTCTAAGGAGATACACTGGTTCCATAAAGTGAGGAAATATTTGATTTATTTGCCCCACAATTGTATAGCAGAGGATGTACAGCATATTCAAAGAGCTACATTGGGTAGATTTTTCTTTGTTTGTCATCAATGCTGTTTAATTTTAGACAATTCCATACGATGTAAAATGCAATTAATTGTGATTGTATTTCCCACCCCTATTACTGTCCTTCTAAACCCCACCCCCACTTTTTCTCAACCAGTGCCCCTCTCCTATATCATTGTTCAAGGTGCTCTTAAGGAACAGAACTGTTCGTGTGTGTGTGTGTGTGTGTGTGTGTGTGTGTGCGTGTGCGCATGCGTGTGTGTCTGTGTCTGTGTCTGTGTGTGTATGTGTGTGTTGTGTGTTGTGCATTATTCATTAGAGTGGCTTACAGCCTGTGATCTGGCTAGTACAACAGTGGATGTTCCCCAATAGAAAGGACAAGAATCTGATAATTACTCAGTAGATGAGGCTGAATATCTCAGCTGGTCTTCAGTATATGTTGGAATGTCATTCCTCTGTTGAGGGACATCTGGGTTCTTTCCAGCTTCTGGCTATTATAAATAAGGCTGCTATGAACATAGTGGAGCATGTATCCTTATTACATGCTGGGTAAATCCTCTGGGGATATGCTCAGGAGTGGTATAGCTGGGTCCTCAGGTAGTACTATGTCTAATTTTCTGAGGAACAGCCAAACTGATTTCCAGAGTAGTACCAGCTTGCAATCTCACCAGCAGTGGAGAAGTGTTCCTCTCTCCACATCCTGCCCGGCACCTGATGTCTCCTGAGATTTTGATCATAGCCCTTCTGACTGGCATGAGGTGGAATCTCAGGGTTGTTTTGACTTGCACTTCCCTGATGACTAAGGATGTTGAACATTTCTTTAGGTACTTCTCAGCCAGTCAATATTCCTCAGTTGAAAAATTTTTGTTTAGATCTGTACCCCATTTTTAATAGGGTTACTTGGTTCTCTGGAGTCTAACTTCTTGAGTTCTTTGTATATATTGGATAAGTGTGTTCTACATTTCATTTCCATTTTCCTGGGTCCCCGCCCCCCAAAGGTCCCATATGCCCTTTTCCCTCCCCCTGTTCCCCCATCTTCCCCTTCCCACTTCCCTGTTCTGGTATTCTCCTACACTGATGCATTTGTCTTTCCAGATCCAGGGTCCACTTCTTCCTTCTTCTCAGACATCATTTGGTATGTGGATTGTGTCTTTGGTGTTCCAAGATTCTAGGCTAATATCCACTTATCAGTGAGTACATACCATGCGTATTCTTTTGAGACTGGGTTACCTCACTTAGTATGAAGTTCTCCAGCTCCATGCATTTCTCTAAGGATTTCATGAATTCATTGTTTCTAATGGCTGAATAGTACTCCATTGTGTACATATACCACATTTTTTTGTATCCATTCCTCCGTTGAGGGACATCTGGGTTCTTTCCAGAAATGTAAATAAAGATTATATCCAATAAAAAATGTTTTATGGCCACAAAAAAAGAAATGTTCAACATCATTAGTCATTAGGGAAATGCAAATCAAAACAACCCTGAGATTTCACCTCACACCAGTCAGAATGACTAGGATTAAAAACTCAGGGGACAGCAGGTGTTGGCAAGGATGTGGAGAGGAACACTCCTCCACTGTTGGTGGGACTGCAAGCTAGTACAACCACTCTGGAAATCAGTCTGGAGGTTCCTCAGAAAACTGGGCATGACACTTCCAGAGGACCCTGCTATACCACTCCTGGGCATATATCCAGAGGATTCCCGGGCATGCATTAAAGACACATGCTCCACTATGTTCACAGCAGCCTTATTTATAATAGCCAGAAGCTGGAAAGAAACCTGATGTCCCTCAATGGAGGAATGGATACAGAAAATGTGGTATATTTACACAATGGAATACTACTCAGCAATTTTAAAAGATGAATTCATAAAATTCTTAGGCAAATGGTTGGAACTGGAAAATATCATCCTAAGTGAGGTAACTCATTCAAAAAAGAAAATACATGGAATGCAGTCACTGATACATGGATATTAGCCCAGAAGTTCTGAATACCCAAGACACAACTCACATATCAAATCATTCCCAAGAAGAAGAAAGGAGAGGGCCCTGGTCCTGGAAAGGCTTGATGCAGCATTGTAGGTGATTACCAGGACAGAGAAGTGGGAGGGGGTTGATTGGGGAAAGGGAAGAGGGAAGAGGGCTTATGGGACTTATGGGGACAGGGAACCAGGAAAGGGGAAATAATTTGGAATGTAAACAAAGAATATAGAGAATAAATAAAAAAATAAATAAAAATAAGAAATAAATGTTTAAAAAAAGAAGTGTGTTCTAATACCAATGCCTAAGCAACATGATAGGTGAACTCTCATCAAGAATAAAGGCAAGCAGGCAAAAAACAAAAGCTTCTCTGTTTCACTCTTTGTCCCTGTATTTCCTTTAGACAGGAGCAATTCTGGGTTAAAATTCTGGACATAGGTGTGTGGCCTTATCCTTCAACCAGGAGGACATGCCTTAGCTCTGGATATGATCTTAACAGGTTCTCCCTTCCCTTTGTGGGGTATTTCAGCTAATGTCATCCCTGTGGGGTTCTGGGAGACTCTTGCTTCCCTGGCATCTGGGACTTTTGGTTGCTACCCCCAGCTCCCCAGCTCCCATTGCTACACACCTCTGTTCAATTTCCTGACCCTCTCTCTGTACATCTCCTTCATCTCCTGTGATATCTGATTCTGCCCCTCTTTTCTCCTTCTCCATCCTTGCTTCCTCCCAAGTCCCTCCTACCCTCTACTTCCCTTGATTATCTTGTTCCCCCTTCTAAGTATGACCAAAGCATCCACTCTTTGGTATTTCTTCCTCTTGAGCTTCATATGGTCTGTGAGCTGAAGGAAAGGCCATCTAGACACTGCCCCATCTGGGGATCCATCCCATGTGAAGACACTAAACCCAGACACTATTTTGGATGCCAAGAAGTGCTTGCTGACAGGAGCCTGATACAGCTGTCTCCTGAGAGGCTCTGCCAGAGCCTCACCAATGTGGAGGCTCCCAGCTAACCATCAGACTGAGCACAGGGACCCCAATGGAGGAGTTAGGGAAAGGACTGAAGGAGGTGAGGGGCCTTATCTGGCATCAATGGGAGGGGAGGCCCTCGGTCCTGTGAAGGCTTGATGCTCCAGTGTAGAGGAAAGCTGGGGCAGTGAGGTATAAGTGGGTGGGTAGAAGGGGTAACACCCTCATAGAAACAGGGTAAAAGGGGATGGGATAGGGGGTTTGCAAAGGGGAAACCAGGAAAGGAGATAATATTTGAAATGTAAACAAATAAATTATCCAATTGTAAAAAAAATTTTAAAAAGTTTCCTCATTCCTTGTTCTTTTGTGTAGGCTGCTACTAGAAGGTGTGACCCAAATTTATTGTGTGTCTTCCAACCTCAAATGATCCAATGAAGAAAATTACTCAATGGTGTTCCCAACTGCTGAGGCTTTAGTTGATTTCAGATGTAGTCAAGTTACCAACCAAAATTAGGCATCACATATGCCATTTCTTTCATTCTTTTTTGACCCACTAAGCATGTGGAGTATGTACAGACCACCACCAAATAAAATGACAACCCATCCTATGGTATCCATCAATTGCCAATAGTTCCTCAGAGAGAGGTGGAGCCTTATAAGCACCTACATCAACATGATGGACTGTTAACCTGGCCAATCTTGTACAGTCTTTATACAGAAACCCTTAACTGGTATATGTTAGCGTTTATAACAACTGTTTCCTATCCAGATGACAGAACTTCAAAGCAGTTGTTCCCATCCTCAGCCCTTTCTTTCTGCCCCCTCTTCTGCTATGTTCCATGTGCATTAGAAGACTTGACATATATGTCCCATTCAGATTAAAGGAAGTTACATAGATGTCCCATTTTGGGCTGAGCACTCAGATATCTCCCATTCTTAGTATTCTGAACAGAGTAACCATTGTTTACTACAAAATAAAGCTTCTGTGCCCAAGGCTGAGAACTTCCCTGGTCTATGGGTAAGATCATAATTAGTCAGAAGGCAATTTTGATAATATGTTAAAAAAATCTATAGTGACAGGTTCCTCCCTAGGGCCTATGACCTCCTCAGCCACAGGCTTTTGTCTGGATTTTCAGTATCTAATGTGCCCTGATATGGAAAGGATTTCAAATTCAATCAGAAAATAGTTGTTTAGTCTCAAAACAGTCATGTCACTATTCTACCAGTGGGTATATTTTTCCTGGAATATCAGTATTATAGCTTTAGAGACCACAGCTGGGTAAGAATGTTAATGATTTTTCTCCACTAACTGCCTAAATAGCACTTTCTGATGCTATAAACATTAGCCAGCAGGGAGGGAGCTCCCAGCTTAGTTGCAGCTTGATTTTTTTCAGTGTCCCTGGAACCAAAGCGTGTGATAACATCAGGAACAAGATCTTACCTCCTTGTGGGAAAACAAGAACAATAATACCCTTCCTTATTTAGGGGGGGTTCTATAGTCAACAATGCTCAGGAAGGTATCCTGTACTGGGATTTTTATTTACAAATGATGGTTTCTAGAAGCAGCATTTTGCACCAATACATGATAGCTATATTCCAAGATGCTGCTGAATAATATTTTTCTTAGCTTACAAATCAGTAATTTGTATATGATCTTTAATACATCTTTAGATTTCTCACCTATTCCACCTATCCCCCACTATCCTGCCACATCTCTGTTTAAACCTCTATACACATAATATTCACTGATACTCCGTTTTTGTTTTGTTTTTTTAAGACAGGATTTCTCTGTGTGTTTCTAACTGTCCTGGAATTCCCCCTGTACACCAGGATGGCCTCAAACTCACAGAGATGCTTCTATCTCTGCTTCCTGAATGCTAGGATTAAAGGCATAGGCCACCACCATCCGGCTCTCCCATACGTTTATATCCCAGGTATTTTAATATCCATACCATGATAATGCCTCCCCTGATGGCTTATTTCAAGCTTTCTGGGCTCTTCAAATGCTGACTTCAACTGACTGTCAAAATTTAAAACCTTGAAATAAGGATATTCATATAAGAAAGAACATCTGCCTTCCTTGCCTGGATTGCCTTACTTAGTATAATACTATATATACATTTTCCGAAAATTTCTATAATTTCATTTTTCTATAGTGGTGATTGGAATTCCACTTGTTATGTATCATGTTTCCACTTTCTACTTATCATTTGATAGTCATATAGGCTGATTCCATTTCCCAACTATTATGAATAGAGCAGCAATAAAAATGGATGTGTAACCATCTATATAGTAAGATACAGAATTTTTTAAGTATATCTAGACAGATTGTTAACACCATAAAAATAATCACAATTCTGTTCCTGTAGACATTACCCTTTTGTGTGTGGATAAATGTGTGGTATATATGTATGTATGCATGTATGTATGTATGTATGTATATGTGTATATATGTGTGTGTGTGTGTGTGTGTGTGTGTGTGTACACATATGTGTGTGTGCACTCCTGTACACATGGGGAGGTCAGAGGACATTAAGTATGTTCTAGGACTTCTCAATTTATCTCCATAAAACAGAACCTAGAGTTGGTTTTTCTTAGCTATATGATGGCTTTCAGTCTAAGTTATCATCCCGTCTCTGCCCTGGTACTGAAGTTACAGGTGTGGGTAGTCACACCTAGCATAGTTACACTTTTTAAATGTGAGTGCTAGGGATCCAAACTCAAATTCTCATGACTGTGTGCTAAGCATTCTTGCCCACTAAGCCACTTCCCCAGGCCTCTATTTCCTTCTATTTACATTGCTTCTCTTTGCATCTCTAACCACTCCTTTTTTCCTATCTTCCCTATCTATCCTTACAATGATCTGTGGCTCTCAAAATTATCTTGGTAACATACTCATGGGTGGCCAGCCTTCCCACACATAGTCCCATGGCTTAAAATCATTTCTCTTGTCGTTTGGATTGTAAGCCTAAATCATTTCTCTCTAACACCCTCATAAAATGCAGATGACTGAGAAATATTTGGATTTGAGGTACATTTCAAACCACAATATCACACTTGACCAAAAAAAAATGTGTCCCAAAGCAAAGACAGTGAAGAGGAGAGGAATACTCCATCACTCCAAACTTTTCCAATGAGAGAACAAAAGTTCTGTTTGATGTCTTGCAGGAAGTCCCCCCTTCCACTTTGTTATCCCATTTCTACCTATGAATAAAGTTCTAGTTAATTTATTGAACTTATCTCAATAATGATATTGAAATACTATTTTATAGATGTTTATCAAATGTTTATCACACACCAGTCAGAATGGCTAAGATTAAAAACTCAGAAGACATCAGGTGTTGGCGAGGATGTGGAGAAAGAGGAACACTCCTCCACTGCTGGTGGGAATGCAAGCTGGTACAACCACTCTGGAAATCAGTATGGCGGTTCCTCAGAAAACTGGGCGTGATACTTCCGGAGGACCCAGCCATACCACTCCTGGGAATATACCCAGAAGATTCACCAGCATGCAATAAGGATACATGCTCCACTATGTTCATAGCAGCCTTATATATAATAGCCAGAAGCTGGAAAGAACCCAGATGTCCCTCAACAGAGGAATGGATACAAAAAATGTGGTATATATACACAATGGAGTACTATTCAGCCATTAGAAACAATGAATTCATGAAATTCTTAGAGAAATGGATGGAGCTGGAGAACGTCATACTAAGTGAGGTGACCCAGTCTCAAAAGAATACCCATGGTATACAGTCACTGATAAGTGGATATTAGCCTAGAAGCTTGGAACACCAAAGACACAAATCACATATCAAGTGATGTCTCACAAGAAGAAAGGAGTGGACACTGGTGCTAGAATGGACCAAAACATCATTGTGGGAGAGTACAAGAACAGTAAAGTGGGAGGGGGTGGATGCGGGAGCAGGGGGAGGGAAAAGGGCATGTGGGACCTTTGGGGGGTGGGGAACCAGAAAAAGGGAAATGAATTGTAAATATAGAATATATACAATAAAAAAAGAAAAAAATGTTTATCACAGATTCCTTACCTCCAAATTTATGCTACTACTTACATAATTTCAAATTACTGATTCTTAGTTAGCCTCTAACTATAGGGATTGTTTCTCTCACATAATTATTCTAGATTTCCATTTTCTTCCATGTAATCTATCTTAAATAATGTTAGAAGTAGATATTCTATAAGTAAATGTTAGTATCATATATTTTGAAGACATGTATAGAATAAATATAATTATTTTGTTTAGGATCCAATATTGAATTAGATGCACATACTGAGGCAACTATGAAAGAACCCAGGGCTTAAAACAAGCCACTGTGCCAATAAACTGTTAGCAGCTTACTCCATAGAAGTAGAAACACCAGTAATAGAAGCTCACAGAAGCTTTGGAAAGCTCTGTCCCAAACTATCAACTATCTTCCTTAAAGATGTCTCCATCTAAAATGGTGTCTCAACTTCCCAACCAACTCCATCCTGTTCCTACTAACATTTTCAAAATGCAAGAAGATCATCATAGATCAATTCTTGTCATATGGAGTGCTTTTTGAAAGAGATAGAGATAGTAAGATTGGCAAATGGCTCCTAAAATCTATTAAATAAATCTATCAACAAAATGCAGAATAAGCATGAAAAATAATAAAGCCATTGCTGAATGAGACAGATGGCTTGGCAACCCTAAAAGACTAATATCAAAACAAACATTCATTTAAGTCTTCATCAAGCTTCACCAAATTAGTATGTGAATTCAAACATTTGTCTTTCTACATTTCTTTCCCAGTGATAGGAACTGTATGAGTAAGGACTACTAGCAAGAGGAGGAGGAAATGTTATCCAAAGAAATGGGCACTTGTGAGTGATGCTGACACTAAGCTTTATAGTGCTATAATAGAAACTATTGGAGACCTTCCATCTATACCTCAAAGACCTAAGGACATATTTGAGTTATTTCCTCATGTGTAATTATTCATAATTATCATCCCAAGATTTTCAAACTTTAATATTCTCCTTGTACTGAAGTGGAATCTTTGTCATGTTTTGGTGAATTAATCTTTAGGGGTAAATGTACTCACAAACAGGAAAAACACATTTTAGGCTGCATGAAAGTTCACAGAGAAGTATGTAGTGGAAAGGAAACTTCTTGATCTTGTTCATAAAATAAGTAATACAGTCATATTAAAAGAATACATCCTTCCAAGATTTCAACATTTAGAAATCTGGCCACTAAACTATGCAAAGAGTATAGTGAGGATGTACATGTGTATCCCAAAAGATTTATGCAGACTTCCACATTCACACACAAGTAATGCTCACTACATTAAATGTTTATAAGATATCATAAAGTATAATTTAGAGTTTAAAGGGAAAACTACTATTAAAGCAGAGATTTGCTATTCACTCTGGAAAAGTCCATGCTAAACTCTTTTTGAAGTAACTCACTATGAAAATAGGATATATTTAAAATGCACCAATAGAATATGTGAGCAGCATTAAAGGCAAATCATAAAGATTGATTTTAATATCTTTTGGGAGCTGTCAGTCAAAAGTATCTCTATACCTTTCTAGTTAATACATAAAATTCATGGCCTACCTAATGAAAAGAACCATGGTGATAAACAAGCATATCATATTGGCACATCATATGAAGCTGTCTTCAGTGAATTAGTATTTATATTTAAATAAGAACTAGACCACTTAAAAGCCTCCAACCAATATCCAAGTTGTGTTTGTATACTATAATCTGGGATGAAAATCTGAATGAATTATCAGGTGACTATAAGGTGATTGGCTTTCCAATAAACAGAGAAGTGCTTCTTATATTCATGAAATTCTTAGAGAAATGGATGGAGCTGGAGAACATCATACTAAGTGAAGTAACCCAGTCTCAAAAGAATGCCCATGGTATGCACTCACTGATAAGTAGATATTAGCCTAGAATCTTGGAACACCAAAGACACAATCCACATACCAAATGATGTCCGAAAAGAAGGAAGGAGTGGACCCTGGATCTGGAAAGGCCAATGCATCAGTGTAGGAGAATACCAGAACAGGGAAGTGGGAAGGGGAAGATGGGGGAACAGGGGGGAGGGAAAAGGGCATATGGGACCTTTGGGGGTGGGGAACCAGGAAAAGGGAAATGAAATGTAAATAAAGAATATATCCAATTAAAAAAGAAGTGCTTCTTATAAAATAATTATATATATATATATATATATATATATATATATATATATATATATTCCTGAATTCCACCTTTTCCAAAACTAAATGAAATTACAACTAAATGAAAATTCAAATTGTTTTGTTTAGAAGTGGTAAGAATCCATTTTGTCTTTCCCTTAACTAAAGGCAACTGGAAAGAAAGAAAGAAAGAAAGGAAGAAAGAAAGAAAGAAAGAAAGAAAGAAAGAAAGAAAGAAAGGGAGAGAGGGAGGGAAGGAGGGAGGGAGGAAGGAAGAAAGGAAGGAAGGAAGGAAGGAAGGAAGAAACAGGGAGAGAAGAGAAGAGAAGAGAAGAGAAGAGAAGAGAAGAGAAGAGAAGAGAAGAGAAGAGAAGAGAAGAGAAGAGAAGAGAAAAAACATTATTCAGATTTGTTTCTTTTTCTTTCTCTTTTTTGTATGTGTTGGGGGAGCTAACTACAGTATTTCTGTTTGTTTATAGTCTTTGAAACAGACTCTCAGTGTGGAAGGTAGGCAGGCTCACCTCAAGTTCATAGTCCTCCGATCCCAGCTTCTTGATTACTTGAATTACAGACACGTTCCACCACAATTAATTATTAATGCTCATTTATGCTCTAAGGGATATTAAAATAAAATACATATAACACTGAGATTTTTCAAATAATCTAAATATCCAACAATAGACAGTATTTATATATGCTTTGCCACATCCCCTTAATAACATTTGTGCTGTATCTTAGTGGAATGAAAAAATATATAGAGATCATCTCAGTACTTGTGTGTAGTAGTCATTGGTACTGTTTGCCAAATTTTTGCAGTTTTCTGATTGTCTCTCCAGACAGTAGGACTATGCTTCCTGACCACATGGGTAGTAGTTCTGGACAATAAGTTGTAAGTAGAAGTGGGATCTGTCACTTCAGACCAGAACATTTAATTTCTCATATAAGAGGTTTTCCCTCTAGGCCACAGCAACTTCCAAATAACAACTCCACATCAGCCTAAGTACAATGCTGAGAAAATGGCACTTTGGAGCAAAGCACTCAACATGTCTGTGACAGACTTGAAACATGAGTGTACAGCTTAAACCCCCATTGATTTGAAGGTTGTGCATTATACTAGTATGCCCTATCATATTTTAACAATAATAAATTATGTACTACATTATTACTTATGAGGAAATTTTTTCCATAGAAGCAAATATACTAATATGAGACATGGATCTTTATCAACATTCTGATGTTCCCATACCTTTATAATATCCATATAACTTCATAATTGGAAAACTATGTTCTATGCTTCTAAATGATAAGATATATTATAGATATAATTATTTTTGCTGGTTTCTATAATTTCCAATTAGGTACATTAGAGCAGCTTCTACTATACAGCTGTCCCACCAAAGGAAACACACTTTTCCTAGTATCACTAAAACTTCCTTTGTTAGTCTTTGTGTGAACTCCAGGATAGCCAAAGCTCCGTGGAGAAATCATGTCTATAAATAAATTAATGAATAAATAAATAAATAAATAAATAAATAAATAAAGCCCTCCACATTGAAAGGCCAAATGAATAAGTTATTTCCTTGTTTTGATTTTGAAGTGTCCAAGCCATCCTCTGCATATAGAATTATAAGGCAAAGGCTGAAATGCAAAAAGGTTTCCTGGGTTAGCTCTATTTCTTATGGAACACGGAACTAATAAAGGAGGTGTTAATAGATAAAAGCCTTTTCCTCTAGATACCAATTGTGCTACATCGATTACAATGTAAAGCTTGAGTGTATGGAAATTCACTTGACAGCTACTAAACAAGACAGCATGAACAAGAGTAATCTAATATATACTAATTTCAGTACAGAAAATAAATGTTTGTGGGAGGGGGAATTTAAAGTGGCATTTAAATATAAGTACTACTGTAAGTATTATTTCACTGAAAGTTCCTACTGTTTCATACAATGCTCTGCACACAGTAAATAGTCAAGTGGTTTAGTGGAAAGAACACTGCATTAAAGGGCAACAGGCCTGGGACTTTGCTCCAAGTTCAATAATATGTAATTAGTTAGGTTTTAACCTATTGTTTTATCCATTTCATCAATGAATCAGGAATGGAATCTACATTGCCTGCCTCAGATACAGATAGTGAAATGATGATAGCAATGAATGCTTTATATAAAGTTATAAATAATTTTTCATGTGATAAATGTACCTCCTTTTATATAACCTTGATGTACAAAGGAAAAAAATCTTTTAAGATCTCATCTTACCTTCACTAAGATCAATAATAATCAAATACTATGCTTCTATAAGTGAATCTTGGGACACAAACTACTTAAATGTTAATAAATCAAAGATATGAAGGTCTGTTCTTCAAGCTGCTTGAAATTTGTACTTGCTACATTTTTTTAAAATAGTTTCTTTTCTGAAAATCAAGCCAAGGTCGTTGCTTAGGGTTTTGACAAGTAGCATAGTACTACATTTCTTCTATCAAACACCCACTGTAGATAGTTATATCTATTTTCCTTTAACACAGAGTATTGGTGCTGGTATATCCTAATCTGTTTTCATTTCTACCTGGAGAGACAAAAAAGACACTGGAAAGAGTTAGAGGTAACATAAAAAGCACTGCAGAGACATCTGGATGGAAGTCCAAGTAGTCCAGTGATACTTAAGTGTAACTTCTTTGAAAATGTTCACAAAAACTACTTCACTTTAGACCAAGCATCATCAAACTTTTCCTGAAGACCCTAAATATTCTAAGCAATGTTGGATATATCAAAAATTATACTATATAGCAATTGTAATAAAAAACAGAGCACTGGCACACACAGACAGACAGAAGGGGGAAGGGAAAGAAAGAGAAAGTGAGAGATGAGTTGAATGGATGGATGGACTAGAATGGAGTGGAGTGAGCAGCATGGTATATCAGTGTAAAGTGGAATGGAATAATAATATTATTATTAATATCTTCTCTTATATCTTCTAAGAAAAATAAATATTTACATAAAAAACTGATACTAAGTCAAAATGAATCAAAGATGTAAGTACTACAAAGATGTTCAGTGAGAAATAGGGTCTGGGTCTCTTGCAGAGAGTCTACATTTAGTTTTCATCACCTACATGTGGAACTCAAAACTGTGCATAACACCACTTCCAAAGGATCTGATGTCCTCCTCTAGATTCTGCAGTCACTGAGCATATACACATACACATGGACAAAACACTCACACATTAAAAAAAAAAACCTTTAGAAATGAATGAAAAACATTAATTCAAGGCCTAAAACTTTGAAACTGCTATAGAAAATATATTTCAAAATATGGGATGGGGAATGGCCTTCTACAGAGGACACCAATAGCTCAGAAAAATAATATCAAGAAATGACAAATTGTATTGCATCGAATTACGAAGCTTCCACATAATAAAAGAAACAATTAGAGTAAAAGGACAGTGTACAGAATTTGAGGAAATCTGCAGATGTCTATCTAGTCAAGGGTTAATACATATAATATATAAATAATTCAAAAAAATACCAAATAAGCAAACTGCAATCAATAAAGGAGCAAACTAACTGAATAGATGTATAAATAGACAGTAGACACATTAAAAATATCCAGCTACCAAGAATAAAATTACTTTATTTACAGAAAAATATGGGATGGGGAATGAGCTTCTAAACAGGACACCAATAGCTCAGAAAATAATAGCAAGATATGCTATTGAGATCATGACACTAAGTGAGATTAGCCATATTCATAAACATTTCACATATTTTCTCTATTAGGATGAATCTAGATGTTTAACAACTAAGACATGAAAGTAGAAAAATTATTTATATAGAATAGAGTGATGATAAGATACGAAGTATAGTATAGGGTAACATGGGGTAAATGTGATCGAATTCATGTATGGAAAAATACCAATGAAGCCGAATCTTATTTGTTTTCCTTTTTCCTATTTTTTATTTTATTTTTAATTGGATATTTTCTTTTTTTACATCAAATGTTTCCCCTTTCCAGGTCTCCCCTTCAGAAACCCCCCTATCCAACCCCACTACCCCACCCACCCACCCACTCCCATCTTCCTGCCCTGGCACTCCCCTACACTGGGGCATCAAACACCCTCTGGCCTAAGGGCCTCTCCTCCCTTTGATGTCCAACAAGGCCATCCTCTGCCACATATGCAGCCAGAGCCATGGGTCCCTCCATGTGTACTCTTTGGTTGGTGGTTTAGTCCCTGGGAGCTCCGGGGTGCCTGGTCAGCTGACACTGTTGCTCCCCATATGGGGCTGCAAACCCCTTTAGCTCCTTCAGTCCCTTCTCTAACTCTTCCATCTGGGATCCCGAGCTCAATCCAATGGTTGACTACAAGCATCCACCTCTGTATTTGTCTGGCTCTGGCAGAGCCTCTCAGGAGACAGCCATATCAGGTCCCTGTCAGCTAGCACTAGGTACTAGGTTTCTAGCTCATCCCTGAGATGTTCCCCCAATTCATGTTGTGTCATCCAATACTATCTCCCTCAGTCTTCCCACAAACCTGATCACCCTATTGCCATTCCCATCTGACCCCAGACTACCTGTCCCTTCTTATTCCTAATAAGCAGTCTTATAAATGAAAATAATCCAAAAGATGCCAATAAAATCCTCTAGAACCAATACGATTATTTTTCAGGAAAGTTATAGGATTAAAAATAACAATATATGAAAATCAGTAGCTGTTTTTGGTTTTGAGGTTTTGGTTGTTGTTGTGGTGGTGCTGGTGGTAGTGGTGGTGGTAATGGTAGTGGTGGTGTTGGTGGTTTTAACTCTATGTAACACAGCTAAAAGTGAACTAGTACTCCTTTGTTATCTTGCCTAGCTGTTACATGATACCCAAAGTGAAATAGTCATTGGTTATGGTAGCATATAGCAATGAAAGAATAAATTTTATTTCTTTGTTGGATGCTTAAACATTTAAGTAATCCATTAATTTCCTCACCAGTTCTAGATTTCTCTGTCTGAAATTTCCTGCCAAATGGAATATCCAGCTGATGCAATTGTGTATAGAGAAGAAATTGTGCTTTTTAAAATAATCAAATTAGCCTAAATTTATTGAGTTCTCAGGATACAATCCCTGCTGGGCAAAAGCTGTGTTTCTTCTAATTTCTCCATCATAATCATGATTTAGAACAATGTATTCTTACCAAGCATGAAAATAACTTTCTTTTCAGTTGGAGTTTACTTTTCAAAATAATTGTACTGATGGAAAAGTCTGTTGAAACTTAATTATATTTTAATGTTCACCAGAAAAGTTAACACTTAAAACAAACTGTTGGAGAACAATTGTATACAAAATGGAAAAATATTCCATTTATATTAAATCCAAGTTCTCAAATTATCAGACTAGTTTAAATAAGGCTTGATCTTACAGATTTTCAATATCAACTAAGAATTAAGTAAAATAAGTTTTCTTTCTAAAAGAGTATCACAGAGATAGTTTATACACACACACACACACACACACACACACACATGATAAAACTTTCAAAGTTCATGTTATGGCAGGAAGGATTTCCCCACTTGAAAGGCTTCTCAAGCTAACCAGTTATCATACCCTATCTAAATACCACCAACTTCCATCTCAAAGTCCAGCCAACAGAATTGCTAGTGCTAGAGCAAACAAGAATACTACTTTGGAGGCCATTTGAGATAGCTCTATTGAGTACTATCTAGATCTGTATCCTATTTTAATTGAATTATTTGGTTTGTTGATATGTAGTTTGAGTTCTTTATACATTTTAGATATTAGCCTCTCTATCAGACATGAAGTTGGTAAAAATATTTTTCCATTCTGTAGGCTGCTGTTTTATCCTTTTGATGATGTCCTTTGCCTTATAGAATCTTTTCACTTTCATGAGTTTTATCAGGTGTTGATCTTGGTGCCTGAGCCATTGGTGTTCTGTTCAGGAAGCTGTTTTCTGTACCAATGAGTTCAAGGCTATTCCCCACTTTCTCTTCTATGAGATTTAGCATACCTGGTTTATATTGAGGTCTTTGATCCACTTGGACTTGAGGTTTGTGCAGGGTGATAAATATGGATCTATTAAATTCGTCTATATGCAGACTGCCAGTTTGACCAGCACCATTTGTTGAAGATGCTCTTCTTTTTCCATTGTATGGTTTTGGCTTCTTTATCAAAAATCAAGTATCCATAGGTGTGTAAATTTGTGTCTGGATCTTTAATTTTGCTGAAAGTGTTTATTCAGCTATAGGAGGTTCCACTCCTATCAGGGCCACTTAAGTATGCTATCTTATCATCTGCAAATAATGACACTTTGATTTCTTCCTTTCCAATTTGTGTCTTCATGATCTTCTTCAGTTGTCTTAATAATCTAGCAAAACTTCACATACTATATTGAATAAATATGGAGAAAGTGGACAGCCTTGCATTGTCCCTGATTTTAGTGGAATTGTTTTTAATTTCTCTCCATTTAATTTGGTATTGGCTATAGGCTTACTGTGAATTGACTTTATTATGTTTAGGCATGCTCCTTGTATCAGGAATTTCTCCAGGACTTTCACCATGATGAGGTATTTGATTTTGTCAAAGGCTTTTTCAGCTTCTAACAAGATGTTTATGTTTTGTTTTTTGTTTTGTTTGTTTTTTCTTTCAGTTGATTTATATGGTGGTGATGTTTGTATGTTGGACCATCCCTGCATCTCTGGAATGAAGTTTACTTGATCATGATGAATCATCTTTTAATCATCTTTTTTCTGTGTTCCTGGATTTAGTTTGCAAGTATTTTATTGAGTACTTCTGCATCTATGATCACAAAGGAATATGGTCTCTAATTCTCTTTATTTATTTAGTCTTTATGTGGTGTGGGTATCAGATGGATAACTATGACCCCATAAAATAAAATAGGTTATATTCCTTCTCTTTCTATTTTGTGGAATAATTTAGAATGTATTGACTTTAACTCTTCTTTGAAAGTCAAGCAAAATTCTGTGCTAAAACTATCTGGCCTTAGGTTTTCTTTGTTTTGTTTTATTTTATTTTATTTTATTTTGTTTTTAGTTGGGAAACTTTTAGTGACTGCTTCTATTTCACTAGGGGTTGTAGGTATATACAAATTCTTTGTCTAATCTTGATTTAAATTTGATAAGTGCTACCTATTGAGATGAAATATTTTTTTTAGATTTTTCCAATTTGAAAAATATTGCTTTTTAAAGTATACACATGGTATTTTCTGGATTTCCTCTGTGTCTCCTGTTATGTCCCCCTTTTGTTTCTGATTTTATTAATTTGAATATTATCTCTCCATCATTTAGTTAGTTTAGATAATTGTTTATCTTGTTAATTTTTCTCAAAGAACCAACTATTTTCATTGATTCTTTGTATTGATTTCAGCCCTCGGTTTATTTCCTGTCATCTACTCCTCTTAGATGTATTTACTTCTTTTTGTTCTAGACCTTTCAGATGTGTTGTTAAGCTGCTAGTGTGAGATCTAATTTCTTTTCTTTATTAAACTAATCAAATTTATTTTAAAATATACAACTGAGTATTGACATTTTTAAGTCATCAAAATAATTTATAATAGTTAAATGCCTCTTAAATATACATGATTTCTGAAGCTAAAAGTAATATGCACTCAACCAGTTTTTAAAATCTAGTTGAAACATTAAGCATGATAGAAGTAGAAAAAAATCTCTTAAGTCCTCTATGAAAAGAAATTGTGACAGGTTCCTGATTAGGTAGAAACCATTCCATCTCCAAGGAAGAATACACAGTGTAACTGTGGCTTCATCGAACAAATGGGTAGTGTTCCTGCTGTTTCTATTTGTGGAGTAATTTGAAAAGTATTGGTATTAGGTCTTCTTTTAAGGTCTGATAGAATTGTGCACTAAACCCATCTGGTCCTGGGCTTTTTTTTTTTTTGTTTGTTTGTTTGTTTGTTTGTTGGGAGACTTTTAATGATTGCTTTTTTTTATCTTTTTTTTTTAGTTATTTTTTTTATTTTCTATATTCTTTGTTTACATTCCAAAGGTTTTCCCCTTTCCCAATTACCCCCCACCATATGTCCCATAATTCCTCTCTCCCCCCCTGTTATTACCCCCCCACACACATGATTTCTCTGTTCTGGGTCTATAATACTGGATCCAATCTTTACAGGCCCAGGGTCCTCTCCATTCTTCTTCTTGGAAGTCATTTGACTTGCTAATTGTGTCTTGAGTATTTAGGGCTTCTGAGCTCATTAGGGTTATGGGACAGCTTAGATTGTTTATCTGATCCTGATTTAACTTTGGTATTTGGTATTTGTCTAGAAAATTGTCCATTTCATCCAGATTTTTCAGTTTTGCTAAATATGGGCTTTTGTACTAGGATCCGATGGTTTTTTTTTTTTGGATTTCATCAGTTTCTGTTGTTATATCTCCCTTTTCACTTCTGGTTTTATTAATTTGGATACTGTCTCTGTGCCCTCTGATTAGTCTAGCTAAAGGTTCCTCTATCTTATTGATTTTAGCAAAGAACCAGCTCCTGGTTTTTTTGTTTTTTTTGTTTTTGTTTTTTTTTTTTTGGTTTTTTTTTTTTTTTGATTCTTTGTATAGTTCTTTTTGTTTCTACTTGGCTGATTTCAGCCCTTAGTTTGACTGTTTGCTGCAGTCTACTCCTCTTGGGTATATTTGCTTCTTTTTTGTTTTTCCAGTGTGCTATTAAGCTGGTAGTGTATGCTCTCTCCAGTTTCTTTTTGGAAGCACTCAGAGCTGAGTTTTCTTATTACCATGGCTTTCATTATGTCCCATAAGTTTGAGTATGATGTGCCTTCATTTTCATTAAATTCTAAGAAGTCTTTAATTTCTTTCTTTATTTCTTCCTTGCCCAACTTATCATTGAGTAGGGAGGGCATCGTTCAGCTTCCATGTGTATGTGGGCTTTCTATTGTTTCTGTTGCTGTTGAAGACAAGCCCTGGTCTGTGGTGATCTGATAGGATGCATGGGATAATTTCAATCCTCTTGTATCTGTTGAAGCCTGTTTTATGACCAATTATATGGTCAGTTTTGAAGAAAGTACCATGAGGTGCTGAGAAGGTATATTCTTTTGTTTTAGGATGAAATGTTGTATAGATATCTTTTAAATCCATTTGGTTCATACCTTCTGTTAGTTTCAATGGGTCTCTGTTTAGTTTGTGTTTTCATGATCATTGATGACAGTGGGGGTGTTGAATTTTCCCACAATTATTGTGTAAGGTGCAATGTGTGCTTTGATATTTAGTAAAGTTGTTTTTTTTATGAAGGTGGGAACCCTTACATTTGGAGCATAGATGTTCAGAATTAAGAGTCCTTTTTGGTAGATGTTTACTTTGATGAGTATGAAGTGTTCCTTCCTTATCCTTTTTGATAACTTTTGGTTGAACGTTGATTGTATTTGATAGTAGAATGGCTACTCCAGCTTGTTTCTTGCTACAATTTGCTTGTAAAGTGGTTTCCCAGCCCTTTACTCTGAGGTAGTGTCTGTCTTTGACACTGAGGTGCATTTCCTGTATGCAGCAAAATGTTGGGTCCTGTTTACATATCCAGTCTGTTAATCTCTGTCTTTTTAAAAAAAGATTTATTTATTTATTATAGGTAAGTACACTGTTGCTGTCTTCAGACACCCCAGATGGGGGCATCAGATCCCATTACAGATGGTTGTAAGCCACCATGTGGTTGCTGGTATTTGAACTCAGGACCTTCGGAAGAGCAGTAGGTGCTCTGAACCACTGAGCCATCTCTCCAGCCCGTCTCTGTCTTTTTATTAAGAAATTGAGTTCATTGATGTTAAGAGATATTTGCCAACCAAATCCAAGAGCACATCAAAACGATCATTCACCATGATCAGGTAGGCTTCATCCCAGAGATGTGGGGATGGTTCAATGTACAGAAATCCACCGATGTAGTCCACTACATAAACAAACTAAAAGAAAAAAACCGCATGGTCATCTCATTAGATGCTGAAAAAGCATTCAACAAGGTTCAGCATCCTTTCGTGCTAAAGGTCTTGGAGGGAGCAGGAATTCAGGGCCCATACCTAAACATAGTAAAAGCAATCTATGGCAAACCAGTGGCCAACATCAAAATAAATGGAGAGAAACTTGAAGCAATCCCACTAAGATCAGGGACTAGACAAGGCTGCCCTCTCTCTCCATATCTTTTCAATATAGTACTTGAAGTTCTACCGAGAGCAATTGGACAGCATAAGGAAGTCAAAGGGATACAAATTGGAAAGGAAGAAGTCAAACTATCATTATTTGCAGATGATGTGATGGTTTACTTAAGCGACCCAAAAAACTCCACCAGAGAACTTCTACAGCTGATAAACAACTTCAGCAAAGTGGCTGGTTATAAAATTAACTCAAGCAAATCAGTAGCCTTCTTGTACTAAAAGGACAAGCAGGCAGAGAAAGAAATTAGGGAAATAACACCCTTCACAATAGCCACAAACAACATAAAGTACCTTGGCGTAACTCTGACCAAACAAGCGAAAGATCTGTATGACAGGAACTTCAAGTCCTTGAAGAAAGAAATCAAAGAAGACCTCAGAAGATGGAAAAATATTTCTTGCTCCTGGATTGGCAGGATCCATATAGTAAAAATGGCCATCTTGCCAAAAGCAATCTACAGATTCAATGTGATCCCCGTCAGGATCCCAACTCAATTCTTCATAGATCTAGAAAGAGCAATTCTCAAATTCATCTGGAGCAACAAAAAACCCAGGATAGCTAAAACTATTCTCAACAATAAAAGGACTTCTGGGGGAATCAATATCCCTGACCTCAAGCAGTACTACAGAGCAATTGTGTTAAAAACTGCATGGTATTGGTACAGCAACAGGCAAGTAGATCAATGGAATGGGATTGAGGACTCAGAAATGAACCCACAGACTTATGGCCACAACCATCCAGTGGAATAAAGATAGCCTTTTCAACAAATGGTGGTGGTTCAACTGGAGGTCAACATGCAGAAGAATGCGAATTGACCCACTCTTATCTCTTTGCACTAAGATCAACTCCAAGTGGATCAAGGACCTCCACATAAAACCAGACACACTGAAACTATTAGAAAAGAAACTTGGGAAGACCCTGGAGGACATGGGCACAGGGGATAAGTTCCTGAACAGAACACCAATAGCTTATGCTCTAAGATCAAGAATTGACAAATGGGACCTCATGAAATTACAAAGTTTCTGCAAGGCAAAGGACACTGTCAGAAGAACAAAACGGCGGCCAATGGAATGGGAAAAGATCTTCACCAACCCCACATCCGACAGAGGGCTAGTGTCCAATATATACAAAGAACTCAAGAGGTTAGACCGCAAAGAACCAAATAACCCTATCAAAGGATGGGGTACAGAGCTAAACAAAGAATTTTCACCAGAAGAAATTCAGATGGCTGAGAAACACCTTAAGAGATGTTCAACATCATTAGTCATCTGGGAAATGCAAATCAAAACAACCCTGAGATTCCACCTCACACCAGTCAGAATGGCTAAGATTAAAAACTCAAGAGACAACAAGTGCTGGCGAGGATGTGGAGAAAGAGGAACACTCTTCCACTGTTGGTGGGATTGCAAAATGGTAAAACTGCTCTGGAAATCAGTTTGGCGGTTCCTCAGAAAATTGGGCATGTTACTTCCAGAGGACCCTGGCATACCACTCCTGGGCATATACCCAGAGGATTCCCCTGCATACAATAAAGACACATGCTCCACTATGTTTATAGCAGCCTTGTTTATAATAGCCAGAAATTGGCAGGAGCCCAAATATCCCTCAAAGGAGGAATGGATACAGAAAATGTGGTATATTTATACAATGGAATACTACTCAGCAATTAAAAATAATGAATTCATGCAATTTGTAGGTAAATGGTTAGACCTGGAAAATATCATCCTGATTGAGTTAACCCAATCACAAAAGAATACACATGAAATGCAATCACTGATAAGTGGATATTAATGAGCCCAGAAGCCCTAAATACTCAAGGCACAATTAGCAAGTCAAATGATTCCCAAGAAGAAGAAAGGAGAGGACCCTGGGCCTGTAAAGATTGGATCTAGTTTTATAGACCCAGAATAGAGAAATCGTGGGGGAGGGAATGATTTGGGAATAGTTGGGGGGAGAGGAATTATGGGACATATGGTGGTGGGGGACTGGGAAAGGGGAAAGCCTTTGGAATGTAAACATAGGATATAGAAAATAAAAATGAAAAAAAAAGATAGGAGAACCTTCTTCTATGATTTTGTTGAAAACATTTTCTGGGCTATTTTCTGGATATCTTCTCTTTATTCCTAATTCTTAGGTTGAGTCTCTCCATAGTGTCCGAGATTTCCTGTATGGTTTGTGCAAAGACGTTTTTCAGACTTAACATTTTATTTGACCAAAGTATCCATTTCTTCTATAGTATCTTCAATGCATGAGATTCTATCTTCCATCTCATATTGTTGCTGATGCTTGCATCTTTGCATCTGTAATTTTTTCACATTCCTAAATGTTTTCTTTCCATAATTCATTCAGTTTTTGTTTTATTGCTTCTATTCCCATTTTCAATAAATGAACAAAAAAACACGAAAACTGTCTTGAACAGTTTTTTTTTTTATTTCCTTCACCTGTTTGTTTCTGTTTTCCTACCTTTCTTTGAGGGATTCATTCATTTCCTCCTATTGATAGTTTGTGTTTTCCAGGATTTCATTAAAGGATTTATTCATTTTCTTTTTATGGACCTCTATCATCTTCATGTAGATCATCTTGTGCTTCAGCTATATTGGAATATTCAGGACCTGCTATGATAGGATAGCTGGGCTCTGGTGGTGACATGTTGCCCTGGTTATTATGGATTGTGTTCTTACACTGGTGTCTATGCATCTGGGTTTGGGATGATTATAGGTCTTGGTGCTGATTTATGGGTTTGTCTTGGTTGCATGGGTGTTTTGTTCCTTGGTTTCTGTTTCCACTCTAGATTGACAGAGTGTGTGTTGAATTGTATGTTGCCTGTTTTTCTGGTCTGTTTAGCTGGTGTGTTCCCAGGAGATGATTACTGGGCTTGGAGGTTAGGGTATCAAGATGCCAGGGCAATGTAGCTGCCCACAGCTACAGAGAACTGGGTCCCTGGAAGAGAAGCTGGGGATAGATGAGGGGTGGAGAAAAAGAACAAACACCAGGACAACCGTTGCTCTTCGAGGTGCAAAGTTTATTTGGTGATCTGAAAATTTAAGGGTTATCCGGTGAATCACTCACATGTGTTGGCTCCACCCTGCTCAGCGGGTAGCATGCTTGATCCAGGCAACTGTAGGTGTTGATCCCAGTGCTCCACCCCAGGCTAGCACCAGGTGCTGGCTAGCCATGGCTCCCAGGTAATGAACAGGAGGCTGTATTCTATGGAGAACAAAGGGCTTAAAGAACTTAAAGGGCTGAGAGATAGTGGCTAGCCCAGAGGTTCAAAAACCCCCGCTAAAAAGCTGGGGGAGGACACAGGGGAAGATGGTCTGCTTCAGTGCTTGGAGTGCCCCTAAAGATTGGGTTTGAGGAAACAGAAAGTGTAGAGAAGGTCTACTGACATACTATTTGGTCATCTTCCAGGTATAGACTGTTGTTGAAAAGGACATCTGCCTGAGTTGGGGGGCTGGAACACAGCAACAAGCAATGGTGAGGTGACACCAGAAGAGGATGGTCTATGGGATTCATAGGAGGCATGGACAGTGTGGAAGGAAGGCTGCAGCTAGTGTTCTGTTGTAGCCCTAGGAGCAACCCTGAGGGGTGACAGAGTAGAAAAGTCCCACAGGCAGCCTACCTGGTTTTCTGGCAGGCATAACATGAAAGACATAGTCTTTTTTTCTCCCAACTTCCCATTATGATGACCAAAGAAAGAAAAATTATTCAAAAAAATAATTCTAATCCCTAGGAAATGTAGAGGGTGATATGTTGGAAAAATGACAATAGATTAAGGAATGGCAAATAGCAGGTGAGAGCACATATAATATCTTAAGATCAAAACACTTCTAGATAAAACTGGGCAAGCGTACAGGAAGAAGAAAGTTAAAACATTCAAGGATGTATGTCAGTATTCATATATGAGACAAAGTGATATGAGCACAAGCTGTAGCTTGGTAACACAAATAGGCTAAGGGGAACAAGAATTATTTTAGTGGAATATTAACAAGAACACTCTTATAGGTAAGGCAAGAGCCACCATTTACTTCAATACACATGAAAGAGAAAATACTTGGTCAGGCAGTTCCTTTCTTTGTCCCTGTCTACCTTATTTATAAAACACTCCTTCTATTCCTTCCATGCAAGTAAAACACCTAATTATCAAAATAAAACAATAAAAATGTTTTTCTCGATCTTGTCTGCAGCTTCCCACCCAGCCAGTAGCAGGTCAGCCATACCTAGCCAACCTGCCAGGTGCTGAGACCCTGCCGGCGGAACCAGGTACCAGAGACAGCCCGAGTTTAAGACCTCCGGGAACTCAGGTCTGGGGCAGGAACTGCGCACAGCCTAGCGGTTTGGAGTACAGCGGCCGTGCCTGCGCTCTGCGCTCACAGGCCAGACCCGAACCCCCTGCAGGCAGCGCCATCTTGTCTGCAGCTTCCCACCCAGCCAGTAGCAGGTCAGCCATACGTAGCCAGCCTGCCAGGTGCTGAGACCCTGCCAACGGAACCAGGTACCAGAGACAGCCCGAGTTTAAAACCTCCGGGGACTCAGGTCTGGGGCAGGAACTGCTCACAGCCTAGCGGTTTGGAATACAGCAGCCGTGCCTGCGCTCTGCACTCGCAGGCCAAACCCCAAACCCCCTGCAGGCAGCGCCATCTTGTCTGCAGCTTCCCATCTAGCCGGTAGCAGGTCAGCCAGACCTAGCCAGCTTGCCAGGTGCTCAGACCCTGCCGGCGGAACCAGGATAAGCAACAATTCTTGTTTATTAAGAAGAGTGAGGACCAGCTATAGCGGCAGGCCTCCATATTGCAACCAGGACACAGCTGGAAAGGTGCAGATAGAGACTCCGCCTGGGGCTAGAGCAGGGAGAGCTGCTAAGCTCTCGCCCACAGGCGGGCCCAGGCGACTAGGCTCTGCAGCACGTCCCTGCGAGCTTAGGCCGTGCACCAGAACCACCCAGCTCCCCAGGAGCCCGGACCAGCGATAGCGGCAGGCCTCCATACTGCAACCAGAACACAGCTGGAAAGGAACAGGTAGACAGATTCCATCAGGGGCTACCACGTGGGGGGATCTGCTAGGCTCTCGCTACTAGGCAGGCCCAGCAGCACCTGCCGAGGCTCTGCTGCACTCCCCCCCACTTCCCAGAGACCTCAGGCCGTGCACAAAGTCAGCGGGTGGCAGCCAGCTCGTGATCCCGTTGAGCAGCAATCACTCATAACCACCAGTAGAGAAACAACAGGTAAGCCCAGCCTCACAGGAGATTCAAACACCAGCCAGTGACAACAAGGTCAACTAACACCAGAAATAACCAGATGGCAAAAGGTAAACGAAGGAATGTCACTAACAGAAATCAAGACAACATGACAGCATCTGAACCCAGTTCGCCAACAACAGGAAGCCCTGGATACCCCAAAACACCAGAAAAACAAGACTTGGATATAAAATCACTGGTCAGGATGCTGGTAGCTGAACACATAGAAAAATCTCGTAAAGAAATAGAAGAGAAAATGGATCAAAAGTTAGAAGCCTTTACAAGGCAAATACAAAAATCACTTCAAGAAATGCAGGAGAAGATGGATCAAAAAGAAGAAGACAATAAGGAGGAAAGACAAAAATCACTTAAAGAAATACAGAAGAACATGGGCCAACAAGTAGAAGCTATGAAAGAGGAAACACAAAAATCTATTAAAGAAATACATGAAAACACAATCAAGCAAGCGAAAGATCTGAGCACATCCATCCAGGCACTAAAAACAGAAGTAGAAACAACTAAGAAATCGCAGAGGGAGACAACATTGGAGATAGAAAACCTTGGGAAGAAATCAGGAGCCATAGATGCAAATATCAACAATAGAATACAAGAGATAGAAGACAGAATATCAGAAGCCGAAGATACCATAGGAACCATTGATTCAACAGTCAAAGAAAATACTAAATGCAAAAAGGCTGTAACCCAAAACATCCAGGAAATCCAGGACACAATGAGAAGACCAAACCTAAGGATTATAGGTATAGACGAGAATGAAGATGTACAAGTTAAAGGGCCAGCAAATATCTTCTACAAAATTATGGAAGAAAACTTCCCCAACCTAAAGAGAGAGATGCCCATGAATATACAAGAAGCATACAGAACCCCAAATAGACTGGATCAGAACAGAAATACATCCCGTCACAAAATAATCAAAACTCCAAATGTACTAAACAAAGAAAGAATATTAAAGGCAGCAAGAGAAAAAGGCCAAGTAACTTATAAAGGAAGACCTATCAGAATAACACCAGACTTCTCACCAGAGACCATGAAAGCTAGAAGATCCTGGGCAGATATCATGCAAACTCTAAGAGAACACAAACTTCAGCCAAAACTACTTTACCCAGCAAAGCTCTCAATCACCATAGATGGAGACATCAAGGTATTCCATGACAAAACCAAATTTGCACGATATCTTTCCACAAATCCAGCCCTACAAAGGATAATAGGGGGAAAACACCAAGACAAGGACGGAAACTACACCCGGGAAGAAGCAAGATAGAAACCTCCTCTCATCAAACCCAAAAGAAGGTAACCTCTCGAATATAAAAAATAAATAAAATAAATAAATATAATTTCAAAAATGTCTGGAGGAAATAATTACTATTCCTTAATATCTCTTAACATCAATGGACTCAATTCCCCAATAAAAAGACATAGATTAACAGACTGGATACAGAAACAGGACCCTACATTTTGCTGCATACAGGAAACACATCTCAGTGTCAAAGACAAACACTGCCTTAGAGTAAAAGGCTGGAAGACAATTTTACAAGCAAATGGTCTCAGGAAACAAGCTGGAGTAGCCATTCTAATATCAGATAAAATTGACTTCCAACCTAAAATCATCAAAAGAGACTCAGAAGGTCACTTCTTGCTGGCCAAAGGAAAAATCCACCAAGAAGAGCTCTCAATACTGAACATCTATGCTCCAAATGCAAGGGCAGCCTCATTCGTAAAAGAAACCTTACTAAAGCTTAAAGCACACATTACACCTAGCACAATAATTGTGGGTGACTTCAACACGCCACTCTCCTCAATGGACCGATCAGGAAAGCAGAAACTAAACAGGGACACAGTGAAACTAATTGAAACTCTGGACCAATTGGATTTAACAGATATATATAGGACATTTCATCCTAAAGCTAAAGAATATACCTTTTTCTCAGCTCCACATGGGACCTTCTCCAAAATAGACCATATAATTGGTCACAAGACAGATGTCAACAAATACAAGAAGATCGAGCTAATCCCATGCCTTCTATCAGATCACCATGGAGTAAGAGTGGTCTTCTATAACAACAAAAACAACAGAAAGCCCACATACACATGGAAACTGAACAATACTCTACTCAATGACACCTTGGTCAAGGAAGAAATAAAAAAAGAAATCAAAGACTTTTTAGAATTCAATGAAAATGAAGGTACAACATACCCAAATCTATGGGACACAATGAAAGCAGTGCTAAGAGGAAAACTCATAGCTCTAAGTGCATCCAAAAAGAAACTGGAGAGAGCATATACTAGCAGCTTAATGGCACACCTTAAAGCCCTGGAAGAAAAACAAGTTAATTCACCCAGGAGGAGTAGAAGACAAGAAATCATCAAACTCAAGGCTGAAATCAATCAAATAGAAACAAAGAGAACCATACAAAGAGTCAACAAGACCAGGAGCTGGTTCTTTGAGAAAATCAACAAGATAGACAAACCCTTAGCCAGACTAACCAAAGGACACAGAGACAGTATACAAATTAACAAAATTAGAAATGAAAAGGGAGACATAACAACAGAAACTGAGGAAATTCAAAACATCATCAGATCCTACTACAAAGGTCTATACTCAAAACAACTGGAGAACCTGGAGGAAATGGACAATTCCCTAGACAGATATCAAATACCAAAATTAAATCAGCATCAAGTAGATCAGCTAAATAGTCCCATAACCCCTAAAGAAATAGAAGGGGTTATAGAAAGCCTCCCAACCAAAAAAAGTACGGGACCAGATGGTTTTAGTGCAGAATTCTACCAGACCTTCAAAGAAGACTTAACACCAATACTCTCCAAACTATTCCACAAAATAGAGACAGAAGGGACACTGCCCAACTCATTCTTCGAAGCCACAATTACGCTAATACCTAAACCACAAAAAGATCCAACAAAGAAAGAGAACTACAGGCCAATTTCTCTTATGAATATAGATGCAAAAATACTAAATAAAATTCTTGCTAACCGAATCCATGAGCACATCAAAACGATCATCCACCATGATCAAGTAGGCTTCATCCCAGGGATGCAGGGATGGTTCAATATACGGAAATCCATCAATGTAATCCACTACATAAACAAACTGAAAGAAAAAAACCACATGGTCATCTCATTAGATGCTGAAAAAGCATTCGACAAAATTCAGCATCCTTACATGCTAAAAGTCTTGGAAAGAGCAGGAATTCAAGGCCCATACCTAAACATAGTAAAAGCAATCTACAGCAAACCAGTAGCCAACATCAAAATAAATGGAGAGAAACTTGAAGCATTCCCACTAAAATCAGGGACTAGACAAGGCTGCCCTCTCTCTCCATATCTTTTCAATATAGTACTTGAAGTTCTAGCAAGAGCAATTAGACAACATAAGGAAGTCAAAGGGATACAAATTGGAAAGGAAGAAGTGAAACTATCATTATTTGCAGACGATATGATAGTTTACCTAAGCGACCCAAAAAACTCCACCAGAGAACTTCTACAGCTGATAAACAACTTCAGCAAAGTGGCAGGTTATAAAATTAACTCAAGCAAGTCAGTGGCCTTCTTGTACTCAAAGGACAAGCAGGCAGAGAAAGAAATTAGGGAAATAACACCCTTCACAATAGCCACAAACAACATAAAATATCTTGGCGTAACTCTAACCAAACAAGCGAAAGATCTGTACAACAGGAACTTCAAGCCCTTGAAGAAAGAAATCGAAGAAGACCTCAGAAGATGGAAAAATATTTCTTGCTCCTGGATTGGCAGGATCAATATAGTAAAAATGGCCATCTTGCCAAAAGCAATATACAGATTCAATGCGATCCCCATCAAAATCCCAACTCAATTCTTCATAGATCTAGAAAGAGCAATTCTCAAATTCATCTGGAGCAACAAAAAACCCAGGATAGCTAAAACTATTCTCAACAATAAAAGGACTTCTGGGGGAATCAATATCCCTGACCTCAAGCAGTACTACAGAGCAATTGTGTTAAAAACTGCATGGTATTGGTATAGCAACAGGCAAGCAGATCAATGGAACAGGATTGAAGACCCAGAGGTTAACCCACAGACTTATGGTCACTTGATCTTTGATAAAGGAGCCACAACCATCCGGTGGAATAAAGATAGCCTTTTTAACAAATGGTGCTGGTTCAACTGGAAGTCAACATGCAGAAGAATGCGAATTGATCCAATCTTATCTCTTTGCACTAAGATCAACTCCAAGTGGATCAAGGACCTCCACATAAAACCAGACACACTGAAACTATTAGAAAAGAAACTTGGGAAGACCCTGGAGGACTTGGGCACAGGGGAAAAGTTCCTGAACAGAACACCAATAGCTTATGCTCTAAGATCAAGAATCGACAAATGGGACCTCATAAAATTACAAAGTTTCTGCAAAGCAAAGGACACTGTCAGAAGGACAAAACGGCAACCAACAAAGTGGGAAAAGATCTTCACCAACTCCACATCCGACAGAGGGCTAATATCCAATATATACAAAGAACTCAAGAAGTTAGACCGCAAAGAAACAAATAACCCTATCAAAAAATGGGGCACAGAGCTAAACAAAGAATTTTCACCAGAAGAAATTCGGATGGCCGAGAAACACCTTAAAAGATGTTCAACATCATTAGTCATCAGGGAAATGCAAATCAAAACAACCCTGAGATTCCACCTCACACCAGTCAGAATGGCTAAGATTAAAAACTCAAGAGACAACAAGTGCTGGCGAGGATGTGGAGAAAGAGGAACACTCCTCCACTGTTGGTGGGATTGCAAAATGGTAAAACCGCTCTGGAAATCAGTTTGGCGGTTCCTCAGAAAATTGGGCATGTCACTTCCAGAGGACCCTGGCATAACACTCCTGGGCATATACCCAGAGGATTCCCCTGCATGCAATAAGGACACATGCTCCACTATGTTTATAGCAGCCTTGTTTATAATCGCCAGAAATTGGAAGGAGCCCAAATATCCCTCAAAGGAGGAATGGATACAGAAAATGTGGTACATTTATACAATGGAATACTACTCAGCAATTAAAAATAATGAATTCATGCAATTTGTAGGTAAATGGTTAGACCTGGAAAATATCATCCTGAGTGAATTAACCCAATCACAAAAGAATGCACATGAAATGCAATCACTGATAAGTGGATATTAATGAACCCAGAAGCCCTAAATACTCAAGACACAAATAGCAAGTCAAATGATTCCCAAGAAGAAGAAAGGAGAGGACCCTGGGCCTGTAAAGATTGCATCCAGTTTAGTAAAGAAACCGAGGGGGGAGGGGGAATTATTGGGGAACAGATGGGGGGGAGAGGAACTATGGGAACTATGGTGGGTGGGAACTGGGAAAGGGGAAAGCCTTTGGAATGTAAACATAGAATATAGAAAATAAAATAAAATAATTTATTTAAAAAAATGTTTTTCTCTAGAATATAATTCCAGAAATGGTTAAGCATAGATATCAGAAATAACAGAGAATTTACTGATTAGAAATAAAAACATAAGGAGAAAAAGAGAGCGAGCCAACAGGTTAAAATATGGAGACCCGCTGAGGATTCAAAACAAAAGTACTTTTAAGACACCTCTTTTTTTTCTATGTCGTCTTCTTTTTTTATTATTATTATTATTAGATGTTTTCTTTAATTACATTTCAAATGTTATCCTCTTTACTGGTTTCCCCTCTGAAAACACCCTATCCCATTCCCCCCTCCCTCTGCTTACCAACCCACTCAACTCCCACTTCCCTGTCCTGGCATTCCCCTACACTAGGGCATCAAGCCTTCTCAGGACCAGGGGCCTCTCCTCCTTTGATGTTCAACAAGGCCATCCTCTGCTGCCTATGTGTCTGGAGCCATAGGTAACACCATGTGCACTATCTGGTTGATGTTTTTGTCCCTGGGAGTTCTGGCAGTACTTGATGGCTCATATTGTTGTTCTTTCTATGGGGCTGCAAGCTCCTTCAGCTCCTTATGTCCTTTCTCTAGCTGCTCTATTGATGACCTTGTGCTCAGTTTGGTGGCTGGCTGAGAGTGTCCCCCTCTGTATTTGTCAGGTACTGGCAGGGCCTCTCAAGATACAGTCACCAAACCCAGACACTATTGTGAATGCCAACAAGCACTTACTGATAGGACACCTCTTTTTAACAAGTAAATAACAAGGAGTTGGAGAGATGGCTCAACAATTAAGAGTATATGTGTTTCTTCAGAGGATTTGAGTTCGGTTCCCAGAACCCCTATTGGGTAGCTCAAAACAGCCTGAATGCCCAGATCCATGAGATCTAGCACCCTCTTTGGGCCTCTACAGGTATATGCATGCAAATAGTATATATCACACAGATACACACACATACATATATACATACACACATACATATATGCATAACAAATTAATAGTATTTTAATCATAAAAATAAGAAACAATATAAAATATGTCATTTGGATTTTTAATATTTTTATTAGATATATTCTTCATTTACATTTCAAATGTTGTCCCCTTTCCTGGTCCACCCCCGAAAGTCTCATAACCCATCTCCCCTACTCCTGTTCCCCAATCAACCCTCTCCTGCTTCCCTGTCCCAGCATTCCACCACACTGAGTCATCAAGCCTTTCCAGGAACAAGGGCCTCTCCCCAATTTGGTGTCTAACAAGATCATCCTCTGCTGCCTATGTGTCTGGAGCCATGGGTAGCACCATGTGCACTCTCTGGTTGATGGTTTTGTCCCTGGGAGCTCTGGGAGTACTGGGTGGCTCATATTGTTGTTCCTCCTATGGCCCTGCAAACCCCTTCAGCACCTTGGATCCTTTCTCTAGCTCCCCTATTGGGGACCCTGTGCTCAGTTCAATGGCTGGATGAAAGTGTCCTCCTCTGTATTTGTCATGTACTAGCAAAGACTCCCAGGTGACAGCTATATCCGACTTCAGTCAGCAAGTACTTGTGGGCATCGATAATAATGTCTGGGTTTTGTAAGTGTATATTGGATGGATCACTAGGTGGGGCAGTCTCTGTATGGTCTTTCCCTCAGACTCTGCTCCACACTTTGTCTCTGTATCTCCTTTCGTGGGTATTTTGATCCCCCTTCTAAGAAGGACCAGACCCAAGACACAATTCACATATCAAATGATGCCCAAGGAAAAGGAAGAACAAAGTATGGATATTCTGTCATTTGGATCTTTTTCCTAAAACAAAGGTACCCGAAATCAGAAAAGACTGAGTTCAGATGAAAACTATACTACCATTAGGTGTGCCTCTACAGCAAACTACAGAATTACAAGCTAGAGAACTTTTATTTTTCTATTACTCAGAAGAGAAAAATATAGGAAATACCAAGTATGAATATTACCCAAATGTCACCTTGCTCCTTGTATTGAGGTATAATTGTTAGCTTAGGTTATTCCATGACCCGTGGAAGTTCAATGCACTCTGTTCTAGTTCTTCTCACTAGGTATTTATGCTTTCAGAACATCTTCACTCTAATTCCAATATTTTGTCTTTACACAGAACTCAATTCCTCCCCCAGCTCCAATTGGAAGTTCACTTATTAGCAGGTTAGTATAGTTGAGGTTAGTTAACTCTTATCTTTTCAATGCATTCCTCTATTTTTTCCTTTTTCCTACCTGTGCTCCTAACCCTTCAGTATTGCCCATTCATTTAGTCAGTCATTCAGTTGGTAAATATCCATTATCCTGGCCATAAAACAATGACTCAGATAGCCAACTCCTTGGCTTAAGAAAACTGTCCTTCTAGTGGAGGGTCTAGAAGACAAATATATAATGCCAGAAAGCATATTAGTCCTGCAAGATTCCATGACACACTATCGCAAACTGGGTAGGTAGCTGTCCAGAACCTAAAAATGTAAAATAAAGATATTCTCAGGTTCATGTTTCCCCTGATAGCACTAAGAAGACATTCATCCTTGCTTCTAGATTTTGATGGTCTCTTGCAATCCTTGGCATTTCTTGAATTATGTTGTGAGACCACCCCCTCCTTATTCTCTGTATACCTCTTCTATATCATGTTTTTCTTGTAAAGACAAGAAACCACTAAATTTAAAACCCACTCTTATCTTTTTTCTCTTTTTTAATTGAAAATAGTCTTCATTTACATTGCCAATGGTAAAACCTTTCCCGATTTCCCCCCTCCCCAAAGACCCCCAACCCTGCTTCCCACCCTTGCCTCCATGTATATGCCCCTCCACCCAACACACTCCTACCTCCCCACTCGGTTTCCTTTTGTTGGGGCCTCTGTTGAGCATTTACCTGACCAAGAACCACTCCTCCCACTGATGCCCAATGAGGCCTTCCTCTGCCACATTTTTAGCTGACCAGTGTCATCTCATCTTAATTTGATTATATCTATAATCCAATTTCCACACACTCATAGGTGTGAATTCAAGAAGTGAAGGGTTTGTCATAGACTGACATGTGCTCTTCCTTCTCCACAAAAATCATATATTAAGCCCTTACTATTGATACCTCAGAATATGACTGTATTTGTATACAGGGTCTTTAAGGAGGCAATTGAGGTTAAGGGAAGCCATTGTAGGAAGCCCTAATGTAGTACAAATGATATTGTTCTATGAAAAAGAGATTAAGACACAGAGAGAACACAGCAATCTATAAATTATTAAGAGAACTTCAAACAATGAACCTTGCTGGTATCTTGACCTAAGGCCTCCTGATCTTTAGAAGTATAAGAAAATGAATTGATTTTTAAGCCTGTGGTATTTGCTATGGCAGCCTTGGAAAACTAATGCCCATCTCAATATACTTTAAGAGGGCCATAATTCAACCCACCACAGTGATTTAGTATCAAGAAGGCCCATAAAACAAAGCAGAAGGATAGTAAGAAAGATGGACAGAAGAATAGAAATTTTTCTATCTCTAATCACAAAAATTTCTTACACAAAATTATCAAAGGTATGCCATAGAACCTATGGGTGGAGGTGGATCTGCTTTTCTGATGATCAGAAAAGTTAGTAAAAAATATCTTCTCTTTCTTTATACCTGAGATGTATATATAATCTTTTCATTATCCATTGTCAGTTGAATATTTAGATTATTTTCACTTCCTAGCTATTGTGATAAGAGCATCAAAGACATGGCTGAGCACATATCTGTGTAGTAGAATGTTTTGTTAAATTGCATGAAGAAGCCAGATGTGGTAGTATATACCTGTAATACCAGAATTAGAGAGGCTGAAGCAGGAGAATCATAAGTTTGAAACTCATATGGGCCTCAAGATATCCCACCCCAGAACAATGACAACAAATAGTCATATGAACAATTATTAAGAAGTTACTGCCAAACAATGATCCAAACTTTAACTATATGACATCTCTTGATCCCTAAAACAACTATATGACTAATAATTTTATTCATTTTACATAAAGACTTGCTGTGTTGAAAAGTTCTTGGGGTCAAAATGTCTTCAAATATAATAGTTTTGTGTAACTGAAGATCAGATAAATGTACATATATATGTACGTACATGTTTATGTGACATGCATATCACACATGCACATATCTACATATGTAATACATATATTATTTGTCAAGGATTTCCATGCTTTTAGATATGAAAAGTATCAATGGAAACACCCGGTATGTAATATTTTGAATCTATTTGTTTTAGTTATGAAGAATAACCTAACAAGCCTTGATTTCTCAATATATAACCTTCTCTAAATCTTCTTCCTTTTCAGGTGCTTTGTCCTTCTATAAAACAAGTGATCCAAAGATCTGTTTGGATTTACATTCTCCTCATACTCTGAACTGTATGGAAAAGACAGACTATCTTAAAAGAAAGCATTTAAGTAATCAAATCTATGCCCCTAAAAATGAGTTTTTTAAATAACATAGACTGAACTAGAAACCCTGAACATGTAGAAGAGCCCCTGGGGGAGATAAGGCTGGTTATTATGGCGCTACCATGGAGGCCTGGGACAATCAGGAAAGCCTGGAGACCTTGACTTAGCAAGTGTTCCTCAGGAAGCCAAAACCAGTTCCTGACAGAGTAAACTAGTCACTCCAGAAACCAAACCAAACAACACCATACCTAAGACCTGAAAAGTGGTCCAGCTACTGGGAAAGGTGAGTCTTAATTAAAGCATAGGGAAAGGAAAACAGCTGGGCCTCTCCTGCTGTAAGGTGACAACGCAAGTCCCAGTCCCCAACTAGACACACAGAGGAGAACCCACCATTCCTAAGCCTTCCTGCTGAGTAACATTTATAGCTGATTCCTTTCTTGCTGTTTGTAGAAAGCCTTTATAGATATCTTGAGGATACACTTGATATAGAAAGAGGCCTGCTGTTTGCCTTTCTTACTGCTAAGCTATTGATATTTTAGGAGAGTAATTGAACTTCTCAGGACTAACTTGTTTTCTCCGTAAGCTAAAATTCCCCAAAGATTAGTGAGTTTTCAGGGCATACGCAAAAAAAACTGTAAATCTAGTGCCTAACTGGCATTTGTAGTTTATCAGCCTCTGAGAGAGAAGGAGGCAGCCTAACTGTAAGGTTTTCTTCCAGTTTAAATCTGTCCTTCCCTCATCTTACACACAGGTATACCTATACATCTTGGTTTTTCTTTAAAGAATGAGTACCAAAAAAATAGGGTTTTTTTTAATTAACAGTTGATATTTCTCCAAGAGAACTAGCATGGTCTGCTTGCTTATGCTGAAAACTCGCTTTCATGCCACATTGTTTTTCCCAGGTTGCTGAAATAATGAGCACCATTAAATAACAGCATTGAAATGAACCACTGCTGCTCACGACCACATTTGATTCAGTGCAAATTAAGGTCCCATTCAGAAAGTTGGTGTCCCTTTCTACTACTTTCCCCACCCTCCCATACCCACAGTGCATTCCCCTTTCAGCAACAGTAGGTTATTAAAGCAGCTGGGAAAAACACAGGTCAGTTCTCCCCACTAGCAAGCCCTGACAGTAGAAATGAATGACAGACTCCCAGCTCCCTCATTTCTTTCCTTATTATCACCCCTACACAATGGCCAATGTTTTGAATTATATAGAGCTTGTTAGAGACTATATGTTTCATTTAGATAGTCACTATTTTGATGTTTTATCATCTTTGTAAGCATTTTACCAGTGATCTTACAACAGGGAGTTCACTAAATCCCATCATCAACTATACCTTAAGCACCTATTTTGTAGTGGGCCCTATGGTATAGGTTACATCCCTATTGATTTGGTCCCTCACCTCTTATAGCTTACCTTTAGTGGGTGATTGGTGACTTAAACAAGCATTCACAACAACATGAGCTATTCAGTGACTATACAAAAGGTCATGGTGGCAAAAAAAATATACAGTGTTTTTCCAAGCATCGAAAAGGGCTTTTTAGAGGATATAGCATCTAAAGTAAGACCTAAAACTTGAATGAAAATCATCCGAGTATACTATAGGCAAAGATAATGTCTTAGGTCACAGTTTGGGGATATGGGGCAAACAACAGGCTTCTGAATGTCTAATGCATGGGGCTAAAAGGAGTTATGTATTTAGACTTCCTTAAGCAGCTCGTTCTGCTTTCTAGAGTATTTGCAACATCAAACTTCAGTGTCTCTTTATCTAAATCCATTATGTATCCTTATCTTTCTGAAAACAACATTGGATAATATTTATAGACAAAATAGAAGCTGTGAGTCAAATTTTCTCTCCTCTACACTATCAAATGTAGAAGCCTCCACCTAGTCCTGACCATCCTGAGTGCTTTCTCTAGCCTAACATTTCACAGCAGACATATTTTTTTATATATTCGTTCTCCCCTCACCAAATAAACCAGCCCCATAAACCTCAAATGTGCTCACATTTCTCTCTTCAAAAAATCCTGTCCCATATCCTCCAAGTGAACAATTATTTCCATCTTCTTCACTACAAAACATTTCTTGAGAGTCATGAATATTTGTGACCCCCAACTATGTACCAATCATTCTCCAATTCTAACTTAACCACCACATCCCACCTCCACTATGTGGTTTATACTGAAGTCACCAATGACAACCATGTTCCTGTACCAAAAAAGGCAGTTTTCCCTCTTCATCTTCTTTAATGACTCAAAACAATGAACATGGTTAGACAACCAACTTCTAACATTCTTTCATTGACGTTATATGCACCGTTAACTTTCTTCTGATCTTTACCTTAATTCTTTCTGCCTCCCCTTTTCATAGTAAGTCATTCAATGTCTAAGTTCTTCAGTGGTTGGTTTTGGATTCTATTTTCTCAGTGTAAAATAATTATTCCCTATCTAAAACCACATCACTGACTTTGACTACTATTTTAGGTAAATAATGCATAAATTTATATCTTCAATCCAAAGAGGGTCTCATCGCAATATACATACAAATTTCCCAACTTAGAATTTCATCTAAGTGTTTCAAATGCAGTTCAAACTCCATTTGTTCAAAAGTGAACTCATGGCCATCTTGCCTCAGGTCACTGCAGGCAGCTGGCAGCTGGGGCCAGGTGCATGGACAGAGTCCTAGCCTAACATTGACTACCCCGTCGGCGGTGGGAGGTCTGTGCAACCGACAGCTTGGCAGCTGTCGACCACTGGGGGCCAGCCCAATCAGCTTGCAGAGGAGGGTGCCATCTTGCCTCGGGTCACTGCAGGTGGCTGGCAGCTGGTGCCAGGTGCGTGGACAGAGTCCTAGCCTAACATCAACTACCCCATCAGGCTCTTGCCTGCACTCAGAGCCAGAGCAGCTCGGTGGCGGAAGGTCTGTGCACCAACAGCTTGGCAGTGCACCCAGAGCCAGATCAGCTAGGCGGCAGTCTCTGCACAGGCACCAACTTGCTTGGGGGTCTGTGCCTGGAGTACAGCCAGAGGCCAACATCTTGCCTCAGGGCACCACAAACAGCTAACCAGACAGAGACCTGTGGACTGAGAGCGCCACTATCTAAGCTCCAGCAGTCCAACCAGGGAAGCTCCAGTCCTGCAGAGAATCCTGTGGTTAGACAGAGCTCTGAGACCCACCACCATCTTGGAGCTGGTGGCCTGAACAGGTCACCATTGAGAACCAATAGAGGAGCTGAGATCAGTGGGATAAAAAGATCTGATTCCTAAGAGCTGGCAACAAGGCATGCCAGGAGGAGACTGCAGGAGGCCAATTGCACTTCCAGCAGGGGGAGGGGGTGTGGGGGATGGGGTGTGGGGGTGGGGTGGGGGTGGGGGGGTGGGGGTGATACTTGGGTCCGGCCCAGCAGAGCTGAGGAAGTAATTCGGAACCCAGTAGCAGAAACCTTCCAGTCTCCACCTCGGGAGCACAGACGCACTCTATGACAGCAGTGACAAACTCCAGGCTCACAGGAGCTTTTTTTTTTTTTTTTTTTTTTGTTTTTGGAGACAGGGTTTCTCTGTGTAGTCCTGGCTGTCCTGGAACTCACTCTGTAGACCAGGCTGGCCTCGAACCCAGAAATCCGCCTGCCTCTGCCTCCCAAGTGCTGGGATTATAGGCGTGCGCCACCACCGCCCGGCTTCACAGGAGCTTCAAACACCAACCAGTAACAACAAGACCAACTAACTCCAGAGATAAACAAATGGCAAAAGGCAAATGAAGGAACATTACTAACAGAAATCAAGGCAATATGGCAGCATCTGAACACAATTCTCCAACCACAGCAAGTCCTAAATACCTCAACACACCAGAAAACCAAGAGTAGGATTTAAAAGCACTGGTCATGATGCTGCTAGAGGAACACAAAAAAGACATAAACAAATCTCTTAAAGAAATGCATGGTAACATGAATAGGGTAGAAGCCCTTACAATGCAAACACAAACATCACTTAAAGAATTCCAGGAGAATATGGATCAATAGACAGAAGCCAATAAAGAGAAAATGAAAAAAAATCACTTAAAGAAATGCAGGAGAAATTGAGTCAACAGGCAGAAGTCATGAAAGAGGAAACACAAAAATCTCTTAAGGAATTGCAAGAAAACACAATCAAGTGAAGGAACTGAGCAAAACCATCCAAGATCTAAACACAGAGGTAGAAACAACTAAGAAATCACAAAGGGAGACAACTTTGGAGATAGAAAACCTTGGGAAGAAATCAGGGGTCGTAGATGCAAATATCAACAACAGAATACAAGAGATAGAAATAAGAATCACAGATGCTGAATATACCATAGGAACCATTGACTCCACAGTCAAAGAAAATGCAAAATGCAAAAGGCTTGTAACCCAAAACATCCAGGAAATCCAGGACACAATGGGAAGTCCAAACCTAAGGATTATAGGGATAGATGAGGGTGAAGAGCTACAATTTAAAGGGCCAGCAAATTCAACACAATTATGGAATAAAACTTCCCTAACCTAAAGAGAGAGATGCCCATGAATATACAAGAAGCTTACAGAACTCCAAACAGACTGGACCAGAACAGAAATCCCTCCTGTCACATAATAATCAAAACCCCAAATGTACTAAACAAAGAAAGAATATTAAAGGCAGTAAGAGAAAAAGGCCAAGTAACATATAAAGGAAGACCTATCAGAATCATACCAGACATCTCACCAGAGACCATGAAAGCTAGAAGATCCTGGACAGATCTCATGCAGACTCTAAGAGAACACAAATGTCAGCCAAGACTACTATACCCAGTAAAACTTTGAATCAACATAGATGGAGAAATCAAAATATTCCATAAAAGACCAAATTTATACAATATCTTTCCACTAACCCAGCTCTACAAAGGATAATAAGAGGAAAACTCCAATACAAGGAGGGAAACTACACCCTGGAAAAATCAAGATAGTAACCTTCTTCCATCTAACTCAAAAGATAACCACTCAAAAACAAAAATAACATCAAAAATGACAGGAAGAAATAATCACTATTCTTTAATATCTCTTAACATCAATGGACTCAATTCCCCAATAAAAAGATATAGACTAACAGACTGGACATGGAAACAGGACCCTACATTTTGCTGCATACAGGAAACACACCTCAGGGTCAAAGAAAAACACTATCTTAGAGTAAAAGGCTGGAAGACAATTTTGCAAGCAAATGGTTGTAGGAAGCGAGCTGGAATAGCCATTCTAATATCAGATAAAATTGAATTTCAACCTAAAGCCATCAAAAGAGACACAGAAGGTCACTTCTTGCTGGTAAAAGGAAAAATCCACCAAGAAGAACTCACAATTCTAAATATCTATGCTCCAAATGCAAGAGCACCTTCATTTGTAAAGGAAACTTTACTAAAGCTCAAAGCACACATTGCACCTAACACAATAATTGTGGGGGACCTCAACACTCCACTATCCTCAATGGACCGATAGGGAAAACAGAAACTAAACAGGGGCACAGGGAAACTCATTGAAATTTTGGACCAACTGGATTTAACAGATATATATATATATATATATATATATATATATATATATATATATATATATAACATTTCATCCTAAAGCAAAAGAATATGCCTTTTTCTCAGTACCTCATGTTACCTTCTCCAAAATCGACCATATGATTGGTCACAAGACAGAACTCAACAAATATAAGAAGATCAAACTAATCCCATTCCTCCTATCAGATCACCATGGAGTAAGAGTGGTCTTCAATAACAACAAAAACAAGAGAAAATCCTCATACACATGGAGGCTGAACAATATTCTACTCAATGATACCTTAGTCAAGGAAGAAATAAAGAAATCAAAGACATTCTAGAATTTAATGAAAATGAAGGCACAGCATACCCAAATATATGGGTCACAATGAAAGCAGAGCTAAGTGGAAAACTCATAGCCCTAAATGCCTCCAAAAAGAAACAGGAGAGAGCATATACTAGCAACGTAATGGAACAAAAAGCCCTGGAACAAAAAGAAGGTAATACACCCAGGAGGACTAGAAGACAGGAAATCATCAAACTCAGGGCTGAAATCAATCACGTTTAAACAAAAAGAACCATAGAAAGAATCAAGAAAACCAGGAGCTGGTTTTTTGTTTTTTTTTGTTTTTGTTTTTGTTTTTTTTTTTTTTTGAGAAAATTAACAGGATAGATAAACTCTCAGCCAGACTTACCAAAGGGCACAGAGACAGTATTCAAATTAACAAAAGTAGAAATGAAAAGGGAGATATAATAACAGAAACTGAGGAAATTCAAAAAATCATCAGATCCTACTACAAAAGCCTATACTCAACACAACTGGAGAATCTGGAGGAAATGGACAATTTCCTAGACAGACCAAAATTAAATCAGGATCAAATTGATCGCCTAAATAGTTCCATAAGCCCCAAAGAAATAGAAGGGACCATAGAGAGTCTTCCAACCAAAAAAAGCACAGGACCAGATGGTTTTAGTGCAGAATTCTATCAGACCTTCAAAGAAGACCTAATACCAATACTCTTCAAATTATTCCACAAAATAGAAACAGAAGGAACACTACCCAACTCATTCTACGAAGCCACAATTACCCTGATACCAAAACCATACAAAGATCCAACGAAGAAAGAGAACTTCAGACCAATTTCCCCTATGAACAATGATGCAAAAATACCCAATAAAATTCTTGCCAAACGAATACAAGAACACATCAAAATGATCATTCACCAGGATCAAGTTGGCTTCATCCCAGGGATGCAGGGATGGTTCAATATACAGAAATCCATCAATGTAATCCACTACATAAACAAACTAAAAGAAAAAAAAACATATGGTCATCTCATTGGATATTGAAAAAACATTTGACAAAATTCAGCATCCTTTCATGCTAAAAGTCTTGGAAAGATCAGGAATTCAAGGCCCATACCTAAACATAGTAAAAGCAATCTACAGCAAACCAGTAGCCAACATCAAAATAAATGGAGAGAAACTTGAAGCAATCCCACTAAAATCAGGGACTAGACAAGGCTGCCCCCTCTCACCATCTCTTTTCAATATAGTACTTGAGGTGCTAGCTAGAGCAATTCCACAACATAAGGAAGTCAAAGGGATACAAATTGGAAAGGAAGATGTCAAACTATCACTATTCACAGATGATATGATAGTATACTTAAGTGACCCAAAAAACTCCACCAGAGAACTCCTACAGCTGATAAACAACTTCAGCAAAGTGGCTGGTTATAAAATCAATTCAAGCAAATCAGTAGCCTTCCTATACTCAAAGGATAAGCAGGCTGAGAAAGAAATTAGGGAAATGACACCCTTCACAATAGCCACAAACAACATAAAGTATCTTGGTGTGACTCTAACCAAACAGGTGAAAGATTTGTATGACAAAAACTTCAGGTCTCTGAAGAAGGAAATGGAAGAAGACCTCAGAAAATGGAAAAATCTTCCATGCTCGTGGATTGGCAGGATTAATATAGTTAAAATGGCCATCTTGCCAAAAGCAATATACAGATTCAACGCAATCCCCATCAAAATCCCAACTCAGGTCTTCATAGAGTTAGAAAGAGCAATTCTCAAATTCATCTGGAATAACAAAAAACCCAGGATAGCTAAAACTATCATCAACAATAAAAGAATTTCTGGGGGAATCAGTATTCCGGACCTCAAGCAATACTACAGAGCAGTAGTGTTAAAAAACTGCATGGTATTGGTACAGTGACAGGAAGGTGGATCAATGGAATAGGATTGAAGACCCAGAATTGAACCCACACATATATGGCCAATTGATCTTTGACAAAGGAGCTGAAACCATCCAGTGGAAAAAAGGTAGCCTTTTCAACAAATGGTGCTGGCTCAACTGAAGGTCAACATACAGAAGAATGAGAATTGATCTACTCTTATCTCCTTGTACTAAGCTCAACTCCAAGAGGATCAAGGACCTCCACTTAAAACCAGACACACTAAAATTAATAGAAAAGAAACTGGGGAAGACCCTTGAGGACATTGGCTCAGGGGGAAAGTTCCTGAACAGAACGCCAATTGCTTATGCTCTAAGATCAAGAATAGACAAATGGGACCTCATAAAATTACAAAGTTTCTGTAAGGCAAAAGACACTGCCAAAAGGACAAATGGGCAACCAACAAATTGGGAAAAGATCTTCACCAACCCCACATCCAACAGAGGGCTAATATCCAATGTATACAAAGAACTCAAGAAGTTAGACCCCAAAGAACCAAATAACCCTATCAAAAAATGGGGTACAGAGCTAAACAAAGACTTTTCACCTGAAGAAATTCGGATGGTTGAGAAACACCTTTAAAAATGTTCAACATCATTAGTCATTAGAGAAATGCAAATCAAAACAACCCTGAGATTTTACCTCACACCAGTCAGAATGGCTAAGATTAAAAACTCAGGAAACAGCAGGTGTTGGCGAGGATGTGGAGAAAGAGGAACACTCCTCTACTGCTGGTAGGACTACAAGCTGGTACAACCACTCTGGAAATCTTTCTGGCAGTTCCTCAGAAAACTGGACACGATACTTCCAGAGGACCCTGCCATACCACTCCTAGGAATATACCCAGAAGATTCTCCAGCATGCAATAAGGATACATGCTCCACTCTGCTCATAGCAGCCTTATTTATAATAGCCAGAAGCTGTAAAAAACACAGATGTCCCTCAATGGAAGAATGGATACCTAAAATGTGGTATATATACACAATGGGGTACTATTCAGCCATTAGAAACAATGAATTCATGAAATTCTTAGAGAAATGGATGGAGCTGGAGAACATCATACTAAGTGAGCTAACCTAGTCTCAAAATACCCATTGTATTCACTCACTGATAAGTGGATATTAGCCTAGAATCTTGGGACACCAAAGACACAATCCACATACCAAATGATGTCCGAAATTAAGGAAGGAGTGGACCCTGGTTCTGGAAAGGCTCTAAGCATCAGTGTAGGGGAATACCAGAACAGGGAAGTGGGTAGGAGTAGGTCGGGGAACAGGGGAGAGAAAAGGGCATGTGGGACCTTTGGGGGGCAGGGAACCAAGAAAAGGGAAATGAAATGTAAATATAGAATATATCCAATAAAAAAAGTGAACTCATGTCTGCAACCTTCTTTACATACATAACTACACACCTAAAAATATTCAAGTAGTTCCTATTTTGTCAGATGTTATTATCAGTCATCCATTTTCTTAAGCCAGCATCTTTTATATTTCCTCTACACCTTGCTTCTTATTTATTCCAGACTCCCATCAATTCTACCTTAACCATGCCTTTGGAACTCATGCTCTTCATTGCACTCCTGCCATCTTTCTTGTCAAAGCTAGCACCTCCTCCCTAAGCTAGTACAGTGATCTAAACATTATCTTCAGTGTCTCCCCTCTTGTTTGGCACACTAGACTGATCCTTTCAAAACACAAATCAGGACTTCCAGTGCAAGCAAAAATGGAATAAGCCTACTAAAATGTATCCTACCTATTACAACCAAAATAATACTCTAGATACAAAAGACAACTTCCCAGGGACTGTGCAAGGACTGTAATAGAAGGACAATTTGGAAAAGAAGTTAAAGATGAAGGAAGCAGCCAATGTGATAGTAGCTTTTCACATTATTCTGTTCTCACCGCCATCTCTGATATCAGTTATAGAACTGCAGCAAAAGCAGGTTGCAAAACCTCCAAGAGCAGTACTATAGTTTTAATTATTATTTGATAACATTTCTTTCCTCCCATTGTGTATAAATATGAACCTTAATCAATACACTTACTCCTTACCCTTACCCATACCCCTTTCCCTATTCCCACTGCTACCCCAAACCTAACCCTAAACCTAACCCTTCCCTAAGACTAATCCTAACCCTAACTCTGACACTAATCCTAATCTTAACCCTAAGCCTTGCACTAACCCTAATACTAAATTTAGGGGAAATGTAAAAGAGTAATGAGCTCTTCCAAGTGTAAAAATATAGAAAACAGAACAAAAACTGAAGAAAATATTTTCAGAGAGTGAAATGGGGCAATAGGTAAAAGCACCTGCTACCAAGTCTGAGAATATGAGATCAATCACCAGAATCAATGTGGTAGGAGAAGAGAACAGACTCCTGTAAGTTGTACATACATAAACATACACACATTAAACAAATGCAAAAAACATATAAAATAAATTGTATTAATCTGTGGGTTATGTATAGTTTTCTGTAGTTTGTGTCTCTGCTCTCTTCCATTGAAATAGACAATAAAGAGTTGTATGAGTGTTCTGCGGCATCAGACAGTGATCATCCCTTGGAAAGACCACATCAGTAAAATCGCAACCATCGCTAAGGTCTCCCATGGTCTTTCTGGATAGTAAAAAATGAAAAGTAAGCTTTGGCTCTAATGTGAAAAATAATGAGAAGACTATCAGAATTAAAAATTCTAGTGAGTCTATCGGTCCCTAGCAAGATGAGCCCCATTTACTGTTTTGTCCTGGTTACCCCTAAAGACTAGTGAACAGCATTTAAGAACAGCCAGGTTTAATGGGAAGATGTGACAAGACAAGACTGAATTTATTTCGGATACAGTCAGGCATCTGTTATCAATTTATTTCACAAACTACCAGTTTTATCAATGTTCAAATAAACTTAAAAGCAAGATGCCTAGAATTTTGGCTTCCACCCAAAAAGCTAGACAACCAGAAATTAATACATATTATCATCACATGAAAATTGCTCTCCTAAGGCATTTTAGAGAGATGGTGATTTTTTTTTACATCCTTATAACATTTCTGCCAACACTGTTACAATAACTTCATGGAAGCTTAAATCTATCATACCCCTTTCTTTATAGAAAATGCAAATCTTTCTACATCATTCTGGTTTTTAACGTTGTGAAAACATACCATACTGTCTGCCATTCTATAATGCTCTAAGTCACACTGTATGATTGGAATTTTAAAAAGAAATGTCACCACTTTGCTGATCACTATCATTTTTCTCTTTTGATGGTCCTGGGCAGCACGTCAGATCACACCTGGGATACACCAAGGCTCCTTGCCATTCTTCTAAGATTTCATGATTAGGAGCCGAGGTAACAGACAGCACTGTGACATTGTGGACAATTGAGTTGCTGGATTTGGAGGCAGAATTGAATGTTGATTAGTGTCTGTTTCCTTTTGGGGAGAAGAGAGAGGATGTTAAGGTATTCTTCTTCTTGCTTTTCCCAGATAAATGAGGGAAAAAGGCGGCATGTCATAGCTAACAACTCTCTTCGCTCCATTACTCCTGCCCTAGCATCTGAGAGCAGGAAATGATTTCACTGATTAGAAAATGAATCTTGAAAATTCAAGAGCCGCACAGAATACTGGCCCAGAATTGTACAGGTATTTGAATGAATGCTGGAAAATAAATTTATTTCAAATTGCCAATACACTATTATATATGTATATTTTGGTGCAATGATTACCATTAGTAATATGGTTGGAAAATTCTCATAATACTGAATCATTTTCATATTCATGTATGTTTTTGAAAATTATAAATCTATCTCTATTCATGTTGATTAATAGGAATATAGGCCTTTATTATTGAAATATAGATCTCTTTGGGGTTTAGAAAGTTTGTATCTTAGTTGGATAAGAAAGTTTAAGAGACATCATAAAATTGAAATAGTGATAGTGATGACCATACTTTCATTTTTATAATTTATAATATTAGAAATAATAATATTGAAAATTAGTTGCTCCCCCGAGTATAAGGTAGACATTTTGAGAGGTATATTAGCTTCCTCAACTTCCTAACAAAGCATTTAGCAAAATGTATCCCCAGGTCAATAAATAGCACTATAATAGTCAGGAACAAAGTTAGAAAATAAAAAATGCATTATCTACTATGTTCAAAGTAGTTACATTGCTCCATGAAATCTGGCCAATGATTACATAAAGCAAAATACTGAGGATTATTAATTTGGAACAAAAAGTGTGATACACACAGGTGTGTGTGTGTGTGTGTGTGTGTGTGTGTGTGTGTGTAATGAGGCAAATAATTAGACCAAAAATATTCAAGAAGAAATGGTCAAAAGTAATAGGTTTTGCTTTTATCTCATCCTTATCAATTGTACCTTTTGGAAAGAAGGATACATGGTCCACTCATTAATCAAGATCTCTTCATTTAATAGGAAGCCCCCTCCAAAAGAAAAACAAACCATATACAAACATCTCTTGACAAGCACAGCCCATGATAAAGTTAAAACACATACCAAATTATATTTATCTCATGGCTTACCAATGAGCATTAAATAATATAAAATAAAGGTGAAAAAGATATCAACTGAATTGGAAAGACACAAAGAAATAAACTTATCAATAATAGCAAATTTGTGGTAGCTTTGATGGCATGGCTATGTGGTAGTCTGAGAAAAAGCCATCCAGTTAAGAAAGCCAAGGCTCCAAAAGAGCTATGCAGATCAGACTCTAATGGAAGAGAAGGCTTTAAGAGCCTACTTTTGAATTCCTATCACTTATTAAATGAGGATACTGAGATCCGTAGGGTCAGAAAAACTTGAAAAAAGAAAGTCACCCTTGATCAGTTACAATGAGAAGACTAGAAGTTCATATTGAAACTTCTCTCTAGTACTAAATAATAACAAGAAAAAGCATAAAGTGAGGATATTGTTCTTACCCATGAAGAAGCAAAGCTATTTTTATTATAGTTTGAACTGCTTTGACTCCTTCAAAGGTACCATCTTATACCAGGCAAAGTCAAAATTCCATTACTACAGCAGATCTCTATTTACTTGTAATTTTCAAACACAATTATAATATATTAGCAAATTTCCTAAAATGAACTCAACCTGCTATGCCTAAACTCATTCCTTCCCTTCATTGCTGCACTATGTATTGAGCCCAGGAAAACAAAGCAACAGTCTTCAAAGAACATAGCTAGCAGATTGTATTATTTAATACTCCTGATAGACGATAGTCATTTTTTACGAGTGGCATCTGGCCAGGATTGCAGGTCTCAAAGAGTATCTCAACTGTGTTCAATCATTGCATCTCCCTCGATTAAAAAGCCATATTGAGATTTCTAGAACCCACAGCAATCAATCTGCTTGATTAATGAAATTTTTTTAAAGCTTTTTGTTTTCCTGGCACTGGCTCTCAAAAAAATGAGATGCTCATTTCCTCCTCCATTTGTGGTTGCTAGGAAAGTGAGAGATTTGATGATAAATATTTATTATCTTCCAATTCCTGTCTCCCTTATGGTGGGGTTATTGCTTTATTCAGTTCCAGAGCTAAGGAAAATGTATGCCATGTCATTAATAATAAACAAAGCTGTAGTGTGTATGCAATAATGAATTAAGCTCATCCCAGCCCATCTGTGCATCACCATTCACAGGCGTCTTGTCAAGTGAAGGTTCTGCACAATCCACAGGTACTCCATCCCCTCATTATGTAAGTAATTTGTGGGATGAGGCAAGGTAGCTCATAAAACATTATTATAAGAAGTGAGTAACCTCTTTTCCCAAAGAAGCGGCTGGCAGTGAAATAAAAATCTAGCTTTTGTTGCTTCAGGTTGAGGGGGGGTGAGAATAAAGAAATCCATAAGGCTCAATTGATCTTGGGGAATCAACAGAGGAGTCTCCCATGTAAATTAAGCAGCTAGGGAAGAGTGCAAATCATCCTGGATTTGTTCACTTTTCCACTTCGTCACTAATTTAGAATGACTTTCTCAGTGTGCTAGCAAGTCTTTCCCAAATACCCCCTCTGGTCAGTTGCAGCATTTCTCTTTTTTTTTATTTTTTATTTTTTTTACTTTAGATTCTGATCACAGTCACCCTCCCTCCTCTCTTCCCAGTCCCAACCCTACAAATCTCTCCCCCATTGCCTCCACCCTCTCTCCTCAGAGAAGGGGAGCCCTCCCCAGGCTCTCCTCCCCCCATATTCAGTCTCAGCAGGTATAGGCACATCCTCTCTCACTGAGGCCCACCCAGGCAATCCAAGTATTGGGGAAAGGGGATCCAATGGCAGGGAAAGAGACAGAGGCAGTCCCTGCTCCACTGGCCAGGGGAACCACATGAACATGAAGCTGGACATTTGCTACAGATGTACAGAGGGTCTATATCCATCCAGTTCCTGCATGCTCCCTGGTTGGTGGCCCAGACTCCGTGAGCCCCCATGGTCCTAGGCCAGTTGATTCTGTGGAGCCTTCCATGGTGTCCTTGACCCCTACAAATACCAACTTGCTCATCTCCATCCCCAACCCTTCCACAATACTCCCCTGGCTTCTCCAGATGCCTAGCCATGAGTCTCCCCACCTGTCTCCATCTGCTGCTGGATGAAGCCTCCCAGGAGGCAACCACGCTAGGTTCCTATCTGTAAGCATACACAGCGTCATTAATAGTGTCAGGGGTTGGCTCTCTCAAGTTGGGGTAGACATTGGTTGGAGGTTCGCCCATTCCTTCATCTTAATCCTTGCACATCTTACAGGCAAGACAAATTCTGGGTTGAAGGTCTTTTTCAGGTGGATTGATGTCTTCCTCTCTCCCCTGTAAGTCCTGCCTGGTCACAGCATTTCTACTATCTCCCTCTATTAATCATTCCAAGGTAAATAGCACTGTAAGTTTCACTGTTATTTTTACTTAAAGGTCTCCACGCTTCCTTGACCTATCCTAGTGTACCACATGCCCAGATCAGTACTTCTGATTCTGATTCAGTTGATCTGAGGCGAAGCCTGCAACTTGCCATTCCTAGCAAGTCCCAACAATGCCAATGCCAGCTAGCATCTACAGGCTTCCTTCTGATAAGGAACATCTTCAGGAAGCCATCTCCCTGCCCTGGCAATTTCAACTCATCATGCAAAAAATAATAAATGAAGACATCTATATAAACAAGATAACTTTTAAAAATACTTTACAAAGATAAACTGCCTCTCAGTATTTCGTTTTTCCTTATATTACAACAGCCTGTGATACCCCCCCCCATACACAATGGTCAGGGAAGTAGCACAAACTAATAAATACTGAAGTGCACTCATTAGTGATAATGCTATAAGAGGGTTCTTCTAATGTTCGTTTTCAGAATGTGATCTTTTCACCTAGTTGATAAGATTTCTAAGCAACAAGAATCATGTACTAGTCCCTCACAAGCTGTCAAAACACAATCCCATCAACATTTCTGAATACCTACTATAGGACTGATGCTGTGTTGACCCTCAGAGATGCTTTAAAAAATAAGAAAAAAATAACATATTCTCAAGGAGTTTAACAGAAAGGGTAATATTCTCCCTGAATCACTTAAACACAGCATATTTTAGAAAGCTAAATAAATCTAACACCAGGCAGGTATGATCATTTTGTGATTTAAAGATTAATTTTCAATTTTAGTCCTTTAAGTTCAAATCATTTCCTATGACCATTCAAGTGTTTAAATTCTTTTGAAACTGAAAAAGTCCTTAAAGACAACAGCTCTTTTGTGAATCCAATGCTTCAGTCTGTATATTATAGAGAAATAAATGACAGCAAATCAAATGATCACATAGAAACAAATGAGGAAAATGAAAATAACAAAAACTGTATTCTCAATTCTCGAGAAGATTTGACAGCTGTAATATAGATTCATTCCATACCACTGGAGTGGAAAACTTCCATAAACAATCTATCTAGAAAGATGTTTTCTTTTACTTGTTACTTAGTAGTCCAGTCACATAAGGTTAAAAAATATAATTTCCATATTCCTTATCTAAGGGGATTCAATCAATCAAGACTCCTTTCAACCTTCATTGGGACAAAAAGCAACAGATGTTAAAAACATCTGTCCTACTTAAAAATAATAATAATAATAATAATAATAATAATAAATATCACTGTGGTAGCAAAGGCAGATCTATGAGCTCACTCTATGGGGCTTTAGTCTCAACAGAAAAGTGTTTTAAAGGTAGTTGCTGTGGTGAAAATATCAAGAATGATAGAGCCCAACATTTTAATTATCAATCTGAAAACCTAGCTATTGGTCTTTTATATCCCATCCCACAACATTAGCACTGATATTCCAACTGAAACTTTCTTGATGCCTTTTGGGGAACTGAAAAAAAAAAGCCTGAATACTTGACATTTTTGGTGCAGCAACAGTGACATCCAGTGGGTACCAAGATTACCCCGAAATTCTTTGTAAACTCAGTATAGAGTTAGAATATTTCCACAACTGTTGATGGCTACCATGGCCATGCCATAAGAGAATCATACAGTTTTAACTCCCTTGAGATAACAATCTATTTTGTTATTTCAGGAGTTAATAGACCAAACAAAAGTTGCATCTTATCAAATTGTCTAAGTTTTCCTATAGTTTCTTAAAGAGTCAGTCACATATTCCAACAAATAAATAATAAACTCAGAAAGTTTTTATTTTATTGGCAATATTCTTTAAATATTTGCTTTGTTTCTTAGTGAGTTATTGAATTTATACCAATTGATCACCTGAAGTATTTCCAATTATCATAAGCTTCCTAAAGTTTAAGGAAAGAACCTACAATGTCCAATGTTAGGTCTTTTAATGTATATTTTTATTATGAATATATATACAAATATATTGTATGTATAAGCATATATTTGCATGTATATTGCATATGTCTTAAATATGTAGAGAGAATAAGAATAAATACATATAGAATAAGTTTTCATTTTGCATTGGGTTATTAGTCAATAGTTATGTAAAACAAATACAATGTTCATGGATTTTCAGACTTTTTAGTCATCTGTTTCTATTACTACTTCAAGCTATTGCTCCCATTTCAGTATTAAGTCTCTAAATATACTTCAATATAATTTCTAAGAAAATAGAAATTTAATTGCTTTGAAGAAAATAATTGTTTCCCATATATGACTTCCTTGGGCTTATTGGGAAGAGGCTACATAGACCATGAGAGCCTATCAGAAGAGCCATGGATATCACTGAAATGCTTTGGAGGGTAGAATTAGATCTTAAAGTGTTTTATGGAAGAAACACTGTTGCTGTACCCAAAATGTCAAATGTCAAATATCAGGCTTTCTTTTTTCAGTGAGTTCACTTCATTAGGCCAAATGAGATCATATTTTGGTGGGGACCTAAGACTCTGATACAAAATAAGAAACACTCAGTAATTTTTCTGGATACACTTCAAAAAAGCAATCCATCAAATATAAGATCAGATTTCCCATGCAGAATATTGAATTGTATGTGATTTCAAAATCAGTAGAAAGGTTCAACTTTCTGGGCTCTGCTATTAATGCAACAGTCATTAAAAGGCATTAGGATAGGTCCATTAAGGTTTTTTTTTCTAGAGAAACTAAATGGCAGTATAAGATATACATGTAATGAAATGTAAATAAACTAAAAAAGTCATGCAAAAATTAAACAAAATGAGAGTCATTCCTAAGACATTTACTCTTCTGAGCTCATCCTTGCCAGTATGATAGCTACCAGCTATCATATATATGGGAAATATTGTCATTCTGGACTAATGTCTTTTAAGGGTAAACTATAAAACAGATTTAGGGCAACATTAAAGAATTTAAAATAATTCATTACTAAATTATACAGTAAAAAAAGCTATCTCTAACAAGCCTGCAGCTAATGTCATATTCACTGGAGAAATTATGAAAGCTTGAGCCAAAACTAGGCAAAGATGTCCTGTTCATAACTTCTGTTCAATATAGTATGAGAGGTCAAGAGAGGGCAATTACACACACAAAAAAAAAGGGAAGAAGCAGAACCATTCCTGTGTCCCTGCATACAGATGACATGATTTCTATAGACAGAAAACCCCTAATGTCTTCACTAAACAAAAAATGCTAAAACTAATAAATCCAATAAGGTAGCAGAATACTAGAAACAGTCAGTATTCAATCTATATACTAACAGTTAACCACATAAAATAAACAACACACATACAAACAAACAAAACTCTCTTTGGCTAGGTGGAGTGGAACTTGCCTTTAGTCCTAGCACTTAGGGGGCAGAAGTTGGTAGATCTCTGAGTTCTAGGCTAGCCTAGTCTATAGAATGAGTTCTGAAAGAGCCAAAGCTACACAGAGAAAGCTCATCTCAAATGCAAAAAAATTAAATAGATAGGTAGGTAAGTAGATAGATAGATAGATAGATAGATAGATAGATAGATAGATAGATAGATAGATAGATAGACAGATTAGTATCTGGCATGAGATGGCATCTTTAGGACATGCCAGAGATCCAGGCATGGATGGGGGAGGCTCCAGGGAATCTATGGGGATGACTGTAGCTGAGACTCCTAGCAGTGGGAGATATGGAGCCTAAAGTGGCCATATTCTATAGCCACCAGGACTCCCAGTGGAGGGATAAGGACACCCAAAATCTTTCCCACCCCAAAAAAACTTTCGAACTAAACTGTGTCCTGTCTACCAAATGTACAATGACAAAGATGGAGCAGAGTCTGTGGGAATGTCCAACCAATAACTGCCCAAATTGAGACACATCCTATGGACAAGAACCTGATCCCTGACACTATGATACTCTGTTATACTTGCAGACAGAGTTTAGCATAACTACTCTGAGAAGCTCCACCTAACAGATGACCTAAACAGATGCTAAAACCTACAGTCAAACATAAGGTGGAACTTGGGGAGTCTTGTGAAAGAGTCAGGAAAAGGACTGAGGGACCTGAAGAGAATAGGAACATTACAGGAAGACCAATAGAATCAACTAACCCAGACCCTTGGGGCTTACCAGAGACTGAGTCACCAACAGGAGAGTGCATGGATGGAGCTAGGTTCCCCCCCTCGCAATATGTAGCAGATGGGTAGCTTGGTATTCATGCAAATCCCCCAACAACTGGAGTGGGAGCTGTTCCTGAATCTGTTGCCTGCTTGTGGATCCTGTTCACATAAATGTAAAAGAATCTAAAATCAATAGAAAAAACTATAATCCTTATGGAACGATAATAGATATTAATAGCCAAAGCATCCTTGAGGAAGATGGAAGTTAAAAGTAGTATACAGTCTTAGTTCAAAAGATACCATAAAGCCATAGTAATTAGCTGAGCATGGTAATATACACCTATAATCTTAATATTTGGTGAAAGTAAGAAACAGGACTACTATGAGTTCCAGGCCATGATTGGCTACAAAGTATATATGAGGCTAGCATCATTTAAACCTTGTTGCCTCTATCCCCCAAAAGTTAAACAAAAAATACAAAAGCTGTTTCTTTGAAATCCAGATATTATCTTAACTCCAGTCATTAGCAGATCCACACATTATCACTCACCTTGCTAAGAAAGACCTGGCACTAAAGGGGTTTGACTGTGATACCACCTAATGAGGGTTCCTTGGGCTAGCCAAGGAGCTGTCTAACTTCATAAGTAGATTAAACATTTAAAAATAGAGAAAGCACAGTAAGAAAAGATTGTACCCAAAATCATGACTTCATACTCAAACTCATACAGTAACTGCTTTCACAGAAGAATTGACAAAGGAATTATAACACATTGTAACACATTGTCCATAGGACCACTGAGGAAAGACAAGACATTTGAGTACACTGAAGACAAATTGGATGAAATAAACAAGGTACAAAGAATCCAAATATGATATGAACTCACTCACATGTAGGAATTAAAACAAAACCTCATAAACATATTGTAAAATGATGGTTAACCAAAGGCATGGATGAAATGGGTAGTAGAGAGATGTCATTCAAAGGTTAAAATTTTTCAGTTAAATAGAAGAAATAAGTCCAGGATATATGTTGTACAATATGGTGGTTACAGTTAATAATATATTGTATATTTGAAAATTATAAGAAAGTGAGTTATAAAGTGTTTTTAACCACAAACATGTCAACTATGTGAGAAAATGCATGTTAATTACCTGAAGTCAGTTATTTAAATGTGCTCACATACTTCTTTTACTTTTTTTTAAAGATTTATTTATTATGTATGCAGCATTCTGCCTGCATGTATACCTGCAGGCCAGAAGAAAGCACTAGATCTCATAGATGGTTGTAAGCCACCATGTGGTTGTTGGGAATTCAACTCAGGACCTCTGGAAAAGCAGACAGTGCTCAACCTCTGAGCCATCTCTCCAGCACACATACTTCAAAAGATAATGTTGTACACAGTAAAATAAAACTTAGAGATGCAAAGATAATTAATATACTGATTACATCATACATTGATAGCATTTCAGATGCACTTGGTTAAATAAAGATGATTTCAGGGGCTAAGGAGGCATCTCAGTGGTAGAGCACTTTCCCAGAACATTCAAGACCAGCATGTTCACTACCTAGCATGGAATGAAATTGTATTACATATTTACTCTCATTTAAATGTGGTTAATAAAATGGCTTAAGTGCAAATTTGCTTGCTATGTATTATACCTCTATTAGACAGCATTGCTCAAAGTAATATGCAAAGATGAATTGCATATAATATGCAAAGATGAATTAGCTCATATAAAAATCTTCACAGATAACTAATCCACCATTATCATCTAATATATTTATCTAATACTCACCTGCTCTAGGAATGCTTCTTGTTTTTGAAATTTTCATGCATTATTTAAGTATATATAGAATTAAAATTAGTGAATAGAGTTTAAGAAAATATACATTGGCTGTATAGATAAGAAATAGAGATGTATAGTTCAATGACTAGACTTATAGATCTTGAAGCAAAAGTAACCAACATCAAATTCTAGGCCTCCCTTTTACTAGTTGGGCAATGGCAAGGAAGTTATTCAAGCCTTTTGTGTCTGTTTCCTCAAATAAAAAATGGAAATAACAATTGAATAAGTGAATGCATTGAGGATTACTACTTATATTAAGTCACTCATGACAAAGTCTGTCAATTACAAAACACTATTATTCTTTATTGACAGCTTAAAGACAATGAACATGTGATGCCTCCACATATTCTGGGAACGTTGAGAAGCATTGACTATATACATACCTTTAAATTTTTATTGCATTCTCAAAATTAGATAATTTATATAACATGCTTTTCTGAGGAAATAAATTACTTGCAATGTTGGTTAAATCCATAATGTATTCTTTGATTTTTTTCTATGAAATGATCTTTTCCTTTACTGCTCTCTTAAACACCCATGTTTTCCATTCTCACTACTCAGACTTTAAAGCTCGTCCACATGAATCTTTCATTCTTTTTTTTAAAGATTTATTTATTTATTTTATATATGTGAGTACACTATAGCTGTCTTCAGACACACCAGAAGAGGGCATCAGACCCCATTACAGATGGTTGTTAGCCACCATGTGGTTGCTGGGAATTGAACTCAAGACCTCTAGAAAAGCAGTTGGTGCACTTAACCACTGAGCCATCTCCCCAGCCCCGAACCTTTCATTCTTATATATGGGTCTAGAAAGCACTTTCTACCTATTTCCCTTCTAATCACAAACATTACTCCTTCCTAATCACATATGCCCCTTTTCAGTTCTGTCTTTCACAAACTTCTCTATCCACTTCAGCCTGCCTTGTCTACCTCCCCAAATCCTCAGAGTTTTCATTCATTCAGTTAATTTTTATTGCCTTGCTTACATTAGAGTCAAGATCTGAAATACCCAGAAAAATGAGACAAGGTAACTATCAGAAGATGGTATGATCTCCCATGCTAAGGATCAGTAGGATTAATGTAGTAAAAATGGACATTCTACCAAAAGCAATCTATATATTCAATGCAATCCTCATCAAAATTCCAAATGATTCTTCACAAAAATTGAAAGGACAATTTTCAGCTTCATGTGCAAACACGAATACACATGAATGCATGCATGTGTGTGCGCACACACACACACACATACACACACACACACACACACACACAGAGAGAGAGAGAGAGAGAGAGAGAGAGAGAGAGAGAGAGAGAGAGAATATCCAAACTTCAATAATAATTGAACTGCTGAAGGTAGTACTATCCCTGACCTTAAATTTTACTACATATTCATGGTAATAAAAACTGCTATTAGCACATAAAGAGACATGTTGATCAATGGAATAAAACTGAAGACCCAGATGTTAAATCTGCATACCCATTGTCACCTAATTTTTTTATAAATAAGCCAGAAATACACACTGGAAAGAAGACAGTATCTTCAGCAAATGGTACTTGTCAAATTGATTGTCTATCTATAGAAGAATAAAAATATACCCATACTTGTTACCCACCACAAAACTCAACTCCAAATAGATCAAAAACCTCAAAGACAAGATATACTGAATTTTACAGAAATTATAGGAGAGAAAGTTGGGAACAGCTTCAAACTTGTTGATACAGGAAAAGACTTTCTGAACAGAACATTGTAGCACAGACACTAAAATCAACAATTGATAAATGGGACCTCATAAAACTGAGAAGGTTCTGCATGGCTAAGGACACTAGCATTCGGATAAAGCAACAACCTGCAGAATGGGAAAAGATTTTTACTGAGTACACATCCTATAGAATGCTAATATCCAAAATAAATAAAGAATTCAAAAAAACTAGATATCAATAAAACAAAAAAATCAATTTAAAATGCGTACAAATCTAAACAGAATTTTCAAAAGAGAAAACTCAACTGGCTGAAATATTCAACATCTTTAATCATCAAGGAAATGCACATTGAAATTATGGGACTTCATCTTACACCCATCAGAATGGCTAAGATTAACTCAACAAATGACAGCTCATGCTGGTGGAGATGTAGAATAAGGGAAGCACTCAATTGCAGGTGGGAGTACAAACTTGTACAGCCATTGTGCAAATCAGTGTGGCTGTTCCTCAGGAAGATGGGAATTGATTTAACTGTAGGCTTATATTTTTCAAAACATACTTTAATAAGTGTACTTAAATACTTTACCCTCCCTTCTAGCCCACCACCCTCCAGATGTAGTTTAAAAGAAAGGATAATACAGTAAAGGAGGATGTGGACCTGTTTAGAAATAGTTCTTTGCAGTGAATCCAATCTGCGTTGTCAGGATATCAGCGGTTCAGTTCACAAATTGGCAACAGTAGCTCAATAAACTGGTAAACACCATTGCAGTGAGTCAGCAATGGTAGTTCCATCCAGAAGAAACTGCAAGCCCTTGCAAATCAGTCTGAGTCCTCAGACGTGTCAAAAAGCTGCTGGAACACGACCAGAAGTTCTTTGGTGCATTTCTCTCAATGATCAGCAAAGAATGACAAGGTGAACCAATACCATACAGCATTGTCTACTGTCTGTGGGGTTGTATTTATACACTTTCCAAACATCACATGTTCTCTCAAGCATCTGCTCTAGCAAAACATCACATGTACTTTATCCAGGCAGCTTCTAGAAAAACACCATATGTCTGTTCTTAGCAAACAATCCTCCCATATGTCTGCCTCAGCAAAAACATCCCCTCATAAGACAGTTTGCAAAAAAAAATCACATAATACAACCAAGTCTCCAAAGAAAGCAGAAATTTCCACTTCATCAACCTCAAGATCCACCTACAATTCTCAGGTATATACCCAAAGAACACTTCATCCTACTATGTAGACCCTTCCTCAATCATATTTACTGCTGCTCTATTTATAACAGCAAGAAACTTAAAATAATCTAGCTGCCCCTCAACTAAATAATGGATAAATTGTTTAAAAAATGAAATCACAAATGTTGCAGGTAAATTGATAAACTAGAAAAAATCATCCTGATTAAGCTACCCCAGATCCAGAAAGATAAATATGGCATGTATTCACTTATATGTGAATATTAACTGTTGTCAATGATAATCAAACTACAATCTGTAGAACCAAAGACAGTAGGTATAGAATAAGGTATTGTGGGGGGGATAGGGGATTGATCTTCCTAGAAAGAGAAAATAGTATAGTTAGTTATGGATGGACAAAGAAGGGAGACTGATTCAGGGGATCAAACAAGAAAGATAAGAAGAGGAGAATGATCGAGGCAATAAGGGGTATTTGAAGGGTAGTATGGAAACCTAACAGTACAAACTTCCTAAAATATGTATATGAAGTTATTCTAAATTTAATTACCAAATAAAAAGAGAGACAGAACCATAACTTGACATCTCTCATCACCAAATAAAGCTTCTAGAACTGAGAATTGGCTACAACTGATTGAGGACCTCTTTGGCGAAAGGGGTCACATGGGAACCCCTGAACAACCCAGGGTTGGCGAAGATATAGGTAGCTTTCCACAAGCTATCACCAAGGCTTTTTTTGCTGAATAAAAAGACCTACACAACTCAATAAACAAGGAGACGTATAGCTGGTGCCTATCTAGAGCCTTCATACCTATGAACTAGTGTTCATGACACTGGAAGATATTCTGCATACTACGAAAGAAGAAAAGTAAACATCAACCTATTTATAGATCCTTCAATCAAAAATAATGCCCTGCCTGCAATATCCACTAGTGCAGTAATGGCACAAAGCTTGTGGAAGTAACCAACCATTATTATCTGGTGTGATATAAGGCCCACTCCACAAGATGGAACACATACTCAATGTTACTTAAATGACCAAGAACATGAGACTAGAGAGTCAAAAGACCTAGGTGAATACCAAATACCACTGATTCTACTAAAAAATAAAGCATAAAAGGCCTTTGATGATATTTTGATGTACTCATAGATTAGTAACTCCCTCATGCATCATCAGAGAAGTTTCGTCCTGCAGCAAATGGGAATACAGAGACACCCACTTTCCCCAGCCAGACAATATGCCAAGAGTAAAAGACCTCTTGGAATACTCAGGCCTAAACTGGATGTCTTTCTCAAATCTCTCCTTTGGCCTCAGAAAACCCTGTGGAAGAAGTGACTGAACTTAAGATGGGGCTGGAAAGATGACTCCATGGTTAAGAGCTTGGATGATCTTCTCGAGGATCCAGGTTTGATCTCTGGCACCCACATCATGGCTTACATCCATCTATAATTTCAGTTCAAGAGGATCTGATGGCATCTATGGGCACTGCATGCAGGTGGTACACAGATGTACATCCAGGCAAAATACCCATAAACATAAAAATAAACAAATAAATAAATATGTTTTTTAAAAAGAGTATAAGAGTCAGAAAGAATAGAAACAATAGAATGAAGACTTTTTTGGTGGCATTTTTTTATTGTATATATTCTATATTTACAATTCATTTCCCTTTTTCTGGTTCCCCACCCCCAAAGGTCCCACATGTCCTTTTCCCTCCCCCTGCTCCCGCATCCACCCCCTCCCACTTTACTGTTCTTGTACTCTCCCACAATGATGTTTTGGTCCATTCTAGCACCAGTGTCCACTCCTTTCTTCTTGTGAGACATCACTTGATATGTGATTTGTGTCTTTGGTGTTCCAAGCGTCTAGGCTAATATCCACTTATCAGTGACTGTATACCATGGGTATTCTTTTGAGACTGGGTCACCTCACTTAGTATGACGTTCTCCAGCTCCATCCATTTCTCTAAGAATTTCATGAATTCATTGTTTCTAATGGCTGTATAGTACTCCATTGTGTATATATACCACATTTTTTTTATCCATTCCTCTGTTGAGGGACATCTGGGTTCTTTCCAGCTTCTGGCTATTATATATAAGGCTGCTATGAACATAGTGGAGCATGTATCCTTATTGCATGCTGGTGAATCTTCTGGGTATATTCCCAGGAGTGGTATGGCTGGGTCCTCCAGAAGTATCACGCCCAGTTTTCTGAGGAACCGCCATACTGATTTCCAGAGTGGTTGTACCAGCTTGCATTCCCACCAGCAGTGGAGGAGTGTTCCTCTTTCTCCACATCCTCGCCAACACCTGATGTCTTCTGAGTTTTTAATCTTAGCCATTCTGACTGGTGGTCTCAGGGTTGTTTTAATTTGCATTTCCCTAATGACTAGTGATGTTGAACATTTTTTAAGGTGTTTCTCAGCCATCCGAATTTCTTCAGGTGAGAAGTCTCTGTTTAGCTCTGTACCCCATTTTTGGATAGGGTTATTTGGTTTTCTGGGGTCTAACCTCTTGAGTTCTTTGTATACATTGGAGATTAGCCCTCTGTCGGATGTGGGGTTGGTGAAGATTTTTTCCCAATTTGTTGGTTGCCGAGAATGAAGACTTCTAAACACAACAGGAAGAATGCACATACGAATTCACAGAGTGTGTGACATCTTGCACAGGTCCTGCATGGATCTGCATCAGATGGGGTCCTAAAGTGAAAGGGAAGGTGGATATATGCCCCAATCCCTAACCCAGAAGCTATCTTCAGTTGAGAACCACTTGTAAATTAAAAAATTAATTTTCTCCAATGGAGTCTTATTGGTAAAACAAACTACTCTTAAGAGTAGGCCCCATACCCAGTAGTGCATGGCCAACAGAAAATTAACTCAATGGCATCTTTGGAAATTATTCTTCTTATAATGTTGTGTCAGGGCTTTTGTTTTTACCTTTACAGGTCCTTTGCATATTATGGCTTCCAGTGTTGTGTTTTTATGAGATTCCTGTGTATGCAAATGTGAATGTCTCTGTGTCTATGAGAGTTCCCTGTGTTTCCCTTTGGTTCTTTTCCTCTTGCTTCTTTGTTTTGCCCTATTCGGAATCATTTACTTTTTATCTAATTTTATTTTATTATTATCTCTTAGATGCTTCTTTGCTTTCTAATGAGAGACAGAAATAGTGTGGGGTGGATCTGAATGGGATGGGAGATGGAGAGAAACTAGGAGTCAGAGGAGAGGAAAACATAATTATAATATATTGTACAGAACATCTATTTTCAGTAAAATATTTTTTTAAAAAAGTCTTCAAAAAATGAGTGTCATGAGCTATAACCCAAGGAACTAGAGAATTCACTTAGTCACCTGCTTGTATTTTGATTCAAACTACTAAGTATGTCCTTCATGCCCTTAATAACCACTCAAGCATCAATCACACTACTAAGGTTGTAATGAGGGCTATAACTACTGGCTGAACAAATAAATATAATATTTTTGATCATTTTGATCCCATCTTTCCTTCACATTCTCTACAACTTTAGCCTCCCAAAATCTAATTTTTGCCCTTCGTTATTACATGGAATAGAAAAAAAATTATTTATAAGGCATAAGCTATACTCAAGCTCACAAACCTATAGTGATACTTAGTATTAATTCTCAACTTGAAAGACTATAGAGTCAATCGCCTAGAAGACAAGCTCCCCGAACACACATACATAGCAATGAAGTACTATCTAGGTCAGGATAGCCTCTGGGCATGCTTGTGGGGCTTTAATTGTGCTGGAAACTCACCAAATGTGAGCAACATCATTCTCTAGCTGAAACCTGATCTTTGTAAGTGGAGCAAGGGAACTATGAAGCAGCATGCATTTTTTTACACTCTGCTTCTTGATTGTGGGTGTAAGATGAACAGTTGCTTCAACTTCCTGTTGCCTTGATTTGCTCACCATGATAGACTATATTCTTTTATTCAAATTTTTATTGAAAAGAAAATTATTTTTATACAATATATTTTTATCACTGTTTTCCATCCCTTGTCTCCTCCTAGCTCCTCCCCACTCATTCCACTCTACTTCTCCCTGCCCCTTCTCAAACAGGCAAATAGAAAACAAGCCAAAATAAAACAAAAAAGAAAGAAAGGGCAGGAAAAATACACATATACACAAACAAGCATAAAGGACTGGTGCACATATGAACTCAAAAGGAATATATATATATATATATATATATATATATATATATATATATATATATCTTTACTTGTGAGATGAAATAAACCCTTCCTTGAGTAGCTGCTTTTTGGGGGAATACTTTATCAAAGGAGAAGAAACTAAGACACCTATCAACCACATACTTATGAGGCAACAAGTAATGCCTGCAAGCATCAAGAAACTGAATCAAAGAGCTTCAATTCTTTAAGACTTAGCAACTGCCTCCAATGTATTCATACCTATTCTAAAAAGGCAAATGTAGTTTAAAATCACAAACATAGTCATTATTGACATTCTCATATAGATTTTTTCTATCTTTATCTCTCTCTCACACACACATGTACATTTTGTTTTCTAAAAATAAGGTCATAAAAAATCTAATAACTAGAAGCTGGAGAGATGGCTCAACAATTAAGAGCATGAGCTGCTCTTCCAGAAAATCCAGGTTCAACTCCCAGCACTAGTATGACAACCACACAACTGTATTCCCAGTTTCAAGGGATCTGATTCCCTCTCCTGGCAAGATACCCAAACCTATAAGCATTCAGGCAAACTACCCGCACATATAAAATAATCAAAAGACCCCACAAGTCTGCCTGTTTCCCAGGAGATATGCTCTAACCTGAGACACACAGGTGAGACCACTCACTCCCAACCCCCGTCCCCCCACACCCCAATCTCCCTACCTGCTGGGACCCTAGAAAGTCCAGTAGTCCAGAGCTCTGCCTCTCCTGTCAGAGTTCCATCATCCTTTGAGTTGGCACCGACATCTGTAGTCCAGGATCAGCATACTGAGACCTATGCCATAACAGCCTGCCTTCAAGGAGTCCTGCTTCAACCCAGAAAACTCAGGCCAGCCAACTCCAGAGACAACCATGTGGTAAAAGGCAAGCACAACAAGTAACATTATACAGACTGAATAGGGTATATTAAGAAATATATCTCTACACACACATACACACACACACACACACACACACACACACACACACACACACATATCCATGTAACAACAATCAATAAATAAAGAGGCCATAACTTTGAAAGAGATCAAGAAGGGGTATATGGGAAGATTTGGGAGGAGGTGAGAAATGATGTAATTCCACTATAATCCCAAAAATAAATGGAAAAATTGACAGAAAATAGAAGGTAGTCTAGTTTGGAAAGATGAGCAGTAGTGGCGGGGAACAAGGGAGGGTTAAGGAGTCAAGGATGAAAAATATCATGTACATGTATGAAAATGGCATAATGAAACCCATTATTCTATATATAAACCATGTTAATAAATACATTGAAAAATCTTAGCCAATAATCACGACTGTATTTAAGCAATTCAGGTTATTTCCCTAGCTCTTTAATGTAATTTTACACATTATTGGCGCCTCCACATACACAGGTGTAGAGATGACCACTTGGGCCTTGGAAACCTAACAAGAGGTTTACCCTTTTTAAAAAAAAAATAAACTAACTATACCTTGTCAGATGCTGACTGCTTGTAGCTGTTCAACCTACGGGGAAGTCATTGTGAAGCCTTCATCCAGCCATGCTGGAATGCTGATTGGTGTGGTCTTGCAGATCTTATGAAAGCAATTTTTTGAGAGTTCATGGGCACAAAAGCCTTGCCATTACCAGAAGATGCTATTTTGTTGGTATTCCTTACAATGCTTCCAGTCTTCTGGCTCTTAAAACATTTCTACCTCCCCCCTTCCATAATGTTCTATCAGTCTGAGGTGTAGGAATTGTGATACAGATATCCTATATGGAGCTGCCCACTCCACAGTTATTTATTCTTTGCACTTTGACTAGTTTTGGTTCTCAGTAATAACCTCTATATGTTGCAAAGTAAAATTTTGTTTGGGAAGAGATCTTCACTCATCTCTGGGTATAGGGATAAATATTTAGAAGAGAGTTGGATACCATGTCAATTTACCAAAATTGTAGGGCTAGGTTTCTTCTAACATCTTTGATCTCTCCAAACATGGGTTCTTAGTTAGATTTACAGTACCAGGCATGAGCTTCCTCCCATTGAGTCGATCTGAGTATAATCAAACTGCTATTGATTACCCACAAGATATCAGGGCAGCAATTACTTTGATGGACAGCTTGCATAGAAGTCTTCAACATTATGAGAGCTAGCCATTATCAGGGAAGCTTTCAGTTCACTCCCAGCTTGATTTCTCCAACTCCTGTAACCAACATGTGTGGTAGCTTCAGCAATAGCATCTTCCTCTCAAGTTCTGGCAGGTAACCAAGAGCAATAACAACAGTACATTGTTTGGGGGCGTCTGTTGGACTTCCTCAACCAATGATTTAAAAGATGCCATTTTCCTGGCACTGGGATTTTTGCTTGATATACTATGACTTCTGGTGGATAGCATTATTCCCTTCCATGTGGGATGACTCCAATCAAAGTATATGTTTTAAGAAGGCTTACAAAATAATAGGTTTCCTTATATTTTTTCAAAATTGATATGGTAAGTATAATTGCTTGAAAGACTCTAAATGCCTAAGAACATCATTATAGAAGTGTTGATACAACAGTGAAATTCATCATCACCACATAATACATTGGTAAATTATCAACTATGCAGAATGACTTGGCAGACTAAAGCCCCATGGTTCTGCACCATTCATTGCCCTGCTCTAGCAGATGCAGCTCTTCCTTTGTTTAGGATACTGAACATTTCTTACTGTAACTTCTCATGAATTTGAAACAGATTAATGAAATATTTTTCTTCTTTTATCAAGACTAGAATTTGTTGTTCATACCCATCCTAAAGAGTAAAAGGAAATAAGATACATTTTCTTCTTTTATTTTGTACTATACTCAGAAACAGTTTCTTTCAAAGAAAAAGTAGAGAACCACAACTCTTAAGTAATCAAGATGAGCTCTTGAGGAGCAAAAGGTTCCTGAAGTCTAAAAAGCAGTGAATCCAGCACACTGTGAACAACTCCTAAGTGTATTTGATCAATCCTTTGGAAAAGGAGCTGTCCATGTGTAGCTGATGATGATCACTCCCTGAAAAAGTAAAACCCCTAATAAAGATGTGTCATTTGAAAAAGTATAAAAAAATCAGCAAAAAAAATCACTGTTGCTTTAAAAATAGTTACCATTCTCTTTTTCTAAAAGATAAAAAGTTTTCTTGTGGCCACTTTGGAGGCCTGGAAATGATGGAGTCAAAAAGTTCAACTAGAGCAGTTCATCTAGTAAGACATCAATTTGTTGCATTGTTACAGGGATACTTAAATCCACTGGTAGTTAAATATTCTTATATGGTGTGTGTGTGTGTGTGTGTGTGTGTGTGTGTGTGTGTGTGTGGTATGAGTTTGTTTGCACATGTAATTATGCAATAGATTGGGTTCAGTGATTGACATCAGATATTTTCTGATATTTTCAGATATTTTCAGATATTCTCTGCCTTATTATTTTATGACAGATCTTTCCAAGAATGTAATTCTCACTATTTTGGCTAAACTGGCTGGCCAATGATCTCTGTCCCCACCCCACCAAGATCTTCCTGTTTCCACCTCTCTAACTCTGATGTTACAGCCCACTTTTATGTGGATTCTCAGGACCTGAACTCAGGTCATCACAGTTGCTCAGGAAGCACTTTGTCCACTTAGCCATCTCTCTATCCCAAGACTTAAATGTTCTTTAGAAATAATACTCCCAGTTAGCCATTGTCATGATACTGCTCCAAAAGAATCACCTATGTGAATTCAAAGACACCCAGCTATATTATTTCTAGCTCTGGTATCTACAGGGCAGCCATATTTTACTAATAGAAGCTAGGTTCAAATCCCTATTCATGACTTTAAACTGAGTCCTACTCTGTTTCCACATGTTTCTACCCTTCCTGCCTGAAACACATTCTTCTCAAGATAAGAATTAGAATTCAAAGTAGACAAAAAAAATATATACACATATAAAGTGGGAAACGTTCTTGTGATGGTTTGTATATGATTGGCCCAGGAAGTGAGCCTATTAGGAGGTGTGGCCTTGTTGGAGTAGGTGTGCCATTGTGGGTGTGGGCTTAAGACCCTCACCCTGTCTGCCTGGAAGTCAGTCTTCCACTAGCAGCCTTCAGATGAAGATGTAGAACTCTCAGCTCCTCCTGCACCATGCCTGCCTGGATGCTGCCATGTTTCTGCCTTGATGACAATGGACTGAACCCCTGAGCCTGTAAGACAACCCCAATTAAATGTTGTCTTTTATAAAACTTGCATTGGTCATGGTGTCTGTTCACAGCAGTAAAATCCTAACTAAGACAGAAGTTGGTACCAGGAGTGGGGTATTGCTGTGATAGGCAAGACCATGCTTTTGTTTGGAAGAATGTAGATTTTGGGACGTTGGATTTGGAAAGCCAAGGAATGCTTTAAGTGGAGCTTAATGGGCCAATCTAGTAGGAATATAGAAGACAGTGGTGCTGAGGGTCATTTGAACTGTGTAGGCCTGACGGCCCAAGAGGTTTCAGTGGAGAAGAACTTTAATATGTGGCTGAGAGACTCTTTTTGTGATGTTTTGGTGAAGAACATGACTGCTTTTTGCCATTGTCTGAAGAGACTGCCTAGGGCTAAGGTACAGAGATTTATATTAATTGCATCAGCAAACGAATTCTCAAAAAAGCCCTACAAAGACTTTGTTCTCTGGTTAAGTCTGATGAAGATAATTTTGAACAAACCTAGCAAGCTGAGAAAGAAAAAGTACAAAATATATAGTTTGAGTATTAAAGGGACTCCAGGAAGTGAAATGGAAATGAATTCAAGGATAATAAATTGAATTAAGGGAGTGGTGACCTTGGGGCAAGATTCCACCCAGCTAAATTTAGGTCCAGGCTTGGTAGTACAAGCCTTTACTCCCAGGAGGCAAAGATAAGCAGATCTTGAGTTCAAGGCCAGCCTAGAACAGAGCAAATTCTAGGTGAAGAAAAACTTAAATCCTGGCTTGGTGGACTACACCTTTAATCCCAGTGTTTAGGAGACAGGCATGCAGATCTCTTGAGTGCAAAGTCAGTCTATGGAGCAAGATTCAGGACAGCCAACTTAAGCAGTGAAGGAGCTGGGAAAAAGGAAGCTAGTGATAATATAATAAAATTAGGGGGTCAATGTTCCAGCTCCTGCAAGCTGCAGAACTCAGTGGCTTCGGCCATGTATCTCTGGCTTTATATTCAAGAGGATAAGGAGACTACTGGGACAATTGATGCTGGTTAGCTGGAGCTAAGAAATTAGTGGTGATTAAGAAAAGACCAGCATCACTGAGGGGAAATCTGTGAAGTGTTTTCTGAGAGCACAAAGAAGCTGTATTCCAGAGATAGCCAAGTGTTTCTTATGCTGCAGCTGTACTTGGTAATGTGTAAGAATCATCCAGGTGGTACTGGTTTTGAAGGCATGAAGGCATCATGAAGAACAGCTGAGGCTTGGTACTGTGAGAGGCCGTGGAAGACCACTGGTGAAAGTGTACCCTTTGTTGTAATTAACAGCCCAGGACTGAAGGGGTTATGTGAAGGCATTGAGGCTTGGTATTGTGAAGACAGCCTAGGAGAGGCTTTGGTGAAGCATAGTTGCAGTGGAAGAACTTAGAGTGCTACAGAGGGCAGAGCTGGAGAAGTGACATCAGCTCTTTGGAGATACACAGAAGATCATACGTGGATCTCAGACATTGGAACAAGAAGCTGTGAAGCTGAAATTGACTTGGGGTACCCAAGATTTTAAAGATGCCAGAGCCACAGGATGCCTGCAAAGGAAGCTGCTAACAGGGAGTGGAACAAGCCTAGGAGAAAGAACCTTCTTGAAGTCAACAAAGATGAAAAAGGAGTTGTATATCTGAAGACTGTTTTGCCATCAGACATGGAGATGCACAGTTTGGACTTTGCTCAGCTGATTTCCTGTTTTGCTTGGGGGATTACAGTTAAATGATTGGATGAATCTCAAAAGAGACTTTGAACTTTGGACTTTTAACACTGTTGAGACTGCTATAGACTACAGGGACTTTTGAAGTTGGACTAAATGTATTTTGCATTATGCTATGTTTAAGTATGGCCCCCATAAACTCATGTTTGAACAAGCGTATTGGGGCCAAGGAGTGGAATGTAATGGTTTGTATATGACTGGCCCAAGGAGTGAGCCTACTAGGAGGCGTGGCCTTGTTGGAGTAGGTGTGCCATTGTGGGTGTGGGCTTAAGACCCTCACCATGTCTGCCTGGAAGTCAGTCTTCCACTAGCTGCCTTCAGATAAAGATGTAGAACTCTCAGCTCCTCCTGCACCATGCCTGCCTGGATGCTGCCATGTTTCTGTCTTGATGACAATGGACTGAACCCCTGAGCCTGTAAGACAACCCCAATTAAATGTTGTCTTTTATAAAACTTGCATTGGTCATGATGTCTGTTCACAGGAGTAAAACCCTAACTAAGACAGTTCTCTACCATATTTTATTCCGTGTTAGAGACTACAAATTAAACTGACAGTAGACAGATAAGTAAGGGGGGAAAAAGGCTACAAATTTTGTTAATTTTTAAGTATACAGGGGCTTCATAAAAAATAAGTGAAAACCAAAAAAAGTAATTGGATGTAGAGGCTCATATAGTGGTTTTTAAAAAGGTAATGAATTTTAGAGAAGAGATGAGACAAGAGAAAGAGGAGTTTTGAGCTCCAGTAAATTTTCAAAAAATGACTAGGAAATATATGAGGGAAACAAATAGAAGAGAATGCTTAATTAGTAAAGTTTGAACAGACCTATCTCAGTGCTGGCTCTCTATCTCCAGTGACAAGAATCATATAGCTATCCCACATAAACTTAGTCTCTGTACCTTGACCAGCTGTGGTTCTCTGTCATAGCCTCCTTCTACTCCATTGAAGAAGTGTGATATAGGAAGGGAGCTAGATTTTACACCATCCTCACAGAGGAAATTTTTACCCCAAATTTTATGGAGCTAAGAGGAGGGTAGAGAACTTTTCCTGCAACTATTAATTCTTTCTTTCCTGTTTTTCTTTTTATTGAAAATAAAAAATTTTCATAAATAGATTCTGATAACAGCCTTCCCTGCCCCCAACTGTTGGTTCTTAATTGCCTTCTAGTCAAAATAATGTAATGCCATTATAGAATATTCTGAGATGAAATATTCTAAACTCCTTTACTTCCTGCTCTCCTAAGCAAATTCTTGGCTAACTCAAAAATTAAACACTGAAGAACTGTAACCCCCCCAGGCAAGTGAGTGGTCAGGCCTTCCACCCAAGGACCTCCAACCATCAGGTTCTACCCACAGAACCCTCTAACTGACCTATAGACACGACTTAGAGTAAAAAGCTCAAACTCAGGACTTGAAATCCTACCAATCCCACTCTGGAAATCTCAACCCTAGAAAGCTCTGCAACCAAGAAAAATACATATATGTATCTTATGCCTAGTTCTCCAATATTTCTGACCTGAACAGAGGCCACCATCCTCCTTAATTTTACCCACCCAATAAATCCTGTGTGTGAAGTTTGTTGTGTGGTGTGATTTTCTGGTGTTCCTTGGCTCTCAAATGTATACTTCCCCTCAGAGCTGTAACACTTTGTGGAAGCCTCTCTCCTCAGAGGTATAAAACAAGAAGTCTACTGATTCAATCAACTGAATCAGGCCAGGAATTTTATAATCCTAAAAGTGTCATAATCTGTTTGGAATATCTGAATCAAATAAAGTCCTGTCCTTTAAAAAGTATTTTGTACAAGAGTTGAAAACCTATACCATTCTTGAGACTTATTTTACTTAGTAATATGAAATTAGCAAGACCAACAATTTGATAAATATCATAATGCTATTGTAATGTAATCTACATTGTTTTATATTTTTATTTACATGTTTTAAAATTGCTAGTCCAAGGATATTTAATGATCTTCCTAAGATTATCAATATACTTTTAGTTTCCAATTATCTATCAATATCCCTACCTATTTGAAAGATCTTTATAATATGCTTTATTTTTGAGAATTTTTTTCTATTTGTAATGAAACTATAATGAATCATTTCTCCTGTCTATCCCCCTCCAGTTCTTATGTCTACTTCTTTTGAACCCTCCAATGCCCCCACTCTCAAATTGATACCCTCTTTTTCATTAATTACTATTGTTACATATGTATATACAAATAAATAAACACAACCTACCAATTCTAATTTGTCACTAGTGTATATATAATTTCAGTGCTGACCATTTTATATTGAATAGCCAATAAGGAAGCTCATCTCTGGGAAAGGCTAATTTTCCCTCTCTTAGCTGTCATTAATTGCCAATTTTGTTTGTCTAGGGGGTGAGACCCCATGAGAAGTGTCCCCCTTCCACATTAGTATGTATATTGATACTGTCATTTTCAGGTCTTCTTTAGGTGGTCATTTCTAGGGAACATAGTCTCACATCAGTAGTACTCTGGCTCTTACAACCCTTCCAGCCTCTCTTGATGTTCTTTGAGCCTTGGGTATAGGAGTTGTATTGTAGCTTACAGTCCAACTGCCTACAATCCATTAATTTCTGCAATGTCTCCAGTTGTGGTTTTCTATAATAAAAAGAGAAGCTATACACAGAAGGTTCTTTACCCAGTACCAGATGTAAAAAGTCTCCATTTGAATTGTTGGACAGAGTAATCCAAGTGACTCCTAAATTGCTTTTTTACTTGGTTAACTCTCAGAGGTTGAAGGTAACTTCCTATTACTGAAGATGCCAACTAACCTATGCATATAGATTTTGTGAATGTAGAGGGAAGTTTGTCCATTTAGTAGATTCATTCCTAGAGTCTGTTGGGTCCCCCATCGTGGGTTCATGGTCAGATTTGTGGTACCAGGCATGTGTTTCCTCCAATGGAGTGAGTGGGCCCTAAGCCTATTCAGAGAAATGGTAGGCTTCCCCTATAGCACTCTTGCCACCATTGTACCCATGGGTATAAAGAATAGGTTTCTATATAGCTTTTTCAAACATCTCTAGTATAAGTTATGAAGACCCTATTCTTCACCCTACCCTCCCATCACTCTCTCTACCTAAGTTCTTCTCCCCAATATTCCCATTTTTACCTTCATATCACCGCTTTTCTATCTCCCCTCTTCTCAGATCTTTCTCCCTCTTCCCTACCAATGGCCCCTTTCTAGTTTCCTGGCATCAACAGTTACTCACAAATTTCAGTGTTCAACACTAGGATATACATATGAGTGATTACATAAGACTTGGTCTTTCTTAGTCCGTGTTACTTTACTCAGAATGTTATCCAGTTCCATCTATTTATCTACAAGTTTCATAATTTTAATGTTTCTTTACAGCTGAATAAAACTCCAGTGTGTATAGATACCATATTTTCACTATCTACTTGCCATTTGATGACTCCTAAGGTCTTGTTACACTAGCTATCATGAATAGCTAAGAACATATATCTCTGTAGTAGGAATTAGGGTCTTTGGGTTTGTAAACAGAAATAGTATGGCTGAAGGATTTTAATAACCGGCTTATACAAAAATAGAGACACTTAAATTTATCAGTAATTACTGTAGCCGCTTACTCTTTTTTGTTTTGCTTTGTTTTTCTTTTTCCCCATTTATTAAAAATAGATTCTTTTCTCATACAATATGCACTGATTACAATTTCCTCTCCCTCTACTCCTCCCAGTTCTTCACCACCATCCCTCCCCTCCAGATCTACTCCCCTTCTGTCTTTCAGTAGAAAAGAACAGGCTTCTAAGAGATAACAACCAAACAGAACCAAATAAAACATGACAAAATAAAAACAAAACCATCACCTTGAAGTTGGACAATGCAAACTAATAGAGGGGAAAAAACTACATTTGTTGGGACTCCATAGAGAGAAATCAAAAGAATCAAAGACCCACCTTTTCACATACTCAGGAATCCCATAAAAACTAAACTAAAGCTATAATATATACACAGAGGACCTGCTTCAGACCAATGGCAGCCCTGTGCTTGCTCCTTCAGTCTCTGTGGATTCATATGACCTTAGCTCAGTTGATTTAGGGAGTCTTCTCTCCTGGTGTCCTCCATCCCCTCTGGTTATTACACTCTACCTCTTCTTCCAAGTGGTTCCCTGAGCCCTGAAGGGAGGGCGTTTATGGAGACATGTCATTTAGAGCTTAAAGTGTCTGGCTGTGGGTTTCATTTGTTCCCATCTGCTGCAGAGGGAAGAATCTCTGACCATTTTACTCAAGATATTAACTACATATTTAAATTTCAAATGATGATGTAATATAATGTGATTTACGATTTTGACATCTTTTTTTGAGGGGATGTGTTAAAATTGATCTATAGTAGATGTTGATAGGAAAGAGCCATGAGACCAGTTCTTCCTCATAGCACTTAGAAAAAATCAACTCTGACAACTTAATTTTGGACTTCTAACTTACACCACTGTGAGACAATATATTTCTGCTAATTTCGGCCACCCAGTATGTGGGATGTTGCTAAAGAAATACCTGGACACTGATGTTGCACAAAATTTAAGGAACAATTTTTATTTTCTAAGTTACCAGAAAAGCTGAATATTAAGAGTAAGTCCAAATAGTGTGCCTCTTGGATTTTACTTCATTATATTTAATGGTAACATAATTGATCATATAGTTGAAAGTTCCAGAAATGATGCTGTAATGAGTATGGGTATTTAAGAGTTCCAAAGGGCAAAGACAAAGTCAACTTGAAGCAAGTATTAAAGCAGAAGCTAAATGCTACTACAGCCTTATTTATAGGCACATAATATGCCACATATTTTTCACTTCTTTATTTTGTGTATGGTACATTTCTCCCCTGTTCCTGTTAGAATGGAAGCACTATGCGGGTGAGAATGTAAAGTATTTTGCTCACCACTATCTCACTAAGGGTATAAGTATGCCTCACATATAATAGGCATTAAGTCATTATTTATCCAAATAATGAAATCAATCTCTAAGCAAGAATCAAATTGTTAAAAATGCTTTTTTTATTTCATTTTTATTTTCTATATTCTATGTTTACATTCCAAAGGCTTTCCCCTTTCCCAGTTCCCCCCCACCATATGTCCCATAATTCCTCTCCCCCCAACTATTCCCCAATAATTCACCCCCCCACGATTTCTCTGTTCTGGGTCTACAAAACTGGATCCAATCTTTACAGGCCCAGGGTCCTCTCCTTTCTTCTTCTTGGGAGTCATTTGACTTGCTAATTGTGCCTTGAATATTTAGGACTTCTGGGCTCATTAATATCCACTTATCAGTGATTGCATTTCATGTGTATTCTTTTGTGATTGGGTTAGCTCACTTAAGATGATATTTTCCAGATCTAACCATTTACCTACAAATTGCATGAGTTCATTATTTTTAATTGCTGAGTAGTACTCTATTGTATAAATATACCACATTTTCTGCATCCATTCCTCTTTTGAGGGATATCTGGGCTCCTTCCAATTTCTGGCTATTATAAACAAGGCTGCTATAAACATAGTGGAGCATGTGTCTTTATTGTATGCAAGGGAATCCTCTGGGTATATGCCCAGGAGTGGTATGCCAGGGTCCTCTGGAAGTAACATGCCCAATTTTCTGAGGAACCACCAAACTGATTTCCAGAGCGGTTTTACCATTTTGCAATCCCACCAACAGTGGAGGAGTGTTCCTCTTTCTCCACATCCTCGCCAGCACATGTTGTCTCTCGAGTTTTTAATCTTAGCCATTCTGACTGGTGTGAGGTGGAATCTCAGGGTTGTTTTGATTTGCATTTCCCTGATGACTAATGATGTTGAACATCTCTTAAGGTGTTTCTTGGCCATCCGAATTTTGGCTGGTGAAAATTCTTTGTTTAGCTCTATACCCCATTTTTTGATAGGGTTATTTGGTTCTTTGGGGTCTAACTTCTTGAGTTCTTTGTATATATTGGATATTATCCCTCTGTCGGATGTAGGGTTGGTGAAGATCATTTCCCACTTTGTTGGTTGCCGTTTTTGTCCTTCTGACAGTGTCCTTTGCCTTACAGAAACTTGTAATTTTATGAGGTCCCATTTGTCAATTCTTGATCTTAGAGCATAAGCTATTGGTGTTCTGCTCAGGAACATTCCCCCTGTGCCCATGTCCTCCAGGGTCTTCCCAAGTTTCTTTTCTAATAGTTTCAGTGTGTCTGGTTTTATGTGGACGTCCTTGATCCACTTGGAGTTGATCTTAGTACAAGGAGATAAGAGTGGGTCAATTCGCATTCTTCTGCATGTTGACCTCCAGTTGAACCAGCACCATTTGTTGAAAAGGCTATCTTTATTCCACTGGATGGTTGTGGCTCCTTTATCAAAGATCAAGTGACCATAAGTCTGTGGGTTCATTTCTGGGTCTTCAATCCTATTCCACTGATCTACTTGTCTGTTGCTGTACCAATACCATGCAGTTTTTAACACTACTGCTCTGTAGTACTGCTTGAGGTCAGGGATATTGATTCCCCCAGAAGTCCTTTTATTGTTGAGAATAGTTCTAGCTATCCTGGGTTTTTTGTTGCTCCAGATGAATTTGAGAATTGCTCTTTCTAGATCTATGAAGGATTGATTTGGGATTTTGATGGGGATTGCATTGAATCTGTAGATTGCTTTTGGCAAGATGGCCATTTTTACTATATTGATCCTGCCAATCCAGAAGCAAGAGATATTTTTCCATCTTCTGAGGTCTTCTTCGATTTCTTTCTTCAAGGACTTGAAGTTCCTGTCATACAGATCTTTCACTTGTTTGGTTAGAGTTATGCCAAGGTACTTTATGTTGTTTGTGGCTATTGTGAAGGGTGTTATTTCCCTAACTTCTTTCTCAGCCTGCTTGTCCTTTGAGTACAAGAAGGCTACTGATTTGCTTGAGTTAATTTTATAACCAGCCACTTTGCTGAAGTTGTTTATCAGCTGTAGAAGTTCTCTGGTGGAGTTTTTTGGGTCGCTTAAGTAAACTATCATATCGTCTGCAATATTGACTTCTTCCTTTCCAATTTGTATCCCTTTGACTTCCTTATGTTGTCTAATTGCTCTTGCTAGAACTTCAAGTACTATATTGAAAAGATATGGAGAAAGAGGGCAGCCTTGTCTAGTCCCTGATTTTAGTGGGATTGCTTCAAGTTTCTCTCCATTTATTTTGATGTTGGCTACCGGTTTGCTGTAGATTGCTTTTACTATGTTTAGGTATGGGCCTTGAATTCCTGCTCTTTCCAAGACTTTTAGCATGAAAGGATGCTGAATTTTGTCGAATGCTTTTTCAGCATCTAATGAGATGAAAAATGCTTTTAATTTGGCTACATTTTTGTTATATATTCAATTCCTCTTTTGAACCACAACTGATAAACATGGCTTTATTTTTGTCTTCCTCAAAGGAAACATTGTAAAAGGAAAATATGCTCCTTTGCCAGTTCCCCAATCATGCAGGAACAATTAGTTCCCCCATAAGAAAACTCCCAAGAGAGTCAATTATTTCAATAATGATCTCAGCCTGCAATATTCCTCGGAAAGAAAATTATTTCAAATGAACACCAAAGTTTTAAGGCAAAGTTGGGAATGCATGAAGTCTAAAGCCAGATTGAATTTGGTTACTGGAATGAAAACTGATAGCAATTAAAAATGTCTATGTCATAGGTTCTTCCCATAAAATGAAGGGGTTATGGCTTCCTTCACAGGGTGCTGGACTTTGAAATGGATGTATATGAAGCTCCAAGAATTATGTGTGCTGATGCTAAAATTTGGAGCACAAATCTAAGTAATATCCCATGGAAGGAAAAAGAGTTCTGGCAAGACAAAATATGTGTCAACAATGAGTTTCTGAAAGTTCACCACGTGATTTTACCTAAAACTGTCATAAGCAAAATCATTAAGGTTGTTTGCTTCAGAAGTTAGAGTGAAGTTGGGCTTTTTCTCATCTCTAGAGACTGTGTAGAGATCATTCTGTGTTGAATGATGGCATTAGCTGAAGCAGTATTTAGCAGTTCAACACACGGTTGAGTAAAGCATGGGGGAGAATTAGATGATAACATTTCAAGAGGAAATTGCCAATGAACAAAAATAGCAATGAGGCAGTGCAGCCCAGGGTTTATCTGTAGTGTTTTTTAAAGAGGCAAAGCCAGACAGTCCTGTTGTTTCCAGCACGTATTCTGAAAGCCAGCTTTTTACCTCCAACCAGTGCTAGGACAGCTGAAGTCTTTTTAGCCTTTGAGAGCCAAGAGTTTGCTAAAAAGGCAGATTGAACTAACAAATACTTAGGTCTGCATTTGTCATTTCTTTCGCTCAGATTCTGTGGAGCAAATCCTGTATAGTGCCAGAGCCTTAAGTTACATTTACAGGTATTCACTGCCACATTGATTCCAAGAGCAAATGGCCTGTAGACCATAAACTTCTCCTTTTGTCACAATGAAAATGAATCCTACGAACTGACAAAGGTATGGGTGATAATTATCCAATCAGATGATGATCCAATTCTCCCCACTGCTCACATATGGCATTTCAACAATTTTATAAGGCTTTGTAGAGGTTATGCAGTGGCCGAAACTATGAATACATTCTGGTTTTTAATAAGCTCCAAGACATATTTAATAGAGGTTATTTCTTGAATTCTTCGTTGCTCCATTTATGAATTGAGATGTGACTATTATCAAAAGTCGGAAGTAGCAATTTTACATATGACTTCCCCTTGACCCTAGCCACTGGAAATAGTTTTAGGCTTAACCATTAAAGCTTAGCTATTACCAGCAATACAAAATTAATAAATAGCTTTATAATGGTATCTTTACATCACAAGAAAACCCACAGAATCAACTGATCTGGGCTCATAGGGGCTCACAGAGATTGAACAGGCAATCAAGGAGCCTGTATGGGTCTGACCTAGGCCCTCTGTATATGTTACAGTTTTGTACCTTGATCTTCTTGGCGACTCCTAATGGTAGGATCAGGAATGGTGCTTTTGCCTGTTTTGGGAACATTTATTCTCCTACTGATTTGCCTTGTCCAGTCTTAAAATGAGGGGAGGTGTCTAATCTTATTGCAACTTCATATGTTATGTTTGGTTGATATCCTTAGGAGGCCTGCCCTTTTCTGAAAAGAAATGGAGGAGGAGTGGATGGGGCAGGAGGAGGAGAGATGGAGAAGGGAGAGCAGAGAGAGAGAGAGGAAACTAGGTCAGGATATAATATATGAGAGAATAAATTAATTTTAAAAAATTCCATTGATATCTTCAGTTTTCTATCCCTCTAGAACCTCCTTTAAACAGCCTATGTAGTAACTATAGCATTGGGGTGCCACTTACCAAATACCATATTAACACTAATATTCATGGGTACATTGTGTTGTCTTCTTCCTAAGCCTAACATCTAATCTAGCTGTGACCATCTAGCCCTTTTTGCTACCCAACTGAGAAGGGTCTACGGTCAAGACACTACATTCTCAGCTAAAATCTTGTTTCATGTGTCATTTAAATCCAACCTGGTGAATCACAGATCAGCCTGCTGCATCCCCACTCCACAGCTTTGCCTCCCAGAAAAGCAATCCTACCCAGAGACACACAGGAAAAACCCTAGTCCCAACACCCACCCCTGGCCTATTTGGACCCCGGAGATCCCAATAGCAATGGGCTCTGCCCAACCCTATCTGAGCTTCATCTTCCTTCCTGTCTGCACCTGTACCTGCAGTGGCAGATTAGTGTGCCGCCCCCACCCCATGCCACAGCTTAGCCTGCCTCCCAAGAGGCCTGCTGTAACAAGGCCTGCTCCAACACAGAAAACTTGGGCCAGCCAATGTCAGAGACAACCATATGGTAAAAGGCAAGCACGGGAAGCCCATACAATATGGCACCATCAGAACCCACCCCTCCTACTACAGCAAGCCCAAACACACCTGAAGAGCAAGACTGCAACCTTAAATCCCATCTCATGAAGATGATAGAAGCCTTTAAAGAGGATATAAATAATTCTCTTAAAGAAATACAGGAAAACACAATCAAACAGGTAGAGGCCCTTAAAGACAAAACAAATAAATCCCTTAAAGAAATACAGGAAAATACAATCAAACAAGTGAAGGAAATAAGTAAAATGGTCCAAGACCTAAAAACAGAAATAAAAGCAATAAAGAAAACACAAATGGAGGCAACCCCAGAGATAAAAAAACCTAGAAAAAAGAACAGGAATAATACACACAAGCATCACCAACAGAATATAAGAGATAAAAGAGAGAATCTCAGGTGTAAAAGATACAATAGAAGAAATTGATAAATCAGTCAAAGAAAATGCCAAATGTAAAAAGTTCCTAACTCAAAACATCCAGGAAATTTGGAATACTGTGAAAGAACTAAACCTAAGAATAATAGGAATAGAACAGAATGAAGATTCCCAGTACAAAGGACCAAAAAATATCTTCAACAAATCCATATGAGAAAGTGTCCCTAACCTAAAGAAAGAGATGGCCAAAAGTGTAAACTAACCTGGACCCCTGGGAGCTCCCAGAGACTGAGCCACCAACCAAAAAGCATACACTGGCTGGTCCTAGGCCATATATATAACATCTACTCTAGCTGTGACCATCTAGCCCTTTTTGCTACACTACCTAGAAGGGTCTATAGTAAAGATCACCACTTTCTTAGCTACAGTCTTGTTTCATGTGTCATTTAAATCCAACATGGTGAATCTCAGATCAGCCTACTGCAGTGTGTGTGTGTGTGTGTGTGTGTGTGTGTGTGTGTGTATGTGTGTATCAGAGGGCTGCCACTGTATCAGAGGGCTGCCACATCTGATCTAGGTGGGAGATGATGAGCCTAATCCTGCAGAGAATTGATGTTCCAGGGTGGGAAGATGAGGGGACACAGCCCTCTCAGAGGCAAAGGGGAGAGGGATGGGAGAACTCTGCAATGGAAGAGGGGGGCAACATTTGGGATGTAAATAAGTAAATTTTAAAAAAGAAAGATATGGTTATAAATTTACAAGAAGCTTACAGAACACCAAACATATTAGACCAGATAAAATCTTCCTACCACATAATAATAAAAACACTAAATATACAGAGCAAAGGATATTAAAAGCTGCAAGGAAAAAATGACCAAGTAGCATATAAATAGACAGATCTATCAGAATCATACCTGACTTCACAACAGAAATTCTAAAAGTCAGAAGATCCTGGACAGATGTCTTGCAATCCCTAAGAGACCACAGATGCCAGCCCAAACTACTACATCCAGCAAAACTCTCAATCACCATAGATGGAGAAACCAAGATATTCTTTGAACAAACCAAATTTATACAATACCTTTCTACTAATCCAACCCTACAGTGGATACTAGAAGGGAACTCCAACACAAGAAAGGTACCTACACCCAAACACCTCCACCATCAAAATAACAGGAACTAACAATCATGGGTCATTAATATCTCTCAACAACAATGGACTCGATTCAACAATAAAAAGACACATGCTAGCAGACTGAATATATAAACAAGATCCATCATTCTGCTGCATACAGGAAACTCACCTCAGAAGCAAAATAGACACTACCTCAGAGAAAAGGATTTTCAAAGCAAATGGGCCTAAGCTGGAGTAGCCATTCTAATATCCAACAAAATAGACTTTCAAACAAAAGTTATCAATAGAGATGGGAAAAGACACGTCCTACTCATCAAAGGAAAAATCCACCAAGATGACATCTCAATTATGAATATCTATGCCCCAAATTCAAAGGCACCCACACTCATGAAAGAATCTTTATTAAAGTTCAAAACACACATTGAACTCCACACAATAATAGTGGGAGACTTCAACACCCCATTCTCCCATTCTCACTAATGAAAAATCATTGAAACAGAAATTAAACAGAAACTAAACAATGAACCTAACAGATGGTATGAACCAAATGGATTCAATAGATATCTATAGAACCTTTCACCACAAATATATATATATATATATATATATATGTGTGTGTGTGTGTGTGTGTGTGTGTGTGTGTGTGTGTGTATCATGGAACCCTCTCCAAAATTGATCATATAATCAGTACAAACAAACCTCAACAGATACAAGAAGCTTGAAATAACCCCATGCATTCTATCAAGTTACCATGGATTAAAGCTGGACTTGAATAAAAGCAGAACAACAAAAAGCCCACAGACTCGTGGAAATTGAATAATGTCTACTCAATGATAACTTGGTCAGGGAAGAAACAAAGAAATCAAACAGTTTCTACAATTCAATGAAAATGGAGACCCAGCATACCCAAACTTATAGAAGACAATGAAAACAGTGCTAAGAGAAAAGTTCATAGTACTAAGTGCCTTCATAAATAAATTTTAAAGATCCTATACTAGCACATCTGAAGTCTGAACAAAAAGAAGCAAACACACCCAAGATGAGTAGAAAGCAGGACATAATCAAATTCAGGGCTGTAATCAAACAATTAGAAACAAAAGGAACTATACAAAGAATCAACAAAACTAAGAGATGGTTCTTTGAAAAAATCAGCAAGATAGACATATTATCTAAATTAAATAAAAGGCACAGAGTCCATATCCAAATTACCAAAATCAGAAATGAAAAGGGAGACATAACAACAGAAACTGAAGAAATTCAAAAAACCATTAGGCCTTACTTCAAACACCTGTACTCAACAAAACTGGAAAAATCTAAACAAAATGAACAATTTTCTAGACAGATATCACTTATCAAAGTTAAATCAAGATCAAATAACCTATCTAAACAGTCCTATAACTCCTAAAGAAATAGAATCAGTCATTAAAAGTCTCCCAACAAAAAAAAAGCCAAGGGACACATGGACAAGGGACAAGACAAGGCTGTCAACTCTCTCCCTATCTATTCAATATAGTACTTGAAATTCTAGCTAGAACAATAAGGCAATAAAAGGAGATTGAGGAGATACGAATTGGAAAGGAAGAAGTCAAAGTATCACTATTTGCAAATGATATGATAGTATACATAAGTAATCCCAAAGTTCTACAAGAGAACTCCTGCAGCTGATAAACACTTTCAGCAAAGTGACTGGATATAAAATTAACTCAAAGAAATTAATAGCCCTCCTTTATATAAATGGCAAACGGGCTGAGAAAGAAATTAGGGAAATAGCACCCTTCACAATAGCAATATATAAAAGAATATAAAATACAAAATATCTTGCTGTAATGATAAGCAAGCAAGTGAAAAACCTGTATGACAAGAACTTCAAGTCCCTGAAGAAAGAAATTGAAGAAGATATCAGAAGACAGAAAGATCTCCCAGGCTGTGGATCAGTAGGATTAACACAGTCAAAATGACCATCTTACCAAAGGCAATCTACAGATTCAATCCAATCCCTATCAAAATTACAACATAATTTTTAGAGACTTCAACAGAACAATTCTCAACTTCATATGGAAAGAAAACAAAAACAAAAACAAAAAAACCTAACAAACAAACAAACAACAACAGCAACAAAAAATAGGATAGCCAAAATAATCCTAAACAATAAAAGAACCTCTGTAATGAATCACCACCCCAGACCTCAAGCTGTACTGCAGAGCAATAGTGGTAACCACATGATATTGGTACAGAGACAGGCAGGTAGATCAATGGAACAGAATTAAAGACCCACAAATAAACCCACACACCTATGGGTTTTTGACAAAGAAGCCAAAATTATACAATGGAAGAAAGAAAGCATCTTCAACAAATGGTGCAGCTCTAACTTGATGTCTGCATGTATAGAAGAATGCAAATAGATCCATATTAATCACAGTGTAGGAAACTCAATTCCAAGTGTATCAAGGACCTCAACATAAAACAGGATACACTAAATCTCATAGTAGAAAAAGTGGGAAATACTTGAAGGCACGTACAGGAGACAATGTCCTGAACAGAACACCAATGGCTTACAGGCTCTTAGACCAATAATTGGTAAATGGGACCTAATGAAACTGAAAAGCTTCTGTAAGGCAAAGGAAAAAATGGCAGCCAACAGGTTGAGAAAATATATTCATTAACCCTACATCAGAAAGAGGGCTAATATCCAAAAATATAAAGAACTTAAGAAGTTAGACTCCAACAAACAAAATAACCTAATTAAAAATGGGGCACAGAGCAAAACAGAGAATTCTCAAGGAATCTGAAATGGCCAAGAAGCACTTAAAGAAATGCTCAACACCCATAGTCATCATGGAAATGCAAATCAACCTGAGATTCTACCTCACATCAGTCAGAATGGCTAAGATCAAAAACTCAAGTGACAGCACATGCTGGGAAGGATATGGAAAGAGGGGAACACTCCTCCATTGCTGGGAAGATTGTAAACATGTACAACCACTCCAGAAATCAATCTGACAGTTCTCAAAAAATGGAAATAGTTCTACCTGAAGACCCAGCTATACTACTCCTAGGCACATACCCAAAAGATTCTCCACCATACAACAAGGACACATATTCCACTGTGTTCATAGCAGTCTTGTTCATAATAGGCAGAAACTATAAACAACACAGATGTCCCTCAACTGAAGAATGAATGCAGAAAATGTGCTTCACTTATATACAATGGAATACTATTCAGCTATTAAAAACAAGGACATCATGAAATTTGCCTGCAAATGGATAGATCTTGAGAATATCATCCTGGGTGAGGTAACCCAGACCCAAAAGGGTATGTATGGTATGTACTCACTGATAAGTGGATATTAGCCATAAAATACAGAATACCAATACTTTACTCCATAGACCCAAAGAAGTTAAACAAGAATGGAGTTTCAAGCAAGGATGCTTGAATCACACTTAGAAGAGGGAACAAAATAGTTATAGGAGAAAGAGGGAGGGAGAGAGGGAAAGACAGAGAACTGAGTGGGAGTTGAGAAAGGTAAGGAAATGTGAGGACAGGAACAGGTGGAGAGAGATTCAGAGGAGACATAATATTGCCAGGAGAATGAATGGAAGTCTATAACTGATGAGAGTGAGATGTGGGGGGAATCTCTAGGAAGGCCAGAAACCTGGAATGAGAGAGGCTCTCAGGAGCCAATGCATGTGGTCTTAGCCAAGATGCCTAACAGTCAGCAGAGACTGAAGGAATAGCCAACCAATAACCAGCCCAACTTGAAACCCATCCAATGAACAAACACTAACCCCTATCAGTATTAATGATACTCAGTTGTGTTTGCAAACAGGATCTTAGCATAACTGTCCACTGAGAGACTCTACACAGCATCTGACTGAAACAGATGCAGATACTCACAGCCACACATTGGATGGAGGTTGGGGACTCTTATGGAAGGGTTGTGGGAAAATTGAAAGAACTGAGAGGGATGGGAACATCACAGGAAGACCAAGAGAATCAACTAACCTGGACCCCTGGGAGCTCTCAAAGGCTGAGCCACCAACCAAAGAGCATACAGGGGCTCTGACACATATATAGCAGAAGTGCAGCTCAGTTTCCATCTGGGTTCCCCAACGACTGGAGAAGAGGCTCTCCCTAAAGCTGTAGTCTGGCTGTGGTATCCATTCACCAACAGGTCTGCGTTGTCTAGCCTCAGTGGAGCAGGATGTGCCTAATTTGGCAGAGACTTTGATGCACCAGTGTGGAGGGATACCCTGGGGGGACCCCACCCTCTCAGAGGAAAAGGGAAGGGGTGGGAGAAAGGATTCTGAGAGGGACAACCAGGAGGGGTTCAACATTTGGGATGTTAATCAATTAATTAATTAAAATAAATACAAAAATAAATCCAACCTGGTTTATATGTTATTTCTTCTCCTCAAGAACAGGTTCACTATTGTCACCACCAAGCAATCCAATAATTGTATTAGGGATCCACAGGGAAATAGCACCAATATAAGTATGTAAATATCTAAGGTAAAACTTATAGGAATTACTTTATGTGGGGAGCAGTCCCATGCTATACCATCTGTAGGCTGAATAACAAGGAGCACTGGTGATAGAATCCCATCCTATCCTGAAGTCTTAGAAATAAGGGAGAGAGAAGGAATAGTAGTGGAAGTACCACAGTCTGAAACAATGAGGACCACAGATTTTAATGTCCAAAGGTAAATCAAGTCAAATATTCCACTATAAGAAGAGAAAGACAATTTTCTATCCCTCTGTCTTGTTCTTCTATCTGGTCCCTCAAATTGGATACTCCCCATACAAACTAGTGAGGCTAAGTCTTCTTTACTGGATCTACTGATTCAAGTGCCAGTCTGTTTTGGATGCACCTTCAGAGACACACTAAACCATAGTGTTTTGCCAGCTATCTGGGCATCCCTTACCTCCCTCAAGTTAGCACATGAAGTTACCCATCAAATAAATTAATTTGTGTAAAGTTGAAAAGAACAATGGCTGGAAGACAGTAGGAGAAGAGAGTGTGGACACAATTCAGTAAATTTAATGTGCCTAGAAGACAAGAGTTTCTTTCAACATGTTGGAAGGGGAACTGAGAAGAAATTGAATTAATAAAACTTACCAAGAGTTAAAGAATTATATATAGTATTGTCTTGAAAATTAAATATATATTTGCTGAGTATAATAACCAATATGCTATTATCAAAGAAAATGCAAATATTAGTTTCCAGTGATGCAGATCAAGGCATCATTTAGAAAAAGAATTTTTACAACTAGATGAAATTGTTTTAATCACCTTAAAAGCATCAAATAGCTAAACTCAAAGACTAAAGTGTGAATGAGAGACTATTGAGAAAGTAAAATGGAAATGTAGTGCAAAGCTATTTCTGCCCAAAGTACATTTGCTCAAATCACTCTATACACTTAGGCCTTGGTTCAGAAGAGACAGATATGTAGACCTAGGGTCAGCCAAGTGTAGGCAGCATTATAAGAAAATTCAGAACAACAGGAAAAGACAAGATTCTAAAAGGATTGGGATCAGAAAAGCATAACCTTTTAAAACAAGGAATTCTGGAAGATGATGAAGCAATGCCTTCAAAATGCAAGTGGGGAAATTATTTTTCAATTAATAGCATGAAAGAGAATTCTAAGTACAGCAAAATTAAAAGTTAACTGTGTATTTAGAATTAGGTCATTTCAGTCATTTATTTCTTATGTTCTTTTTTCTTGAAAAGTTACAGGGGGAAAATATATGTGTGTGTGTGTGTGTGTGTGTGTGTGTGTATTTTTTTTCCTAATCCGTCCACCTGAATTTAGGTGTTTCTTTTTATCCTATGGAGTATAATTTGTGCTGATATATATATATATATATATACATATATATATATATATATAACATATATATATATCACATATATATGTGTGTGTGTGTGTGTGTGTGTGTGTGTGTGTGTGTGTGTATTCCATAAAACAACAGATGGAACACAGAAGTGTAAGGATAGAAGACTCTGATCAACTGCGCAAGGGGCCTAAAACTTCACTAATAGAACAAGATGATGGACTTCAGAAGGAATATCCACAGCAGGGATATCAATAGCCAATATTTCTGTTTAAAATATAGTTACACAGGTATATAACAGATCTAATAGAGCATACAAAAATAGTTTAAGGGTGACAAAACAGGTCAATTGTAACTTCAAGAGAAACAACCAATCATATGAAGAAAGACAATGACAGACACATTTTGGCTAGTAGTAAACAATATTGAAATAATCATAATAATGTAAATACTCCTGGGTTATAAAACTTTGTAGTTGTAAAAGTATAAAAGAAGGTCGAGAGTATAGAGTATATGCATGTCTAAGTTTATGTGAATAAGGCAAAATTCTCATTTACCATAGCAAGAAATCAATAGAAATATAAAAAGCAACATTTTTTTTAAAAATCTCCTTGTAGATTTTCTCTCCAGGGAATGAGCAGGCGGGTACTGCCAGGGGTGCAGGAAACACAGGAGTGGCAGAGCAGCTGGGACAGGATCTGTCTGGGCCCCACCTGTACCCAGGAGCTGGGCTGTACCACAGCACTCTGTGCCAGAGGAGAGCTGGTCTTCCAGGGGTGCTAAGACAGACTTGGAGGTACACAGGAGGGACAAGCACCAGCCAGAGACAGTAGGACCAACTAACACCAGAGATAACCAGATGCCAAAAGGCAAACGCAGGGACATTACCAAGGCATTAAGGCAACATGGCACCAATTGAACCCAGTTCTCCCACAACAACAAGTCCTGGATACCCTAACATACCAGGAAAGCAAGATTTGGATTTAAAATCACAGCTCATGATACTGATAGGGGGCTTCAATGACATAAATCCCTTAAAGAAATACAGGAGAACACAGGTAAACAGATCTTAAAGAATTATAGGAAAGTACAAACAAACAGGTAAAGGAATTGAACAAAACCATCCAGAATCTAAAAATGGAGGTTGAAACAATAAAGAAATTACAAAGGGAAACAACTCTGGACATAGAAAACCTAGGAAAGACATCAGGAGTCATGGATGCAAGTATCAACAACAGAATACAAGAGATAGAAAAGAGAATCTCAGATGCAGAAGATATATCAGAATACAAGAGATAGAAGAATCTCAGATGCATTGACACAACACTCAAAGAAAATGCAAAATACAAAAGACTTGTAACCCAAACATCCAGGAAATCCAGGACACAATGAGAAGACCAAACCTAAGAACTATAGGTATAAAAGAGAGGGAAGATTTCCAGCTTAAAGGGCCAGTAAATATCTTCAACAAAATTATAGAAGAAAACTTCCCTAACCTAAAGAAAGAGATGCCCATGAACATACAAGAAGCCTACAGAACCCCAAATAGATTAGACCAGAAAATAAATTCCTCCTGTCACATAATAATTAAAACACCAAATGCACTAAACAAAGAAAGAATATTAAAAGCAGTAAGGGAAAACGGTCAAGTAACATATAAAGGCAGACCTATCAGAATTACACCAGACTTCTCACTAGAGAGTATGAAAGCTAGAAGATCCTGGGCAGACCTCATACAGATCCTAAGGGAACACAAATACCAGCCCAGACTACTATACCCAGCAAATCTCTCAATTATCATAGCTGGAAAAAACAAGCTATTCCATGACAAAACCAAATTTACACAATACCTTCCCACAAATCCAGCCCTTCAAAGGATAATGAATGGAAAACACCAACAAAAGGAGGGAAACTACACACTAGAAAAAAAGCAAGAAAGTAATCTTCTTTTAACAAAACAAAAAGAAGAGAGCCACACAAACATAACTCCACCTCTAATAACAAAAATAGCAGGAAGCAACAATTACTTCTCCTTAATATTTCTTAATATCAATGGACACAATTCTCCAATAAAAAGATATAGACTAACAGACTGGATACATAAACAGGACCCAGCATATTGTCTAAGACACAATTAATGCTTTTCTTTGTAGTGATGTCAATTGACATAGATATATGCTTTATAAGACAGAGACATAAAAATATAACTAAATTTATAAATTGTCCATGATTTCTCTAAGATGCCCTTCAAAACTACAAAGTTTCTACTTTCTGGCAAAACTTAATCATTTAAAATTAAGAATATTAATATGAAACCTAAAAGAATGCTTCTAAACAAAATGGATGTGACCCCTGGCAGGCTAGAAACTTCATGTGTGGTACTGCTCTTTCACCTTTATCTCCAGCAAGAAGCCCTTGCTATTTGCTATTCTTGCAATTGTTGACTTCTTGCATTAAAACAAGTTGGCTAAGGCCTGGGAGTCAACTCCTCTTCATACCAACAGGTACGCATACCCTAATACAAAATCTTTTCCAGAGTTTGCCATTTCTGACCTAGGATGTCTGAAAATCTGCCTATAACCTATTTGGAATATAAAAAAGGAATAACACATAACAAGACCCACTTCTTTTTTAAATTTGTGGGTTGTTCTTGTGATTGGAAAAGTAGGTTAGGAAATTTAGTTATAAAGGCCTACAGAACAGAGTTTCTGTTCTAAGAAATGATCTCTTCATTGCCTCTTTCAGACTTTGGTAGCCACCATCATTCCCCGGTTTATGGGTACATTGCACCAATACCTGTCTATACTTTCATTTTATTATCTCCTCTGTGTGTGTCAAATCTCCCTGTGTCCCCCTCTAATGAAATTTACAGTGGCATTCAGTGATTATCCAGGTAGTCTAGGGTGACTCATTTTTCTTTCTAATTACTTTTTTCCCATTATTTTACTAAGTATCGGGCTTCTACAGGCATTTCCATGCACACTTAGTTTTGGCTGACCCTTACCCCACTGCACCCATCTACCCCCAGCATTAGCCCTTCCACAGTCAAACCATGTGTGTTCTATTACCCTTCCTGTATTACCATTCCTCTATCTTTAAGGCCTCTTTATATCCCTGGTCCATTCCTAGTTTCCTGCCACAATACATATACCTACATTAAATACAAATAAATTAAGAATTAAAGGTATGATCTATCTATGAGAGATAGCATACAGTACTTGTCTTTTAGAGCCCCTGTTACCTCACATTTAAAACAGTTTCATAATATGACCAAGTAGTTAGAGGCTGGTATCTTTAGGCTACCATTCAATACTACCACAGTATCCAAATATAGACCCACCCATGCCCAGTGGTACTGTCCTGTTGCATTCAATGCCAACACCTCACCCACATCCTTGCAGTGTATCTATGAATCACCTACAATGCATCCATAAACCATTTTTTTAAATTCTCCACCACCAGTAGTCTCCACATATCCTTAATTTTAAGGTCTTTCATTCTCAAATGCAGTATTTTCACCCTACAACGTGTCACTGCATTGTTACAGTATTGTGTATTAAAAAATGAAGTTTTATTTTTAATTAAAATGTTTCATACAATATATTTTGTTCATACTCCTTCCTCTCCCATAACTTCTCTCAGATCCTCCCTACCTCGGTACCCGGCCAACTTCATGTTCTTTCTATCTCTCTCAAGAAAAAGAAAAATGAAAACCAAAAACAATTTTTAAAGATAAGAGGAAAATAAACATAAATAGCATCAGTAACTCTTCCAACACCCAAATGAGTCACTGCTGGGGCATGCACATCCCACTACTGAAAATCCTCTTGCTCTCTATATTTCTGCTCCCTAGAACTCCAAGGAGGAACTTCAAGGACTGTTGCTTAGACTAGGAAAGTTAAATGAGTCCCAGACTTTTCACTGTAACATCATTCACAGCAAGTCAGACTGCATCTTTCTGATGTCTTTGAGGTGGCGGGGGTGGGGGAGTAGGGGGGAGGATTAGAAATGATCTCAATAAGGAAAATGTTGCTCTGCAAAAAAAAAATACAAAAAATAATAATGGGTTTGAAACCCACTTGTCTGAAGCACTCTCTTTTGGTGTGAGCCTCTGGGCGGCCTTTCTAGCAGGTGGCACATGACATCACTCGGCCCCAGCTGTTCCTTATTAACTCAGCTTCTCTGTAAAAGATACAGACTTTTACAACTTGACTTTTTTTTTTAAGGAGACAGCCAATTTTGCAAATCAACCAAAAACATTAAACACAGTTAGATTGCAACATTCCATAAATACAAATTTGACAAATAAATCCTCTGTCTTCCCAGCCTCCACTAAGACAACGAACAGTGTGAAGGTCTGAAGGACACCAGGCTTGGCGAAAAAGCATCTCTGTTTTAACAGCATAAGGGAAATGCCTGCCAAGCAGGCTGCTACAGACTGCTTCTCCAGTGGGTCAAAGCACAAGAATCGCCCAGGAGCCCTAACCCTCACAGAGACCTCTAAACCATCTCCCACATGAGCTGACATTGTAAGTATGTTCTTTGCCTGCTCGTAACGCCTAATTAGGCCCTGACCATGAGGCTAAGAGGTGGGAAAGAAAAGCCAGGACGCCTGCAGGCTGCCACTTTGAGTTCACAGCAAAATGAAAAGCGGCATGTGTGATCCAAGGGGAAGAATCTGACAGTCACACTTCAATCTTTCAGCGACATTTTTTTAAACATGGGGAGGTTGTGGCATCAATAGTGTCATCTTCTAATAGAAAGGACAACTGCATATAATGCATAATTGCTGGTCTAAATGACTTGGTATTTTGACTGCCTATCCTAAAATGTCTGTAATTGCTTCCAATGAGACTTTGAATAAATGATAAGTCAGCACGGGCAATCACTGGTGGACACATAGCAAGGCTTGGGAAAACTTAGTACAAATTATTTTGTCATGTGTCAATTTCACCAATTCTTGATTATGATCACTAGGCATTTGTACTGCTTTGTTGAATACATCTCCTAACTGTGTCCCACTTAGGCAAGAGAAGGAGGACCACATGTAGGTGTATAAACAAAAAGACAGTTTATTTTCAAGGGCAATGAGCAGACACTGGCAGAGCCTGACAAATTACGTTTATAGAATTTTAGCTAGTGCCAAATTCTGGCCCTTTCTGTAAAGCAGAACAATGTAAGGGAAAGGCACACCTCACTGAGAGTTATTGCCATCTCTCCAAATAAAGCCCCCACCTCACCCCGTATGCTTGTTTGCCAAGTCTTAAAATAACAAATCACTTCTTTATAACAAAATTGTCTCCCTGGAATAATAGGCTTCAGTGTGAATTCTGATAGAGCAATAGCTCCTCTAAATGACAGCAAAGGCTTGCAGCAGGGATGTGAGGCACATCTATTTCAGGGCTTCCCATTAGTGCAAAAGCAGTTCGGTAAGAAATGAAGTCATTTCCTGACTCATTGGGATGCCATGTTTAAACTGCAGTTTTCAGCCTAAGGATACAAAGGTTGAGGAAATGTGGGCTGAGCCTAAAAGAGGTGAATCATCCCATAAGGATGCAGGAAACCAATTCTTCAGAGCCATCACACATGACTAGAAGATATTACATGATTAAGAGCTCCCATCTATTCTTTACATGATAAGAAGGCTCTCCAGCTTATACCTTCCACTAAGGCCTGTTGGGTAAAGAATCTACTTGTAAGTGTGGGAGTAAAATAAACAGCTCAACATTTAAGAATTCAAAACATCAAATTACAGGGAAAACTAGACTTGAATTATTTTAATTGTCTATGTCTCTGAAACTAAGTCATACAGGAGCTAAAGAGTTGGCTGAGCAGTTAAGAATACTTGCTACTCTTGTAGAGGACCCCAGTTTTAGTTATCAACACCAATGTGGGGTCTCACAGCCTCCTATAATGTCAATTCCAGGATATCTAACACACTCTTCTGGCCTCAGTGGGCACCAGGCCTTCATGTAGTACACAGACATAAATGCAGGCAAAACATTCATGTACATTTTGAAAGTTAATTTTTAGAAATATACAAAGAATATGTTTATTGGACTTGAGTATTGTATAGATGTCAAGAACTTCATTACATACTTCAAACATATAATGGTACAGAATATATACTTTACCATTCCAAAAGGGAAGAGAGGGGTCATAGTTAACAAATGCTAGACTAAATCAAGACAAACTCAGCAGGACAAACCCAAAATCCTATATCTCTATGTCTGATGCCAGAGGGTTTTGATGGCTATTATCTAGTTTTGTTGACTGCAATTCATCATGGGTTGATTCCACTTGCTCTCTCAGGCTTTCCTTGGCAGACATTACATAGCTCTGTCCATCCCTGGAATCTACAATGCATTCCTGGCTTCACAGTCACAGTGTCACCCAATGACCTCTCAGGCCTCCTTGAATGGACTCCCCTGACACATACTTAGTATCAGTGATTCTCCTTAATCTTGGAGGAAGATTCCATAATCCCTTCACCCCTGTATCCTTCATGACTCTAAAACCACATGACCAAGGCTGCCAAGTTCTGTTACTCACTTGAGTGGGCACCTTGCCCTCCCCTTAAAATACATTTGTATAAGTTCAATGTTCTTGAACATTTTAGGAACATAGAATGTCTTTGGCCTTTTCTTCTCACAGGATTAGGTGGGTGGGGAATTGCCCTGAGGGCACCAATCCCTTTATTCTATTTTTCCTTATTTCTTACAGCACAAACCCAGGCTCCAACAATAAATTTCCTGTTGTCTGTCTTCTCCTCAAACAGTACATTTTGTAACTTTTTTTGGGGGGGGGTGTCTGGCTTGCTCCTTTTCATTGTAGCTCTCTGCAATTAAGGGTGACCACTAATTACCACATGGCACAGTAGGCTGTCTTAAAATCTCCTCTGGAAGTGTCATGCCCAATTTTCTGAGGAACCGCCACACTGATTTCCAGAGCGGTTTTACCATTTTGCAATCCCACCAACAGTGGAGGAGTGTTCCTCTTTCTCCACATCCTCGCCAGCATTTGTCGTCCCTTGAGTTTTTAATCTTAGCCATTCTGACTGGTGTGAGGTGGAATCTCAGGGTTGTTTTGATTTGCATTTCTCTGATGACTAACGATGTTGAACATCTCTTAAGGTGTTTCTCAGCCATCCGAATTTCTTCTGGTGAAAATTCTTTGTTTAGCTCTGTGCCCCAGTTTTTGATAGGGTTATTTGGTTCTTTGGGGTCATACCCAGAGGATTCCCCTGCATACAATAAAGACACATGCTCCACTATGTTTATAGCAGCCTTGTTTATAATAGCCAGAAATTGGAAGGAGCCCAAATATCCCTCAAAGGAGGAATGGATACAGAAAATGTGGTATATTTATACAATGGAATACTACTCAGCAATTAAAAATAATGAATTCATGCAATTTGTAGGTAAATGGTTAGACCTGGAAAATATCATCCTGAGTGAGCTAACCCAATCACAAAAGAATACACATGAAATGCAATCACTGATAAGTGGATATTAATGAGCCCAGAAGCCCTAAATACTCAAGGCACAATTAACAAGTCAAATGATCCCCAAGAAGAAAGGAGAGGACCCTGGGCCTGTAAAGATTGGATCCAGTTTTGTAGAGAAACTGTGGGGGGAGGGGGAATGATTGGGGAATAGTTGGGGGGGAGAGGAACTATGGGACATAGGGAGGGGGGAACTGGGAAAGGAGAAAGCCTTTGGAATATAAACATAGAATATAGAAAATAAAAAAAAAATCTCCTCTGCCAATGAAATTAGTACAAAACTCTTCAATTAAGCTTCAGGCAGATTCTTAGATGAGCAAAAAGTCACATTCTTTGCAAAAATATTGTAATGGTCTCTAGCCCAGCTGTTACTATTTGCTGCTGAAACCTCTTCAGCTGGGCCTTCATAGTCCACATGGCTCAGTGCTACTGTCTTCCAAGTTCCTACTAGAATGTCCCATCAAACCCCACTTACAATGTTCATCCACTTTCCTAATCCAAAGTCCCAAAGTTGTCCACATTGTTCTACAAAACGGCATGTACAGGCCTGTCACAGCAATGACCCATTCCCTGGTACCAACTGTTTTATATTTTCCTAATTCTGTGATTCGACAACATGACCAAGGCAACTTATGAAAAATGCATTTAATTGGGGACTCATGGTTCTATAGCATTGGAGTCCAGGACAACCATGGCAGGAGGCTTGGCACCAAGCAGGAAGAAGGCATGGCATTGAAACATTCATAGGCATGAGGCAGAGAGAGAGATAAGCGAGAAATGGCTGGAGCTTTTGAAGCCTAAAGCCCACTCCCAATAACACACCTTCTCCAACAAAGCTATCCTTCTTAATCCTTTCCAAGCAGTTCCAACAACTGAGGACCAAATATTCATATATATGAGGCTGTGAGATGTTATTCTCATTCAAACCACCACAGCTGAATTCTTACAAAATATTAAAAATGAAAGTGTGGGAGGAGTATCAGAAAAAGGTTATGTAGAACCAGAGACCAAATCCAAGGAAAAAAAGGCAAATTTTTGAAAAAGAAATATCTAAGAAATGTAGTAATAAAAAAGAAAGAAATGAAATGAATACTTAGCCATGGTTTCCTCAAATTTATTGAAGTGTGAACTGCAAAGTATTCTATTTTTAAATGAAGTTACTATGTCAAAGCAAAATTCTAGAAAGTTGCATTCCCCAACAACTAAGACTTAGTGTTTTCCATTTCTGTTACTAGTAAATGAGTAAATGCACATTCTAAGATATTTGCCTTGACTGTAAATCCTTGCATTTGCCTTATAGGATAAGTACTTCTACTGGGCCATTTGAACAGAACAGAGAAAGTGAGGCTGAGTAGTTAAGTAGCTCTTGCAGTTCTAAGTAAGAAGATCAATGATGTGTTCCTGTGAGCTAGTCTCAGGCCTTTATCGCTATACATACAGCTCCACCTATTCAAGACAGTGTGGTTCTGTCCTCTGAAGTCCTACAGTTCTATCACCTATGCATCGTTAATATTGAACACTTATAATTTTTCATGTTTGTTGCATTTTGGTGCACAACATGTCTTCCCAACTAGACTACAAAACATTGTATACAGTACTGTAAATAATACTTCTCTGTAATCCCCACAATACTTACCACTATTCCCTAGTCATTATATAAGATTTAATTGGAACTTCAACAAAGAGATAACTTTCAAAACAACTATTCCAATAATTTTGCAATCAAACGAACTCGACCAACATCCTTTGCTAAGCAGCAGTCATCTTTTGAGATTGCTGGAAATTTAAGTTAAGAAAAGAGATGTTAATGCTTTTTATCTCATTCTATTCCTTTTGACTGATGAAACCCAAAATAATCACTTTGCATCTCCAAAGTGTTCCACCCCCGTAAAAGCAGGGGGGAGTGAGCCATCACTAGCGCACAAATGTGTTCTGCTGAAAGCAATCAAATAAATCAAGCAACCCCCAAAATATAGTTAAAGCCAAGTGACTCAGAAACAGCTCATGTTTTTAGTCACTTTGAATCCAAAGTTACTCTGAAACATGAATATTTTTTAAAGCATTACTCATTTTGCTTTCTCTGATAAAACTAAAATAATCCAATACAATTATCTGCATGGTTATAATTTAAAGATTTAAAATGCATGCTCAAAACCTAACATTTCAAATTAGTGCCACTCTTTGGGACAAACTCTAACTAATAATAATGATCTGGTAAAAAAGTATCCTGGAGAAACTAATTTGCTACCATTTTTGTTTTATTAAGCTAATCTGAGAGAGAGAGAGAGAGAGAGAGAGAGAGAGAGAGAGAGAGAGAGAGAGAGAGATCCATGGGGCTGTCCTGAAGAATACACAACACTGTAGAAAGCATGGACCTGAAAAATCATTACTCAAAATTGAAAGCCATTTTCCTTTCTCACCTACAAAAGCATTTATTCTCATGCTGAAAAATTAAATATGGTTCAAGACCTTTACTTAAAAATAATTGAGTTTCACAAAATCAATAAACTCATACAATTTCCAAGTGACCTTATCAGTAGCTCAAGGATGACAAATAGGTTTAATCATATACCCCGACTCCAGCTGGTTGGTAATAGAGATTTGGATGCTGTGCTGAGAAACATTCTAAGGCCATATCCAAGAGAAAATATGTTCAGACCAATCAGCAGAATCAACAATGTGTCTGAAAGAGGATCTATTAGTACCAAAAATTTGCATCAACTGCTATAATTTCTTAAAGGTGAAATTCCAGACTGCAATCTGAATATGAGTCATGGATTTCAAAGGTGCCACTTGATTGATTGGCTCATTTCAGTAGAAAATTCACTGGATAAGAAGTAAGCTAGATGTGTGGAGCTACAGTTGAATATGAGTAAAGGAATAGGAAAGGAGCTGAAATTTTTTTTAGCTTACTATATGACAAGCACTGAATATATCAGCCTTACCTTACCCACATGCTTCCAAGGCTATATTAGAGACTTTCATCATTATTTTAATACTGTTCCTCCATTATCTTAATTTCACTCATTTAACTTTCTAGCCACCATACCATCTCATATGCTTTTGCTTACTCCACCAACTGTCCATCCTTCCAGTAACCTATCTTCCTCACTAAAATATCCAAGCCTTTCCACTGTCTGTCATCTCTATACTGTGGCATCTCTCCTACTGTCTTGCCACTAACTTGTAAATCACTCCCTTGTGTCCACCGCCAGTTCCATTGTTCCTTTCTTTATTCATCACAATTGCCTAGCAATTCTAAATCCAGTTCTCTGTTTACCTCAGTCATGTATCCATGTAATATAAACATGACTTTAGAACTGATGACTCATATTCACAAGTGATTATCTCAATCAGGTATTTAGAAAGGTTGGCAGCTCTTTTATGTTTCCTTTATCTAATTAGTCTTCCAGTAGACATTTCTCTCATTCCTTCTTCTGTCTTCAAGTCTCCATATTTCTTCTTCCTTACTGCCTCTACACTGATGGTTCTGATTAATAAGAAATGCAGAAACAACCAGAAAGAAATTCACTCCAGTTTATGTCCCTCCATCTACTTTTATGCCACCCTGCCCCCCGGCCTGCCACTTTCATCCCTTTCTGTATGTTCTACCTTTGTTTATGATACAAGGGATAGTTTGTTCACTCTGTTGTCAAAAGTCAAGTCATTTCTTCATTAATCAAAGACAATGCCATAGAAATCATGTCTTCTCTCTTCTCTCCAATTATCTTTCTATTAAATCATTCCATTAGCATTCAGACAACTCTCTTCACTTGCCAATTCAGTAACTTCACTTGCAATATGTTTTCAAACATGTATCTCAAGTTTTTCGGCTCCAAAACTAAATTCCTCATGTTGCTCCAAATCCCAAGTAACCCATAGTATTCTCTATCTCAGTAAGTAGCAGTCTCTATAAATATCATTGCTCATTAAAAATAATTTGGCATCATCTTTGACTCTTTTACCCTCTAACCTTTCACTCCCAATCCACCAGTAAATCCTCTTCATTTTACATCGAAATCCAGGCGGTACAAAAATGACTACTCATAGTCCTAGATGCTATTACCTCTTATCAGATTTTTTGATCTAACCTTAGCTCTACCATATTATTATTTTAACTCAGCGGCCTGGGACATCCTTTTGAAAATGTCATTCTTCTACTTGAGAACCTCTACTGCAGTGGTTCTCAACCTATGGATTACAACACCTTTGGTGTAGATGACCCTTTCACAAGTATCTTAGTCAGGGTTTCTATTCCTGCACAAACATAATGACCAAGAAGCAAGTTGGGGAGGAAAGGGTTTATTCAGCTTACATTTCCGCATGGCTGTTCATCACCAAAGGAAGTCAGGACTGGAACTCAAGCAGGCCAGGAAGCAGTAGCTGATGGAGGGATGTTTCTTACTGGCCTGCTTCCCCTAGCTTACTCAGCTTGCTTTCTTATAAAGCCCAGGGATGGTACCACTCACAAGGGGCCTTCCCCCCTTGATCACTAATTGAGAAAATGCCCCACATCTGGATCTCATGAAGGCACTTCCCCAACTGAAGCTCCTTTCTCTGTGAGAACTCCAGCCTGTGTCAAGTTGACACACAAAACCAGCCAGTACAACAGGGGTTGCCGAAGACCATAGGAAAACATAGTTATTCACATTATAATTCATAACAGTAGCAAAAATTCATAACAGTACAGTTACGAAGTAGAAATGAACATAATTTTACGGTTGGGGGCCACCACAACATGAGGAACTGTATTAAAGGGTCACAGTATTAGGGAGGTTGAGAACCACCACTCAAGTGTCTTCCTATCTCATTTAAAGTAAAAGTTAACGTCTTCCCAAATCTCTTTAACACTCTCCCTATAGATGCTTCTCTAACTTCAGCTCTTCTTATATTCCCCTTATACCTTCAGTTGAATCACATTAGCTTCCTTTTCTTTCTTTCTTTCTTCCTTCCTTCCTTTCTTCTTCCTTTTTTTTTCTTGAGAGAATTTTTTCCACTGCCTCTGAGGGCTGGGATTAAAAGAGATGAGCCACCATGCCCAGTCTCCTTTTCTTTAAATACAACCTTCATATTTCTGCCCCAAAGCCTTTTCATTTGCTATCCCCTCTTCCTGGGGTTCTCTTTACCCAGATGTAATCTGTCCGTTTTTTCATCCTTTTAAGATCTTGACTCAAAGGAAGATGAAATCTGAAGGGAAAGTTCTTTTTTTTTTTTTTTTGCAGTTTTTCAATTTATAAACAAAATAGAAATTAGTCATTTAGAGAACTCTGACAACTATAATACAAGCACTGAATATCACAGACTTTTAAATTATATCTATACTTTCTGTGACTGTTGATAAATATCATTCCATCAAAAGTTTGGCCAAATACATAAATACATATGCATATACAGACATACATATGTACATGCATACATACTATACTAAACTAGGAATTCTTAAGCTTAGCACTAATGAGATTTGAAACTGGATAAAAACTCTTCAAGGTGCATACTGGAGTTGTTCTACATATCATATGATGGACACCATTATCACTAGTCTCTACATATTAAATGAGATATTGATAATACTACTTAACTCCATTGTAAAAATTAAAATTCCCCCCAAACACTGCTAATGTCTCTCATGGAACAGAAAATTGTGCATATCAGTCTTAGTTAACCACTGGTCTATATGCAACTATCATTCCATAAGAGAAACAGGACAGATGGATGTGATAAATTAAGCCACATAGATCTAATCACCAAAATGCACTATGAGAATCTGCACAGATCAAATGATACACAGCATTTGACAAATATACATTAATGAATCAGTTTCTGGGATAAAAAGCAGAAATGAAAAGGATGACTTGGATGAAGATATGCTTAGAGGACACATTTTAACAAAAAGGAAACCCTAAGTTATAGGATCTAAAGATGTACCACTATGTAATAAAACTATAAACATATAGGAAAGAGTAATTACTATAAAAGTCAAATAGGGAGGAGAAGGTGGTTGAAGTTGAGATGAGACACTTGGCTGGCCTTGGGGCTTCTTAGGTGACTGACAAGATTCTATTTCTTGACTTGGGTGGCATTTAAAAGAATGCTGACCTTATAATCATTAATTATGCTTTCTGATTGCCTTATCTTCTACGCAATGTCTATGTTTTTTCAGTGAAAACACATCAGTAAATGAAAATATAATAAATAAACAGAAGAATTTGTCTTCCTTTCTACTTCGCGTAGGTTTGAGTTCCATGCGAACTGTCCTTGAGAAGAGGACTATGGATTTATAGAGTTCAGGGCGATGTTTATGTCCCCTCAGCCCAGAGGTGTAAATCCTCATCACTGCTTCAAAAGTGACTTTGGAAGTCATAACACTACAATCCAATACAAGCCATATGTGAGATGTCCGTTTCTTGGCCTACTTTTGAAGGAATGTCTCCTGTCAAATCAACAAATACCTACCAGGGAGTCTTGTTGGGATCCAGGCTGTCTGCCAGGCACAATGAAGGAAGCAAAATGCAAAGCAAGGAAATCTTGGCACATGTGAACAAGGCTCGTGAGAACTGCGTAGGCTGAGTAGAGATTTGTGAGACAATGACTTTTAGAAGACTTTTGCAGGATAGGGGAGGGGGGACGGAGAGGCAAAGACATAGACAGAGAGGAAGACAGAGAGAGAGAGAGAGAGAGAGAGAGAGAGAGAGAGAGAGAGAGAGAGAGAGAGACCAACCGACCACAGCTGTACCTCCTTCCTTGCAAAATAACTGCTCCTGAAGAGTTCTGTGGTGATTAAATTTTATAAATTTAATTATATTTTCTCATTGACTTACATTATAATCAGAGAGTGGCTTTATCTACATTTCGGATTAATCTTCAACTGGCAGTGGCTCCCAACAGTTTAAGTTTCCCTGCTTCTCTGTCAAGTAGTTAATAGTTTATAAACAAACATTTAAAGGCACTATTTAAAGGAACCCTTGAGTGAATCCTTTTGAACAACAAAGGATACTTCGGCAATATTTATAAATAATCATTAGATTAGAAGCTCATCAAGTTCTTTAAAATAAAGCAGACCGGTATAACTTTACTGTAATTAAATCTCTAAACCTATTTCATGTGTGTTTTAGGACATTCAGCTTTACTGATATCCCCCTTTCTTCATAGCATTCAGAAGGTCATTTTGTACAGACACTTACAGGAAGCACTACTAAACATAGCTCTATGCCTGTATCAGCAATTATGAAATGTGATGCCATTAAATACAGAAGAGAGGTGATTTGAAAGGACTAGCCCATTGGTTGGGACACAGAAGATGCTGAGGCTGCTCACTTTAGCAGTATCGTTTGAAAAGCAGACTGCCTGGAAACCTCAAGAATGTGACTGAAGAGCTAGAGCATATTAGCCCTACCTATTCCAGCAGCATCACCACAACTCTCCAACCACATCCTTTATACTATTTGGCTTGTCGCCTCATCTATCCTCTACATCCACATTTGACACTTTGTCTAACTTCCCAAGGATATTCCCCCAATAAGCTAAGGAAAGTTCAATGCCAATAGTATGAAAGTCCATTATACTCTATATTATATCATCATTAGGTCTAGAACATGGAAGAGGATTCCTAAACTACCACAAAATAGCAGAACTCCAAGACTACTGATGCTTCTGTGGCTGGGTTAAGAAAGGTTGCCTTTGCACTTTATCTTGTTGGCAAGTTATAAACAAGTTTTGAGCTCGTTCTGCTGGTTACACATACCCAAAGGGGTATGATTTATGAAGGGTTTTCGTCTAGCTAGCTTAGTTTTTTCTGATTAAAGACCTCCATTTGTTTTGGGGTAAATGGATAAAGGTTAGTTCACTGTTTTGTCTTCAGTGACATGAATATAACTTATAATTGGTTTATTTAGAAAAAATACTGGAAATAAAAACTTGACTGCACCATAGAAAAATAAATCAAGAATGAATTTTGTTATAGAAGGAAAGAAAAAAAGATGCTCTTGCCAAATAAATTACTTTCCACGGGTGATAGTGCTGTTTCTCAGGGAACAAACACTGTCTCCCGCACTGTAATCAAGAATCGCCATCCTAGCCACTGTAGTAGACAAAATAACTCACATTCTTTTATATATCCTGCTCCCTGACTGAGGAGCACATCCTAAAATTCCATCTAACTAATGGAATACAATAAGGTAGAGGTATTTTACAGATGTAACAAAAGGTCCTAATCAGCCGAATTCATTGTTCCAAAGAAAGATTACATCTGGGTGTGGTGTCATACTGTAATTCCTGATAATGTAGGAGGATCATGATTTGGGAGCCAACCAGTGCTACACAGGCAAGCTCCTGTCTGAAAACGTGAAGAGGGTACTCTAAAGTGTGCATGACCTAAGTAGATGGTGTATTCCAAGAGGGTAGAGATGGAGAATCAAAGAAATGGAGACTCTTGTTGGATATTCACGCCACTCAAATGGCAAGAAAGGTTTTCCTTGCAGTGGATCCCCTTTGTAAACTTTGTCTACTTTGTAAACTATATACATTGTAAATTTTGTACATACTCAAGGCAAGAAAGTGGCCAAGCCCCTGCCTGAGGAGCTCCAGGCCCCTCCCCAAGATGGCAGTTAGACCCCACCCTCAGAGAGCAGCCTGGCCCTACCCCCAGATGGCAGCCAGGCCCCTCCCCCAGGCCACTCTGTTATGTCACTAAGGTCATCTCGAGCCCCTCAACAGACCCTCCCCAGATTATGCTAATTTTTGGTGAACAATCTCAACAAAAACCATCAATCCCTGAATAGGAAACCCAACAGGAAAACCCACCAATCCCTGAGCTTCCCCAAGCCCAGAACTTGAAACCCCACCAATCCTCACCTTCTAGCTTCACCCTAGAAAGCTTCACCACCATCCCCCAAGAACCCCTAGATAAGCACTGCGTCCAATTCCCTGTTGTATGCTCCCTCCCAGGAGCATAGGCAGCCACTCCTAGATTTGTCCTTTATCTCCTGGACCCTCCAATAAATCTCCTTTATGAGATTTGCTGGTTAGTGTTACTCATCCGAAGAAGACAGGAAGCAATGAAGAGAAGAAGGGAGGAGAAGGAGTGGGGCTAAGGCTCCTCCTCCTCTGAGAGCTGCAAGGCCTCTACTGAGAAGGCTTTCTCTCAGAGGCATGTGGTTCCTGGGCTCCCCTGTCTCAGGATGCTCCTCCCTTGGGACACTGTCCCACCTCAGAGCTGTGTGGTTCCTGAGCTTCTGAGCCCAGAACACCTTCCCATCCTAGCAGAAAAGCCAACATCTGCCTTTTGCTTACATTGGAAAAGCAAGCTTCCATTTTTTCTATAGCCTTAAAGAGATTCTGCTAATAAATGTGTGAACTTAGGATGAATATATCTTTCTCTATTGAGTTCTTAAGATGAGAAATCAGCCTAGATAATACTTCAATTTCAGACTTATAGGACACAGAACAAAAACCTCAACTAACTTGCATGAAAACTGATTAAAAGAAACTATACTACAATGTGTGGCTTTTGTTTTAAGAGTATTATGCAGCAACAGAAAACAAATATAGCTATGAAGAATTAACAATGGGGAATCCTAACCCATGAGAGTAATGGAGGTTACAAAACCAAAAGTTAACACAATTTAAAGCAAGTGTTCTTTTCCAGCGCTAAAGCAAGGGCTCTAAAACAGAGCCCTAACATTCATTTCAGAATGGTGTTCCCCACCCAGCATTGCTCACTGACTCTAAACCGCCATTCTGTAACAGTTTAAAGATACTATACTACCTCATGTAAACTCACTATATAGCTGAGATGATCTTTAATTTCTGATCATCCTGCCTCCCCCCTTCCCTGTCCTGGGATATCCCAGTAATAGATGACTGGCACCCAGTGCCAGGGATCCAACTCAGAGCTCTGTGTATACTGAGCAAGCACTTAGCCAACTGAGCCACATGTTCAAGTTTTTGCAAAAGCTGTGTTTTTGCAAAAAAAAATTAAAACAAGCACATGTACAATCTAGTCCTTAAGTGCGAAGATTGCAATGAAGCAAATGCCCCCAAACAAGTAAAATCATAATCTCAGTAGACAACTATGTGAGAGATGGAAAGAGAAAGGAAAGGAGGGTGGAGGAAGGGGAGGGAGGGGAGGGGGAGGAGAGAGAGAGAGAGAGAGAGAGAGAGAGAGAGAGAGAGAGAGAGAGAGAGAGAGAGAGAGATTAGGCCTGGTGTGGGCTTTTGAAACCTCAAAGCCAATGACACAATTCCTCCAACAAGACCACATCTCCTAATTCTTCCCAACAGTCCACAAATTAGGAACAGTGCATCGAAATCTATGAGCAACCAGGCCATTCCCATTCAAGCCACTACAGCACCCACAGCTATATGAAAGTGTGATGAAAGAAAACAAAAATAAGATGTCTGTTCCTAGCATGTGTTGGGTAGCTGGGATTTGCCTGATACATGGGCACGAATACATGGGATCAAAAGGAAAGACTTTATCATTTCAAAGGAATGATAAGTGTGAGGTCTGTGTACTTGGTATGCAAAGGAAGAATGAGGGACAGTGACAGAAAATCTTAATGCAAGAATCCAGAGGAGTTAATTCAGCCATAGAGCTGCACTGTGGCTCTGGGACCTGCAATAACAGCAGTGGCACCTGGACTTTTTGTTGGAGATGCAAATTCATTACCCCAGAGTGACTCAGAAATTCTGGGGAGAGGCCTAGCAATAGATTTCAAGAACCAAGTTCATAGACATTGGTACACAAATGAAGCAGTCTTATGGGAGTGGATGAGAAAAGAACAGCGAATGGTTTTAATGCAACATATTAAAATCTTTAACACTACTACTGTTCAGATGGGCCTATCATCAGGCATTCCAATCTCCTTCACAGGGAATAGGGGCTGAACATCCAAATTATTTACTAGTTTTCCAGGTGATTCAAATGGGCAGCCAAAGCATGGAACCCCTGATATAAAAAGTAAGTTGGTGTTTTTCTGTTTTTTGTTTTGTTTTTTTTGTTTTTGTTTTTATAGAGGACATCACTCAAGATTGCTGCATAAATGACCTCTAGACAACAACAACAAAAAAAATGCTCAACTCCTCCTGCAATAGAGTTCTGCTGCCTCCAAAGTATTCACACATATATTCTCAGCTGTCAACACTGTTACACTTTTGCACACGGCAAGGAAATTGCTCTTATTTCAGCAGTGCAGAAAAAAAATGCTACAGCAGCAGCTGGCCCCTTTCACAATCCCTGCTCACCCTGGGAGCTGGCTGTACACAACAGCAATACTCTCCTTCCCTGACCTCAGGCTATGCAGTGCTCCAGAGAGATGTTGAGGAAGAAAAGCTGCAGTTTCTTGTACTTACAGTGACACCAGTCACCACGGGGTCTTTGTCATGCTTGGCCTGCAAACCTCTCTTAGAGCCTAGCATACACAGGCAGATGATCTAAGCCATCTACACATCCCTTCACCAGCTTTGAGATACTCCATTGCTATCTGAGATCTTAGAAAGGAAACACTGCACCAAGTCCAGCTGGGGGAGACTTTAAGTAAAGGAAGCTTTCGGACTGTTTGGAAAATCACCACCATTTCCTTCCAGGGCTCAGAGATAATCTTTTTAACTTGTTTGCTTGTATTAGTGGGTAAAGAATTGGAGGAAAGCTCAGATTGCAAAGCTCTGTATAACTTACAAGTTCTATGTATACACATAAGGATTTCGAAGGCATACCTGATAGAGTAGTTCCACCACTATCTGATAACGGTGGTGACATCATTGGATAGGTTCACAAACCATGGACAACAACTAGGAACAAACAATAACATTGTATCCCAGAGGCTAAAAATGTAATATGTCATCGATGACAAGGTTAATGTCAACAAGATTTTCCACTGGGAATTTCAGGTTTTAAACAGCTCAAGATGAAAGGTGAGATGGTAACACACCTTTGATCCCAGCACTTGGGAAGCAGAGGGAAGTGGATCTCTGAGTTCCAGGACAGCATAGTCTATAAAGCGAGTTCCAAGCCAGCCAGGACTACACAGAGAGACCCTGTCTCAAAAAAGGACAAAAACAAAAAGCAAAAACAACAACAACAACAAAGGACTCAAGTGTTATAATGGCACACACTGGTAGGATATGCCAAAAAAGCAGAGGCAGGAAGATCATGAGTTCAAGGCCAGCTGGGCCACACTTTTAAAGCCTGGCGCCATACCAGCACACTGGTGGTAAAGACAGGCAGGTCTCTGCGAGTCTGAGGGCAATGTGGCCTGTTCTAGGCCACCCAGGGCCACCCAGACTTTTTCTCAAAAATAAATGAATATATTTTTCAAAAAGCCAAAACAATCACTTCAAAAACTTTAAGCATGTTCCTTCAGTGAAAGTGCCCAAGGGCAGCCAAGGAATGGATGTTGAGCTGGTAAAAGGCATGCCATTGCAGGTTAGAGCATCAAGTTAGGTCTGGATTTTTTTGTTTTTGTTTTTGTTTCTTTGGGGTTTTGCCCAAGACTAATTAACCAGTTCTCAGGGTGGCAGTGGTTTGGGGTGGGATTTTGCTGGCCATGGGACATTTGGCAATGTTTAGAAGCATTTTGGTGTAGAAGGGTGCTACTAGTATCTATGGGACACGGCATAGGGTGACCCCATAACAAAGGACCATTCAGCTCCATGGTATTAGTGGCAAGATTGTGAAATTCTGCTTTTACGAAATGCATCCCCCATGAACAGTGAAGAAGGAAAACCCTGATGAGCTTCATGTCTGTGAAGACCTGGACTCTCCTCTTAGTTTCCACCAAGCATCAGAGAAAAACAGAGCTGCCCTACACCAGGATCACAAATATTTCTATAGAGACCCAGAATGCCAAAGTGGCCACTAGAGAAACACAGTAGATGGTTAGAAGTGAATTTGCCTTTCCTTCACCATAGTGAATATAATCAAGATATCAGCATCATCTTTCCTCATTTTAGGATTTTAAAAAAATGGCCAATAAAACTGCCTATGTGCTGGGTTGTTTTTTTTTTTTAACCAAGAAAAAAAAATCTTGCTATATCCGTTTTCAGCTGAAAGTATTATGTTGCCTTTCATTCAGCTCTTTCATAAAAAAACATAAATTCACTGATTAAAGATGAAATCATACATATTCTTGTCTTCTAAAAACACTGCCTAATGTACTTAAAATTCTTTTCATAGGAGGTCGAGGGGCACACAGTGGAGACAGTCTATGCAGGTGGAGGGTGAACTGTGGCCACTTTGTGGCTAATTGCTATAGGGACAAAGGCAGAATGACCTCCAGCTCCTGGCATCTGCAAACTTGCTTCTTACTCTAAATTTATTTCTGAGCACAGTGATTGAGCATTGACTGAGCAGAGCTCCACTTTCCATAATTCTAGGTAGGGAACCAGCTCAGCTTTGGAAAGTTCCGCAGCCACCACCCTTCTCAAGTTGCAACAGCTCAGGGTGTTCAATGCAAGCTCCCAGGGGTGTTTCAAAGCAAACTCAATTTCCTTCTTGTAGCTCCTAGTTATGTAAATTCTAGAATAGCCATGAGTTATTTGCTCATGGTCTGAAATAAGATTATATTATGTACAAATGTGTAATGTGGTCAACCTAAAATAAATTCATTAGCTTCTGAAATGGGATGATTGTGCCTCTGTAAAAAGGCACTAGTCTAGGTGAGTAAAAACATGGCTTTCTTCCTACCATTACTCATCACCATCTAAATGTAGGATTTTAACTCTTTCTTGCTGCTTGCTTGCTTGCTTTTTATTTTCCAAGACAGGGATTCTCTGTATAGCCTTGGCTGTCCTGGAACTCACTCTGTAGACCAGGCTGGCCTTAAACTCAAAGATTACTGACTCTGCCTCCCAGAGTGCTGGGACTAAAGGTATGTGCCACCACTACCCAACTCATCCTGTTTTCTTATGACTAAAGCAATGGGAAACAAAATCTGTAGGGATTTCATGTATTTATTTTAACAATGGATCCCTTTTTATTTTCAGAAAGTTCCCAGAACCTAAATGTTCCAACCCAATCTAACAGCAGAAAGGCCAGACACATCTATCAGTAACTCTTGGCTCCCCACCCCCCAGCCCCCTAAGCTACCTCCACTGAATCTCAGCCATGAGCTAATGGATGACCAGTGGAAAGACTGATTTCCGGTTTTTTTAAATGAAAATTTTTTTTGCAAAGATGCTTTATAGCCATACTTCCAACCTCTTAGCTTAGAGAGAAGCTTAAGCTCACTAAGAAATTAGAGAATTCAATTCTCTACATTAAGCCGTGTGCCTCTGGTGAGGAATACCAGAGAGGGTGCTTTGAAGAGCACTAGACAAATTGCTCTTACAAAGTACCTGGAGTGCTCTGGCCTCAACAACCTCACTGATTGTTTCCCCAGCTTCTGTTCCCACTGACTTTATGATGGCTTGCTGCAGGCCATGCAAAGTACACAGGTAAGGCCTAATCCATCCAATGATCTCCATTCAGAACAGACCTTGAGCCTCCTTTAAACCCAGCTCATACATTGCTCAAGTGACAATGGCTGCCTTTATTACTGCCCTTTTTCTTGCATGAGTGATAAAATGTGTTTGTATTTACCCTTTATCCCTGAAACCTAATTATTAAGCAATCTAAAGCAGGAGACATCATTTTATCTCTATGGGCTCTGAGGCCCCAAAGGAGAACTTAATATGAAAACAAAATCAACATTTTTATCTTGATGGAATTGGCAAAATATATTGATTTAGGCAGATGCCTACTGTTGAAGAATACTAAAAGTATTTTTTGAAAAGCTACAATTCATTTGATAGTCAATTCAAGCAGTATTTTCCAAATATAAACTATGATTCAGGCAGTATTATAGGTAGGGCATTATTGTAGTCCACAAATCACTTATCCAAGTCCCTAACTACACTCGTGAAATAAATGAAATACAGAGGTAAGTACAACAATTAAGAGAAATAATGCCCAGTGGGATTGCAAAGGATAATATACCCAGTTGGGGCTGGAAAACTTAGGATGCAGGACTCCCAAACTAGTTTGTAAAGAATGATATAGTGAACACTGTT